>CAJVGC010000060.1:7098616-7256075 GCA_910822075.1 Senecio squalidus
ATTTTAAGGGCTAATTGTTTGAAAATTCATCGAACTTGTCACTCAAAACTATTGTATGCATTCAAATATTATATGCTCTAATGTATTTATCAAACATTTATATAACGCTATTATATGTATTAAATGACTTGTAACTTGTTATTTGCTTACTTGGCACCGGTTTTTTCCTATGTGGATTTTATATTTTACATTTTTAGTTAAATTAATATATATAATATTATATTATATTATATAATTTTATATATTAATATTAAAGATATGCTTTTAGAATTCATAATTCTTATCAATATAGATTTGTAAAATTTAGAAATCAAAACCTTCATAAATGAAACCACATGTTTCTATCATCACCATCTTCATAAATGAAACCACCTGTTTCTTATCAAAATATATTTTACATTTATTACCGTCATTATCAATAATTTTGGATTAATTGGATTTAGATTTCGAAGTCGGATCTTGGTCGATCTGGGTTTAGTTTTAGAGAATCAGATCTTTAATTAATTGTTGGTAGTAGACGCAATTGTACGAATATGACGGGGACTTCCGAAAGATTTGGCGGTTTAGTAGCTGTCGGAGTTGATGATGGTTGTCTCGTAGTTGGTGGTCGCTGTCGGAGGGAATGGGTGGTGGCGCTAGAGTTGGTGGTGGGAGTGAAAGTTAGTGGTGGTGAATGTCGGAGTTGGTGATGGTGACTGTCGCAGTTGGTGGTGGCTCTCGGAGTTGGTGGTGGAGAGTGCGATTCGTCGGAGAGGGAAAATGGTGGTCGGAGTTTGTGGTGTTACAAAGGAAATATCAGTGTGAATGGGTTGTCTGATAAACTTAAAAGAGTAAAGTCATAACTAAAGTCAACGATAGGATAATTTGGTGAAACTACATCTTACGAGGCATGGCATAACACTTAAAAAAAAAAATCAAAAATATATAATTTACCGGTTACCTAAAAAGCAGGTAAACACATGCATACAATAGTTTTTTATAAAACTTTAACGCATATGTTAATGCATTTAAAACTTGGATGTATACAATAGTTTTCAATGTCAAGTTCGATGAATTTTAAAATAATTAGCCCTAAATTTTAATTGGTAATAATCTGAATACACTCATTAAGTAGATTAATAAATACTTTAATTTAATTTATGACCTTCATATCCATAAATAAGAAATACATTTATACATAATTTACTTTAGTATAATAAAATATTATTCCCAAAAGTGAAAATCATACACTTTATTAGAACTATTTTTTTAAACTAATCAATAAGTAACCGAAATTTTGAAAATAAGATAAAGATGTTGATTATGTCACATTTTAGAAACAACACAACGAATTATTGGAAACCTAACTAAAAATTATGTTTTCATTTTCTAAATTAAACCAATAAGATAAAGTTCATGTAGACTACGTCAATCCATGTTTTTGAACTCGTCAAAGCATATCGTACAAACTTCATTCATCTTACTCACATTCTTCTTGTACATATACTCCTTTACGTTTTAAGGAAGAGCATCAATATTACTTTCTGCCCCATGTTGTCGATTAGAAGTTGAGTCATCCGAGATATCTATAGTTGTATGTCTTAGCGTTGCTGCTACGGCAGGTGGGACTCTTCTCCATGTTTCAATATTCTGTTCTCGACTTATATCATAACCATGCGCGCATTGGAAACCTATAAGGAGCAGAGCAAGGAAAATAATAGAAATAACGACGAGACCGATAAAAACACTTATGCATAAAGGATCTTCTTCTTCTCTCACATGTTCATAAATGTGACAACCGTCACTTTTTCCGTCTCAAATTAGTGTAGTATGCTTGTAGCTCATTACCAAATCTTATTAAAAACGTTTATAAAGTTACTGACTACTACGTTGATGTGTGATTGTTGATGTTTATATGTGTGTATCATTACGTGTGATGAGACTTATACTATATTATACTTTAGGTGTACAAGCAGGTAGTATCCGCTAGATGATCTCTTAGATGATTAACGAGTAAATTGCCGTGTTTTATTTTCTTATCATATTGAATACGCCAACTATTAGACAATTGAGAACTCCCGTTTTTTTAGATTAAAATAATTACATACTTAAATGATAGTCCCGAGTTACGTCTATCGTATGGTCTTTGCTTTTGTGAATCGTTTGTTGCTTGTAGTCGAAAAAAATCACAATTTTGCATGAGGACTTCGTCGCAGCACCTCACTATTGCGTCGCATCGTGAGTCCCGTTGAACATTCTTTTAACTCGGTTGTGGAGTGTGGTTTCGAGTCCTATCCTTGAACCACATTCTAGCAGTTGTTTAACCGGTCCCAAACACTCTTTTATTGGTCCTAACCCTAATTTTCACTATATATAAATCACATTATAACAAAACCCTAGTTTTCTTTTCATACTCCTTCTAGTCGTCGCCTATCACAATACCAACCTTCATTATTTTGATTTCTTGGAGTTCTTTGGTCGATTAGCATCTCCATCCTTACTCTAGATCATCATCTTCCTCATCAGCGTGTGTTTTGGTAAACATTGAGTTTCATTTCCGCTTTTATTCATCCTAGCCGCAAGTCTATTCATCTTGGTAACATGTATTGTTCATGTTGTTTGAAATCAACAAATTTCTTAGCTGTGTGGTGGTCATCATCATCTTCAATCATTTCCTAATCGATATTCACGGCACTTGGATCATCAATTAATCAATCAACGTAAGTGTGGTGTTATATATACACCTAGCCGATTCATTCATTCAACTTTTATTCAAAATTGGGTATTCTAATCTTGTGTCTTGTTTAATCTTGTTTGGGTGATTCATAATCGAAATCAGCAGCTCTTGTAGTGTTAAAATTCGTGGTCCTTGATCACTCTTGTGTTCGTAGCTAAATCAAGACTTCAAGCATTCAAATCGTTACGTTAAACCCAAGGGTATAAACCCTAATTTCATAGTCATTATTAATCGTTCATTGTATAATCTTAATTGTGTTGTTTGGGTTTGTAATATGTTATTAAATCAATCATAGACCAAATTAACATCACATAAATCGTATCTACAAGTTTCGTATTGGTAAACGTCAAAAAAACCCTAATACAAAGTCTATACGTATGAAATATTGAAAACTTGTTGATCTGAAATTTAACCTGTTTGGTATGGCTAATAACTCTCAAATAGTTTCTTATTTTAACTGATGTCCAAACCAAAACTGTAGTTCTTCGAATCTACTTTCTGGTAATATAAGACTCGTCGTCCAGTTCTTTTTCAAACTCTATGAAATTGTAATTTAGTGAGAAGGGGTCTAATCTGCGTATTGCGTTAGTTTTCTATATCCAAATTTGTGTTCACTTGTTGTATGTCTTAAAAGCGCAGAAATGGAGATTTTAAATCATTAAGTCCTTGTTTATATGTCAAATGCATGATCCGGAGGTGTTGGTAATTTTTCGCGATCGTTTGATATTTGAAAACATTCATACGAGTCATGTGGTAAAAGCTATTGTTCGTAATCAGATTCAGTGTTCTGTGTTCGTAAGGTCATAAGTTGCTCTCATTTCTGTATTGTTATTCGACATCTAAATCAAATCTTTAACCCTCAGAGTCTATTTTCCAAAGATGTAAGGCTCACCGTCCAGTTCTTCGTCAAACTCATTGAAACTGACTTTTAGTGAACATGGGTCAAATTTCAATGTAAAACGGTTTTCTTTAGGTTAATACTTGAATTTGTGTAACGATTTAGAAAACTATCGTTTAATGTGGAATTGATTAATTATGCTTCATATCAGGTTCTAAACATGCTAAATGTGTAATACGTGTTAATTGGTCCGTTGGTTATCTTGTTATCGTTTTAAAAACCAAATTTATGAAAATTATCGTTTTGGACAAATTATATAACCGGTTTTGTAACGATCATATCTCAATCATTATTAACTCAATTTTTATAAATCTAGAACCCTTGATATAGCCATCTGAGTATATTTTCCGTACATATATGATTCATCGTTTAATTCTTCTTCAAACTCGAGTTATGGCTGTTATAGTAGTCGGGGGGTACTTGCTGGTCGTTTGAACTTAACGTCTAAAACTAACGATTGGTAACACAAGTATAAGTGAATCGATTTGGTTAATCGGGCATCCTAAATAATACATAAAACGGGATTAAAATCTTGAAAACGTAAATTGTCACACCCCGCTCAGGCGGAAACCCGAGGTGTACAGTCAATACGGTATCATGGATTTCAAAAGTTACATCAAACATAAATAACAATACAATCATCAATAGATTAAATAAATTTTGATTACATCGTTACAAGAATCCGAATCGAATTACAAAAAGGGAACTACAAAGTTGGATATTACAGGAACTAATACAAATCAAAAGTAAATAAGTCCACTCATACAAATCAAAAGTAAATAAGTTCCAATCATAACAATATCCATGTAGTCAATCAAAACCAAAGCAGCACATAAGGTGTAACCTCAAATCCCTGAAAAACGTTAAAAATAAATACGTCAACATAAAGTTGGTGCGATATTCACATAATAATAAAAATATAAGTATCAAAAGGTTTCGATAAGTTTTGACCCATGAAATGATTGAATAAAACGTTTGAAATTCATACTTTGAAATTATAAGTGAATCATATAAAATCTTTCATAAAATACTGTTTCAATGGCATACTCCCCAAATACATACATGAGCCTAGATATTCAATACCACCTGAACCATAACATACTCGGTACTACCCACCTTAGTGCGTTAAACTAAGGTTATACTACGATTAAAAGCGGTCATAACATCCACCTAACTTGATAGAGCGACATCATCAAAAAGTTAGTGATGAGGGTTTGTTAAACTCATATAGATCTATTAATATGAACCGTCGACTCATACGAGTTAAAATGTGTACATACGGTGCCTCATATTACCACAAAGGCCATACAAGTAATGGAACGCTAATCTAAAGGCCTCATAATTCAATATCTCATAATAATGCATACATACATACTTTAAATCAATAAAACGCTTAACATGCCCAAAATAGTGTGAAACGGTAAATAAGGCTCGAATAACTCATGGAATAGCAAAGCAAAAGCAACACAATACGTCGGGAAATTAATCAGCCGAAAGTAGCTCCTTCGCCTAAGTGCCCTAGCAATACATACAATAATCCGACTAAGTATCTCTAAGTTTAGTAGGGTTTGCCTTATGTGATAAACGTCATATAATATGATATAATATACTTTAGTTACAAAGAGTTTACAATCCCGATGTTTTAAAGGAAGGATATTGCATTTTATAGTAAAATATACGTTTTCGACCAAAAACCGTGTTAATAGTATATATATATTAAGGTTGACATGTGTTTTGAGGTTAAAACGTAAGATTGGAAGGGTGTAACACTTTACATAAGTTATAATGTAATTATAAACGGGTTTGATAAAGTTTAGGGTTTATATAACGAATTCGTGCGATAATACGAAAATGTACAAGTTGTTGCGCCACTTTAGGGCTTTGTTGCGCCACTTTAGGGCTTTGTTGCGCTACTTATAGGGCTTGTTGCGTTAAGGTTTCTTACTTGCAAGGAGGGTGTTACGCAACATGTTTCGGGGGTCTAAAATAGGTTGTTTCGGTGTTTGTTGCGCAACTAAAGCATGGTGTTGTGCCGCTGTTGCGCATATTGAGTAACAAGGAATGTGTTGTTGCGCTATGTTGAGTAACAAGGGGGATTGTTGTTGCGTTGCCTTGTTGCGCAAGAGAAGGTCTCTTTGCGCCGTCTTGTTGCGCAAGGCACGAGTTGTTACGGGGGTGGCTTGTTGCGCAAGATATGGTGGTGTTGCGGAGAGTGTCACGCAACAAGGGGTGTTGCGCCACTTTTGTTGTTGCGCTGAGCAGGCACGAAATTTCACAAACGACTTGATTTAGGATGTTTTTAGGGCTAAAATTGATATATGTTTGCATCTATGGTCTTAAGATATGATTAGGTACATAAACCCTCAATAAATCTCGAGTTTTAATGGTGAAAAGTGATGTTTTTGAAAACAAATCTAGAAATAAAGTTTTAAACAATGAAAAAAAACTTACCAAATCGAAGAGAAAATCATAGGAATGATGAAGATAAGTATGTAGATCGATATCCAAGCTTCAAAAATGACTTTTGATGGTGAAATCTCGAGACATTTTAGAGAGAAGTAGGAGCTTTTGTGTGTTTTTTCTAGAGAGAGAGTGAGATGGTGAAAAATGAAGGGAAAAAAAAGGGGGAAAGGTGTAGGTAAAAAGGAAAAAGGAATGTAAAGGGTTAAGTGACTTAACGATTCCGTTAAGTGATAATTTTCGTAAAACTTATTCGTTAAATCTCGTTAAGGAAAATGTTGGAATAAATATAACGGTGATAGAATAATAATATAAGTAATGATACAAAAATATTGATAATAATAATAGTAATGATAATAATACATTTTTAACATTAATTCTTATCGCATAAACAAAGGCATATCTTACCCTAACTTATCTTACGATCATACTTATTTCTACTAGGCTCCTAGGTTCTAATATGGTTTCCGTCACTAAGGACGAGAAAACCAAACGATTCTATCCCGACAAAACATAAATATATAAAATACTCCGATAATAAATATAAACTCGATAAATACAATAAATTCAATAAACTCAATAAACACGATAATTCATACTTGCATAAAATGCAACTAAATAATAAATAAATGGATAAATGATACGCGATAAACACAAAATACCGAAATACATAAATACTAGGGTCAAAACAAAATATAAATACATAAAATGATACATGATAAATGACGGAATAATACCTCGAAAGTCACGGTTGTCACATAAATACTCACGAGTCCATACTTATACACTTTTAGGGGAGCTCATCATCTATTCCGGACTTAGCTTGTGACCTGCCATTTACACACACACTTACACTACTTGAGTAGTGTCGCTTGATTTCTATTTCGAGGTGAATTCATTACCCCACTTTTTACTGTTTTACATGTTTTAAACAATCATGGGAAAGTAAAGCTCAACCAAACAGATTTTAGTAAACGGTTTTACTCTTACTATAAATAGACATTTCTAGTTATAGAAACCTTCCATTTTTGGAAACTTACTACTTTCGAAACTTACTATAAATAGATATTTCTATTTATGGAAACTTGCTATTTTTGGAAACTTCCTATTTATGTAAACTCATAAAAACGTGTAACAAACAAATGCATCTTTTCAAAACTATTGGTTGTGGATCTTACTTGGGCATCAGAAATCATCCGAATGAGGTTACAAGCGTATCAACAGAATGTAGTTGTTGATACCACGATAGTGTGACTACTGTAGGATGCAGTCAATGTATCTGGATCTACATGCGTGGTGCATGTCTATCGTCAGAATGTTACTTGTCGATCAGTAGCCTGGCTACTACAAATTATTGTGATGGTTATATTTTTGTGAAATGTATGCATTGTTACACAACTTAATACGTTACTTGATGAATGGTTTGATTACTTATCTTTTATAAACTACTCAATGAACTTGCTCAACTTTATGTTGACTTTTGAGCTTTATTTTCAGGTAATGAGCAGATATAGGACGTAGCTTTGAGACTTGCCTTATTAAAAGACTTCTAAATTATCATTGCATTGGCGTACTCTCTTTATTAATACATTGGGTTATTTCGGGCTTGCATGCCTATGTCTTTCCATTTGAAATACTTCGTTATCATTTACGTTTTTGTTGAATATTTATGTTTGTAGTCTATGACGTGTACATGAGACAAGGATAACTTTGTTCAGTGGCACTGTCGCAACACTTTTCTTTTATTTATTTCATTTAGTATTTCTCTATGTTTATACAGTATTGTGATAATTGTCAATCGGTCACACCATGCCTTTCCGACGTAGACGGGGTGTGACAATAATTAAGCAATGTTGATTAGATTATGTTTAAAAAGCTGATATAGTTATAGTCAGAAGTATAGCCGAGTTCGAGATCAATTCGTTTAAGTTATACAGAGCTTGATCTTGACTTATGAGAAATTATTTTAAAAATTGATTTTTATTTTCTTTTCATCTAGATATATAATTATAAGTATATTAATTAAATATATACTATATTATTTGAAATAAGTTTGGATAATTATAAATAAAATAATATTTATTATTTACTAAAATATTATATTTATCTAAATTATATACTTAAATAGGTACATCAAAAGCCATATTGCAAAGTATGAGCCATTGAATAAGTTTTAAGATTAATTTTGTATCCTTAGATCAAAATGATGATATCATATGACATCATCATTAGCTATTTTCGTTTTAGCCCCTCTATTTTAAATACAATTTCAACCCTTTAATTTAATTATTTGTTAAAAAAACATAGTTTGAGACCATTACCTTATACCTTAAATATTTTTACATATTAAATCTTTATAAAAAAAAACGTTTTTTTTTTTCTTTTTCTTTTCTAAGAAAAAAATAACATCCTACCGGTCTATAATATATACAAAAAGAGGTGCATCAAAAGCCACATGACAAAGTATAGGTCATTATATGAGTTTCAAGATTAATTTTACACCCTTAGATCAAAATGATAATGTCATATGACATAATCATTAGCTATTTTTGTTTTAACTCCTCTATTTTAAATATAATTTTATCCTTTCAATTTTATTATTTATTAAAAATAGAGTTAATTACACGGATGGTCCTTAACCTAATACCCAAATGGCACTTTCCGTCCTAAATTTTGGATAATTACATGGCTAGGCCTTTATTTGGAATCTTTGCACATGGACAGTCCTTTGGTCCGTTAGGGTTAACTCAATTCCGTTAGTTATATCATAATGACCAATTTACCCTTTTTGTCTTATTCGCAAAGGACCATCCGTGTAATTAATTCAAAAATTTATTAAAAGTATTAAAGAAAAAATTTAAAATAATAGGTTTGTATAATAATATTGCAAAAGAATACCATTTTTGTAAAATTGTTTCTGTTTTATAAACAAATTGGTAATATTGGCAATTAGCTAAAAAAAACTAAATGGATGTAGATTCAAAAGAAATAATTGTTTAAAAAATTTTATATATACCTAATATTTAGAAACTGACATTTAGTTAAAAACATAATATTTATTTATTTTGAATAAATAATTAATAGTTTTAGAAGAAAATGGCAGGAAAATGAAAATAAGAAAAAAATATGGTAATGACATGTGACAACTAAAACTTTGTTTTATTTAAGATATAGATATAAATAGATAGATTACTATCGTTTTTTTTGTTTTAGTTATATGTTCACATAATTTTATAAATGTTACTATAACTATTAAAACATTGCTGTAACTATTAAAACAACCAAGGGGTATGTGGCATGAAGATAAATGTGTCTTTTTTAAACATTAAAATTCAAAAGATAAATGTAAATAATGGATTTAGTATTATGTAACTTTTTTTTTTTGTGATAAATAATTGGGGCCAATGAAATAATAATGTATGTTACAAAAAAGCGAAAGAAGGTTTGCCTTTGATTACGATGCACGTGGCATCCAATGATGATCGCAATCGAAAACCAGATTTTGTAATTCCTTCTTGTAAATGGATAGAATTTGGATTTATGAGAAAGAAATTAGGAAACCATATATATTCTATTTCTTTATGTTTCATTGGTAGAAAAACTAGGACCAGTTTGAGATCTTGTTTGGTTTAAGAGGTGTGTTTTGGGAAAGGTTAATCGAATGATAAACAATTTCATTTGAATACAAATATGTAGAATTTGTTGCTTAAACATTCAATGTTTGGAGGTTTTTGTTTATTTAATGATGATGAAGGAAAAAAAAAGAAACAATTGGTTCTTAGTGATGATGATTAAAAGGGATTTGGAGTTTGTTTTCAAGTTGCTAAAGGTGGTTGTGGAATTAAAAGGGACAAAATCAAGTTTGGAGAAGATGATTAAATGTAAATTTATCTTTTTTATTTTGTTTTTAAGTTTTAAATTTTTTCTTTAATACTTTTAATAAATTTTTGAATTAATTACACGGATGGTCCTTTGCGAATAAGACAAAAAGGGTAATTTGGTCATTATGATATAACTAACAGAACTGAGTTAACCCTAACGGACCAAAGGACTGTCCGTGTGCAAAGATTCCAAATAAAGGCCTAGCCATGTAATTATCCAAAATTTAGGACTGAAAGTGCCATTTGGGTATAAGGTTAAGGACCATCCGTGTAATTAACTCTTAAAAATAATATAGTTTGAGACCATTACCTTATATCTTAAATATTTTTACATATTAAACCTTTACAATAAAAACAATTTTTTTTTCTTTTCTTTTTTTTATCTTTTTCGTTTTCTAAGAAAAAAAATAACAACCTATAACCGGAAGAAAGAAAAAATTAATGTTGACTTTCAAAAAGAGACACCATATATACTTTTGTTTTTGTTTCACAATAAACAGGTTATATATTGACGAGTATGGAAAACTATACCAAATAAGAAAACGTAATAGTGACATAAAAAAGGAGAGACATTATGTATTGAGTTTTTTAAGAAAAAATAACAACCTAAAATCGTAAGAAAGAAAAAATTAATGTTGACATACAAAAAAGACATCATCTATAATTTTGTTTTTGTTTAACAATAAATGCAATATATATTTCACGAGTATGGAAAAACTAAACCAAATAAGAAAAAGGGAATGGTGACATAAAAAAAAGACACATTATATATTGATATATACAACCATACTAGACTAACAAAAAACTATAAAATCATATCGTAAAACTATTTAAGTTTACTCATGTTCTATATATTATACTTCTATCTTTCTCGATAAAATTCTCCGCGTATACACGGGAAATAAACTAGTATATAATTAAAATGACTCGTTTAAGGCTCCTTTGGTTAGCGAACTCAATGTATAAAGTATATTGTTGGTAATTTTAATGTAATTTTGATTTATCGAGACCAAAGGGATTTCAAATTAAGTTTTATTAACGGATTTCCGGATGATTTATTTAAATTTTTATTTCTTTTGGACTTTAAACACACATGAACATAATTATATACCATAACAAGTCTCTAAATACATTTATATACACTTATACGAGTGTACGCTAACGACATATAGACATACATTAGTTATAGCTATAGATATCATGTATGTGTTAGTTTATATAATTATAGTTATCGATAACACTATATTAAAACTCAGATCAATGTATATTGAAACATGTAAATACATGCATAGATGTATTTATAAATTTGTAAACGTATATATTTATAGGAAAAAACACTAGGAACGCCGTTACTATTACCTACGGATTTCCGAGTGATTTATTTAAATTTTTATTTCCATTGCGCTTTAAACACACATAAACATAATTATATACAATAACAAGTCTCTAAATACATTTATAATAACAGGTCTCTAAATACATTTATATGCACTTATACGAGTGTATGCTAACGATATATAGACATACATTAGTTATAGCTATATATATCACGTATGTGTTAGTTTATATTGTTATAGTTATCGATAACACTATATGAAAACTCACATCAATGTATATTGAAACATGTATATACATGCACAGATGTATTTATAAACTTGTAAACGCATATATTTATAGGAAAAAACAGTAGGAAATCTGTCACTATTACCTACGGATCCTACGGATTTCCGAGTAATTTATTTAAATTTTTATTTCTTTTGGGCTTTAAACACACAAAAACATAATTATATACAATAAAAAGTCTCTAAATACATTTTTATACACTTATAAGAGTGTAGGCTAACGACATATAGACATACATTAGTTATAGCTATATATATCATGTATGTGTTAGTTTATATTATTATAGTTATCGATAACACTATATGAAAACTCAGATCAATGTATATTGAAACATGTAAATACATGCATAGATGTATTTATAAATTTGTAAACGTATATAATTATAGGAAAAAACACTAGGAACGCCGTTACTATTACCTACGGATTTCCGAGTGATTTATTTAAATTTTTATTTCCATTGCGCTTTAAACACACATAAACATAATTATATACAATAACAAGTCTCTAAATACATTTATATGCACTTATACGAGTGTATGCTAACGACATATAGACATACATTAGTTATAGCTATAGATATCACGTATGTGTTAGTTTATATTGTTATAGTTATTGATAACACTATATGAAAACTCACATCAATGTATATTGAAACATGTATATACATGCATAGATGTATTTATAAACTTGTAAACGTATATATTTATAGGAAAAAACAGTAGGAAATCCGTCACTATTAACTATGGATTTCCGAGTGACTTATGTAAATTTTTATTTATTTTGGGCATTAAACACACATAAACGTAATTATATACAATAAAAAGTTTGTAAATACATTTATATACACTTATACAAGTGTACGGTTACGACATATAGAGATACATTAGTTATAGGTATAAATATTCGTATATGTTAGTTTATATTGTTATAGTTATCGATAACACTATATAAAAACTCACGTCCATATATATTGAAACATGTATAAACATACATAGATGTATTTATAAACTTGTAAACATATATATTTATGCATATATGCGTCAAAAGTATAAAATATGATAAAAAAACACTCGGAAATCCGTTACTATTTCCTACAATTTCCGAGTGATTTGTTTAAATTTTTATTTATTGTAGGCTTTTAAAACACATAAAAATAATTAGATATGATTACAAAATGTTATATTCATTTATATAATTGAGCATGTTTACGCTAATATATGTAAACACACATATAATATATGCCTATATGTATTAACAAAATTGTAAGCTTAGAGATTACTAATTATACGTATAGATATATGCATGTTTAAAATTTATATTATATTTATCTTAAACACTCTTAATATTGATAATAAAATTATAATATAAATTAAAAATCCATATTCAGTATAATATTTGGTATTATATTTGTAGCTTATATTTTTGTTTTAATAATTAATAATAATAATTAATGCCATTTTTTAAAATTTCAGTTTTTGACCCATTAAAATAAGGTCTTGTATTGTCAACTAGATTATTGTCCCACGATAACGCGGAAAAAATTAAAAATTGAATCGTACATTTTATGTTTATGTAGATTTTAATTTATTATGGAAAAATATTGTTATATGTATAATAATATATATAGTTTTACGTTTATACAAATGTTGTTTATAGTTATAGAAACATATACTTTTACGTTTATACACATGTTTTGATATTTTGTATTAGGAGATTTTAGAATAATAATAAGTTAAATCATACTACAAATTGAACGATTCTAAAGTAAATTATAGTTATGTTTTTTATTTTAGTAAAGATAGAATGAAAAAGAGAATGTAATTATCTATTGTAAGAGGGTGTAGAATGAAAAAAATCTTTGATGACATCATCAATCTGATCTAACGGTTGTTATCAAAGAAGTCAACTCATCCAAAGGACCTTAATTCGCCATGTGGTATTTAAGGTCCCTCTTTTATTATATATTAAAGATTGCGTGTATGTAGGGCAAAGAAACCCTCATATTATCTAGCACCCATTTCTTTTTTTCATTCTCTCTTCTTTTAACAGGCACCATTGATTCCATCTTCCACCGCAAGATGCTATAATACAAGTTTTTTAATTTTGAATTTTTATTTTATTTTATGTCAAATTTAATATGATTTAAATGTATATTTTTGCAATAGAATGAAATAAAAATTCAGGAAATATAATATCCTAAAATTGAAATTTGCCCAATTTTGGTGACAATTTTGACAAATTTTATTCACTAATTTAATTCGACCTTCTGTCTCTATTCTGTCGCTAAATCTATATCAGATTTCCCTGGGAAATAATAATTTTACGACGGATTTTGCTACGGATGTAGCGACATATTTAAATCATTTACATTAATTTTGTTTTATTTAGTTGCAATGGATTAGCGACGGAATTTTTTAACCCTCGTTACATCCGCAGGAAAAAAGTTAACGACCAAGTTTCTTCCGAGGGGTTTTATTCCGTCGGAAAACCGTCGGTGATGGGCTTTAGCAAGGGATTTCCTACGGATTTGGCCGTTGCTGAAGGTCAGATTTCTAATAGTGAGTCAAGATTTGAGTTTTGGTAGGTATATTCGTTAATTTTTTCGATTATTAATTAACCAAGTTATTTTATAACAGTTATGTACTTCATTCAATACATGATTCTAATTTCGGGTTTTGTTCATAATATTTTGTTGCCTCTATCTTTCATGGCTAGGTTTTAATGGCATGTATGTATAAGATAATATGCATGTAGAGTCATATAGGAAAAAAAAGATTTAATAATTGACAACAAACTCATTAAGAGTTATCGTTTATAATTTTTTTTTTTTGTGTCACGAGAAAAATTTTATGGCTCCCCTGAACTTTAGTTGGGTCTTACGCAATGTGATCCTTTGTCCCCTTATATCTTCTCTAAACAGTAGAAAGCTTGTTTCGATTATGTGGAATAAGGTTATATCGCTACTAACATAAAGACGAAACAAATAATAAGGTAATTTGTTGGATTTTTGTAGCAAAGATATATTAAAGTTTGTAATCAACACTATACTCCGTTCCTTTTGATATATATATAATTAACCATACATATTTTTGAAGGTAAAGTTTATTTTTAAATAAACGACAATTTTTTCGAGGACTTGGACAATAATGACATACTTAGTAAAAATGTTGCAAACGAAAACAAAAACAGAATGTAGGACTTGACTAGTTGACTGATCTATCAAGGCCTATGCAGAAAACAGAAAACTAGACTACATTTTCCAGCTTGCAATATGAAATTCCAAAGCGAATTCGTCATTGTTAGGACGAAGTATATCCTTGGATAACTCCTTCCATCGTAACTAAACGATCACTTCCACTACTATATATATAACTGCGTTAAAGTTTCAATAACATGTAAACATCCGCATATGAACTTAAAACATCATTGAAGTGAGCTGTTAGAAAAGGGTCGTCAATGGCTACTGGAGCTATTGTGCCAAGTCTTCAGCATGTTTTCTATGGAAGCTTAACAATGTCGGAAATGCATAAGGAGAATAGACCATACCATAGAAACTGTAGATGTGCATTGCATAACCGGAATGATGCACCTAAAATTGTATGTCTCAAGCAGAGTAGGGTCTCGTATGCACAATAGGGTTTACAATACAATACAAAGTCAAATACATAACAAATCAAATCTCAATAAGGAATTATATCGAAACAAAATGAATTCCAAATAATCAAAATAAACGCTCCGAAATAAGCATGACATGATCATGTAAAATCCTCAACCTCCTGAAAAGCGTTAAAAACGACATCAACACATGTTGCTGAATTCTTTACGAATTTCAACATTTATCCGAAAACGAAACAATAAAAAGTTGTTAAAGTCTGAAGTTTTTCTATACATTATACACATACATCATGATGTTAATGTCTTACGAGTTTTGAAAAATCTACATACATATAAAAATACATATAATTTTCAATAAAATCAAATGTGAATTTTATAGTATCACATATAAATTTGTAAGATATTTTTTATTGGTCTTTAATTGAATTATAAAATCGTATAATGATTGTAGATTTGAAAATGGAATTTTTTTTAGAAATCTATACACTTTGATCAAATTGTTATTGTGTGTAACAACTTTATTTATTTTTATATAAAAAAAATGTTTCATTTGTTAATATTATTTATAACAATTAACTTGAAATAACGTTTATTGTTAAAAATATAATATTTCTGTGATTTTTTTTGATAATTACATGTAATATATCTGATATAACTTATGTTGATCGTCTTATTTTGACATTTTTTGGCAATTGAACACTTAACTGAAGATATAAAAAACGAATCGTGATTGAAAATTAATTAAATATGAAAGAATCATTAACTTTATTTTTCCTAAATCAATATAAATAATGATATTTTTAACATATGTGACAAATAACTATAAAAAAGATCGTAAATAATTTCAATATGAAAAACTAACAAGATTTCAAGTTACCTTTTACATATAATGTTAACGAATTGAAAGTTTATAATTTTCTTGATAAAAAAAAACAAAGTTTGTTAAATACAATAACAATTTGGTCAAAGTTTGATACAATTTCGTGCAATTTCCCTATTTGATAATCACATTTGACGTTAAAATCACATATGATTGATCTTACGAGTTTTAACATTTGTCAAAACACAAACGAAAAAAAAAGTCATTTTTTTTTTGCAGTTTCTATATTTATATATATAACTAAAAGAGGATTGAAACAATTCTGAAGCGACACTTGAACATTTTTTGTAACGACAAAGGTCAATTTTAATTAATATTTAATAAAGAGTCTTAATCTAATATGTACCTTAATCTTAATTACTTATTATTTTTAAATTACTTAATTTTAGTTAAATGACAATAATGTATAATGTGTTTTATTCAAATTCATAGGGTTATTTTAAATATTAAATAAAGAGTTGTAATCCATCTATAGTACTTTAATATTAAAACTAGTTTCTTTCCCGCTTATACGCAAATAACTTAATTGAGAAAGAAAAGTATAATATATAGCAACCGAATCTTATAACGTAGGATAATATGAGTTCTATGTCAAATATTTATCGTTTTGTTTATATGTACGTATTTTTAGCATCAACTTTAAGTTCGAATTCGTAGAGAAGTTTATCGAAAATAATACATATATAACATTTTGTAAGATTGAGATCGAATGGTGTATAAAGAGTCAATAAAAGAGTTTCTTCCATTAAAAGTGAGTCATTTGAGTGCTTTTTGTTATTCTTTTCTATCAAATTTGTTGAATAAATAATTTTTTTGACAAAAATAAATATATAAAAAATATTTAATATATAAAATAATAATGTCAAAATATTTTTATTTATATATAATTTTTTAGTTAGAGGGTAAAAATTGTATTTAACGTATAAGGGTTAAAATTAAAAATAATTGGTAACGATGTCATATGAAATCATCATTTTAATCTCAGATTTTAAAATTAATCTTGAAACCTATCTAATGATGTAGACTTTGTCTTATGACTTTTGATGGATCTCTTTTAGTATATATAGTAGGGGACCCGCGCGTTGTAGCGGTAACAAATATATAGATTTCTATTTTCGACATATTTTTTCGGTTACCCTTATCATAACAATAACATTACGGATGACAATGATTATAAGGATATAGTAATAGAGTAACATACTTTCGTTCACGCTTAATAAATTCATATATGAGAAAAATATTTTATAGTTTATATTTTTAATTTCCTACAGAAATTTTAATACTTTTAATTTAAATAAATGTATTTGGATTAGCTATGAAAGGAAACAATATTCCAAAAACGAATTTGTATTTATATAGTTAGATTCATGGGTCGTAAATTCAAATATTTCTAGTTAAAAAATAAGGAATAATTAAGTAAAATTACTCTTAAATTCAACATTAAAATTTAAGGTACAAATGCTCCATAAATAGTATAGATAATTAGTGTGAAGATGGGGTTGACGACAACATTTGTAATACTTTGTAATTTGTTGTGTATTTGGGTCTATTTATTTAACAAAACGGGTTTATAATATATATATGATACATAAGACATGATCTACGCATATATATATATATATATATATATATATATATATATATATATATATATATATATATATATATATATATATATATATATATATATATATATATATATATATATATATATATATTTGTCCTCCTAAACACATGAGACATGATTTAAATATCATATTCTTTTGATTACTTATCAGTTATGATTAACATATATTATTTGTTACATATTTGAAAATTACAAATCGCTTATGCATATATATGGAAACTATAGTACAGTTTAATGGTCACTTAATTATAAACATCATTAAATATATATTTTTATTAAATATAAATAATATGGAAACAACATTAATATAATATGATGGCATATGGTGGCATATTCAAATATGTAATTTAATAGAAATAATCACGGCATATTATTAATTTTTTTTTTTAAATTCAACTTTAAGAAAATGGGTCTAAATATTTTATAGATAGTAAGATTAGATAAATATTATGTATCTCTTATGCATATATGGAAACTATAGTATAATTAATGGTCACTTAATTATAAACATAAATAAATATATATTTTTATTAAATATAAATAATATGGAAACATCATTAATTTAATATGGTAACATATTTAAATATGTAATTTAATAGAATTGATAAAGGCATATTAGTAACTTCCTTCTTAAAATTCAATTTTAAGAAAAGAGGTCTAAATGCTTTATAGATAGTTAAATTATAGACAGATGATAGAAATAATGGAATACAATTTGATTGCTAATAATCATTAAAATTGTTCCTTTTTTTAAATCATTGAAAACAATGTCTAAATTTTTATGGGCTGGTGCTAAAATAACAAGATATCTAATTACAAGTATATAACATTTTGTATTAGAGTACCTGATAGTAAGCTCCGTAACGAGATATCTAATTACAAGTATATAACATTTTTTTCGATAGGTTCAACATCAGGTACCCTCATAGTAAGCTCCGTAAAAAAATCAAACATCCTATGCATAAAAAAATCAAACACATATGTTACAGAAGCAAACATAAAGTTTTTGTAAGGAATCCATATACCTACGATGGGCCAACAAGATAATATAGAATTTGATTATTAGCAGTACATACCTACGATATTTTTGTGACAAACTAATAGCACCAAGATAAAAGAGCAATGACAGTAGGAAGGATTTAGATTGTGAGATGAAAAACAAAGGGACACAAATATAATAAAAAAAAACATAGAATAATTTGGAGAATTAATTATTTAAAAATACTAAGGGTAAATCTATACCTTCAACTTCTTAATTATGGACAAGGAATTTATTATAAGTGGGGTAATTAGTAGGAGGTTGCTAGTGGCGGCAGTTCGTCACCGCCGTAGTAGCAGTACATGGAAA
This sequence comes from Senecio squalidus, assembly GCA_910822075.1. NCBI lineage: Eukaryota > Viridiplantae > Streptophyta > Magnoliopsida > Asterales > Asteraceae > Senecio > Senecio squalidus. Next base: position 7,117,665 of record CAJVGC010000060.1, read on the forward strand.
TAAGGCATCTAACTGCTTTTTTTTTGCCAAATAGTCAAGAGTTAATTAAATATTTATAACGGGTAAAGTTGGAACTAAAATAAAAATTAAAATAATAATTATCAATTTGTTTATGATAATGTCAAATGTTAGCTTTTTATGGTTAGGAGGATTATTAGACTAATCTTTAGGAGAATTAATCATTTCTCTAAAAAAAATTATAATTTTTAATAATTATTTATCTTAATATAATGCAATCAACATTGTTAATTTATGGACACTTGAAATTTAAAGAATTGCGTGACACGTAATTTATGGACATGTACACTTGAAATTTAAAGACCTTTATGGATAAGTGTTTGACTTGGACTACAACTCTATAATAATAATAATCGCATACATAAAATTATTCCTAGCTTATATTATATTTATATATGTCCACAATCATATCGTCGCTGTCGAAAAAGCATGTATTCCGTACTACTTATCGTCTTAGGTATTGCCATTCTTGTTTTTTATATATGTAAATTCGGGCACAGACTGGACCGTGATATCGAAACTGGAAGAAGACCCCCACCTGACGTAGCAGCGAGTGTAAGACATATAACTGTAGATATCCCGGATGACTCGACTTCTAATAAACATGTAGCAGAAAGTAAGATTGATGCTCTTCCTGAAACCGTAAAGGAGCATATATACAAGAAGAATGGGAGCAACATGAGTGAAGATTGTACGATATGCCTTGAAGAGTTCAAAGACATGGATAAAATTCAAGTTGTGGTATCATGTCAACACTTGTTTCATAAACCGTGTATTAGCGAGTGGTTGTCGGTCACACATAGAACTTGCCCTATATGTCGGAACCTAGTTTTCTAGTCGATCTCCTTAAGAATACAAGATACAAATACTTGTGCATTATGATTTGATTTTTGGTAGGTGTATATTGGTTAATTTGTTTGATTATTCATTGAACAAGTTATTTTATAGCAACTTTGTATATTTTCCGAGTCGTGTGTATCGATTTTTAATGAACCAAGTTATTTTATAACAGTTGGAGTTGTGTGTATCCTTATACCTCAATACATGATTTTAATTTGCAGTTTTGTTTGAAATATTTTGTTGCCTCCTATCTTTCATGGCTAGGTTTTAATGGTTTGTATATGTAAGATGAAATGCATGTAGAGACTTATAGAAAAAAAAATTAGGGTTCGAATTGGAATAATGTGTTGATGACAAGATTTAATAATCGACCAAAAACTCATAAAGATTTAGCGTTTATATTTTTTACTTTGTCTCCACGAGAAATTAAACTTTTACGGCTTTCCTTTACTTTAGAACTCGAAGTTCAAATGCAATCCATTATTCGCTTTTCTAATGTCAACTTATTGAAAGTTAAAAGATGGTAACATTTTTTTTATGGTATTAAAGCTGATAATTAAAACAAAATCACATTCTTAATCCTTTAATTTTCTAATAATGCTCTAATTATAGGTGGATGATCATCTATATATGAGTAGATATTCTTCTTTGAAACTCTTGTTATCACCTTAATCAATGTATATAATATTTGAAAAATGTATGAATAAGCTAAATGCATTGAGAACAAATTCTTTTGGGAAGGCTCTCTAAACAATAGAAACTCTGTTTCGATTCTCAAGAAAAAGGTTTTTTTATCGCTGCTAAAATAAGATGAAACAAATAATCAGATATATTAAAGTGTTTAAGCAATACTATACTTTGTTACTTTTGATATGTATATAATCTTTTCTATCTAATAAATGGGGGATTGGGATGATGTCATTTTGCTGACGTGTCCCGTTCTTAGACTATCCACGTAGGAAACCATTATAAATGATGATGTCATAATACAAAACAAAATCAAAATAATTATTATTTTTTAAAAATAAAATATTTCCTGTAATTATTATAAAACCCTAATTAGGTAGCGTGAATAGCGAGGCGAAAATCAATAGTCTACCTGGGTTGGGAAGCTAAATCTCTTTTATTGGATGGAAAATCAATAGTCTTACTTGGGAAGCTAATATATTGGATGGAAAATTGGACAACGTGGTCTTAGGTAATTGTGTTGAGTGTAAAAGCAAACATTCATGAATCCTTCTCTAAAATCTGTCCAAGTTCTTAACTTTTTTGAGTTTGAAATCGCATGCATTTGTCATCGGTAAACAAAAAGGGTGATTTATTGATACTGGTACATCTTTTCTTCTTCTTTCATATCTCCTTCAATACTTTTAAAATTAAAATTAATGATTTCTGTTGATGGGTTTGATAAAGTTGTAGCAGCCCGATAATGAAACAGAAGAAAAACATGTTGGTTGCATTACAAGTGTGCACTTGGTGCTATCGAAAGTTTGGTTTGACTGAAAAATATCTCTACAAAGGTAAGCATGAGTTTACTTTTTATCTTGCTGATTGTTCTCCTAATCACCTACTCAAGCTATTAATTACCTTTTTTTTGATGAATAGCTGTTGCTTATTTGAGTGGTTTTTTTTGCAGTTTTGAGAATGCCCATAATGTGTTTGATGTTATGTCTAAGTGAAAATTCTGAGTATGGTTTTATTCACGAATTTAGAGAAACTATTTTTCTTTATTTTAAATTAAAATGTTTAAGATTCATTATTGTATTAATGCTCTGGTATGTTTTTTTCTTTCTAGCTAATGTATTGATTTGTGAAAAAAGTATTTTTGATACTTTTAGGATTATAAAATTCTTTGACACACATTTTCGTCATCAACCTTGTGTAATTTGATTGTATATTACCTTTTTTTTAAAAACATGTTAAATCCTGAATGTAGAATTTCTTCTAAAACATATTAAAAGTTATACATATATCAAGTTTGTAATGCTTATATGACATAGATTGTTATGTTTACTTTTAAAGGTATATTGTAGTTAACTAAATGGGAGCAACTGAGATCTTGGAGCCATGAATAAGCAATAGACAACCCAAACTCTCAAATACCGGATTAAAACATTACTTTTTGCGTCCATATCATCTAATAGGTTTTGGGTGTTTTGTGTTTGTTATTGTTTGACCTGCATATGACTCAATTTTTTTCTGTTTAATTAATCAGAAGTTCCAAAGGGTTTAAAATAGGCATTGTTAAATTAACCAACATTTTATTTTTAATTTTATAAATAAATTATATTTGAGAATTGATAGTTTTTAAATTCTTTTGCATTGGCTAGAGTATGAAAAAAGAGGTGTATGAAACCTGTGGAACAAAAGGTTGGCCATTCTCTTTTAATTAATTCAAATATTTTTTATTTGCATAAGTCAACACGAACTTTGGCTATGTTATGGTAAAACATTAAGGAGTAACCCAATGTTTTATGTTCTCTAATATCATTTGCAAGTAATTTCCTTGGTTTTTAATAGTTTATGTTTAGCGTTATATGAGATAAATTAATAGGACACTTTATTTTATTGTTTGCATATGTTCATATTCACTAACTTCAGGTACCTCATTTGAAATCCACGGTCTAAATGGCTTACATTTCAAGTTTTTGAATATGCAACTATGTGTGGGGGATGTTGCAGGTACCTGTGTCTCACTTTGTGCATTTGAACGTGACCAGATCATGTATGTTTTTCTATGTTTTCATTAGTAGATATTTGATTGTAAATTGCACCCTTTCTTTTTTTTACACCGAGAAGAAGTTTTTTTGTATCAGATGCACCACATGATGATCTTGTAGTTGATGTAGTAAAACACTACTCGACTTTTGCTTTATTTTTCTCAAGTATTCAGGTGCGGGTGCAGCAAGGAAATAATGTCGGTATTTGATCATTTGCTAAGACCACACTGAATCCTTTAATTGTTGTATTTTAATTTTGTGTTGAATATTATACATTTCGTCGAAGAGAAATATATATGTATAAAAGGTTGAATATATAAAAAGATAAAAGATATGTGGCTTCTAACTGCACTCCCTCAAATCTGATGTGGCCTTCATTTGTTTTTTGGGATGTCTGATCAATGCATTAAAACAGAAGCACATGATAAAATTTAGTAATTTTACAACGTACTTAGAAAGTTTGATTATTTTTTTTTTATATATGTAGCACAAAAGCTTATGAGAAAACCACTTTGTTTGTTAATGGATTGTTTTTTTCAGTTTATTAAAGGGGCTTTTGTTGGCAGGGGCCGATCCAAACTTCAAAAATTAACAATAGCTTAAACAAGAAATCGATATAAAAATTCTTTAATTTTTTCATTTTGGCAGGAGAAAAAGAGTTAAATTGAAGGTAATTTTCTTGCGTCATCTTAACTAAATATTGTAAAAACAAATTATTTGAGGCCTTCTTCACACAAGACATTATTGTATCTGATGCTGATGCTGTTAAAATGCAGGTAATGTTCATGTATCTGCTTAACAAACAAATATCTAAGAATGTTTTACTCATGGTTCTACAATTCAATGAAGCTAAAACACTTTGGGAAGGGGGTATGAATAAACAATGAGAGGAGTATCCATCAACAAATAGACTATATATGACAATAAGAATTTAATATAAATTGGGTCGGATTCGAATGACTTGTGTGAGAGGGATATAATAGGGTGCTATTTGAAACAAATTCAATCGCTGTGTCCATCTATTGTTCTTATGGTATTTCAAGTTAATATAAGTATATAGTTTATAATCCCTCACACTAATAAGTCACTAACTATAGTTATAATTTCTAATCGCATTACTTTAAGAAAATAGAGAAAATTAGTTTCTCGACCCGATTAAGTTTTAAGAAATACCTGTTTTGAGACTCTTAGGGGCGGCTCAAACTTTCTTGTGGCGTAAAGTAATTTTAAATTTTGGCCTTAAAATACTACAGGTTATCAAAAAGAAATTTGTCTTTTTTGTTTATAATTACTTATTTTTCTAACGAATGCAAATTCCACTACTTCAAACATATAATTTGCTATTCTTTCGTTTCACTTTCTTATGCTAAAAATATAATATTAGGTGTGTCAATTAGATCATGGAAAAAAGACTTATATAAAAACATCTTGCCAATCATATAACACACCCAAAGATCTACAATGTTTTTATCCATTAAAAATAAACCTAAAGTGTTTTTGACCATCCATCTAATCTTTTTTGTCGTTATTTCTTTATGATAAATTATATGATCATTTCTACTTAATATTTTGCATAAAAAATCTAATAAGTTCATGACTTTTAACACGTTACTTACAACCACTTTTATAACAAATAATAATATGAAAAACACTTTTGAAAAGTGATTCCAAACACAACACATTCTTAAACATCTTTTTTGCTCTTAATATTAATTTTGTTCAACTATATCATCATATTTTCGATTTAAGTTGTTTGATGAACATGACATGTTTAATCTATATGGTGAATTTGATGGAGCTTTTGGTGATGTATAAAGGATATATCGTTGTTGAATTTGTTTCAAAATTTCCGAATATAACTACCACTTTTTAATAAGTATTTTTTGTTATTTAAGCTAACAACCATTAAATACCCCACACAAACACAACACTTTTAAACATCGTTTTCGGTTTTTATGTTAGGGTTGTTCATTTTTATTTTCTATTTTCTATAATTTGTTTGATCAATATGGGATGTTTGATACATACATTCGATTTAATAGAGCTTTTGTATTTATTTATACCTTACATGTAATCAATTTTTTTAACATTATGTTTTTCAATCTTAATGTCAATTCCCGTGTATACACGGGTGATAAGCTAGTTATTAATATTAATTAGCTATACTGATTTTTAAAGGTAAAGTTTCTAATTTAAACGACTGGCTAGTTTTTCAAATAACTTGGTTAATAATGTCAATACTTGGTAAAAATGTTGAATACAAAAACAAAAATGAACAGACTTGGGACAACTATTCGGAAAGAACAAGCTTTTCTATGTGAGAAAGGAAGATTTTTTAGGTTATGTTATAACTAGGTTTTATTTTACTGGTCACTATGGTAGGGGAAAAACTGTCTTATTGATATTTGGAATATAGCCGCTTTAATGTTAAAAGTTTTCGCTATTACTCAAATATCAAACTCGCGAAACTACAAATCCGATGTGTAGATTTGATAAGTTAAATATGATCTGTCGAAGCTAACATAAAAGATTAGCAAATATTGAAGTTATATATTCAGACAAACTTATGATGTCAAACCAATCGAATAGACAATATAAGACCCAAAAGCAGCTACAGATCTATCAAGGCCTATGTTGGAAAAAAAAAACTGAAAAACTATATATTTTTCGGTTGGCAATATGAAACTTTAAAGCAAATTCGTCATTGTTAGTACAAAGTATATCCTTGGATAACTCCTTCCATCGCATTTAACTCTCATCTTCCACTACTATAGTTAAAAAATCGTGTTAAAGTTACAATAAGGTCATGTCTGTTAGTATTTGAACACGTCAAATAAAATGTGTGTCTATAAATATGTGAGTCTATGAGGTTGCATACATTGACATTTATACACCACTATACGTTTATAAAATATTAATTATTACTTAATGGTTAATTGTAATGTATAATAAATAGAAGGATGTATTGTGTAATTATGGTTTTTTCCTAATTACAATACAATTTGTTATCCAAGACATTATTTGGCTATATAAGGAACACCAAGTTCCTTATTTTTCCTACATTATACAAATCGATTAGGGATATCAAGCCTTATCGATTTCTTCGTTGTTCCCTTAGTTGATCGACTACAAACCCAAAGGGGTTTCGGTTTGAGTTAAGTTCGTGCACAAGGTTACAGTTTAAGCAAACAAGCTAGACAAGAGTTGTGGCGATTAATTGTAAATGTGTACTAGCATACAATTCCGTTGCCAAAGAAGGTGTCGTGTACAAATCTGTAGAAGGATTTCACTATAAATCTTAAACGAGGTGAATCAACAACAAATGTATAATTATTTACTTAGTTAATATCGTTTGTGTGTTTGATTCTAACTTGTTTCCGCTGCATGTTTTTTGACAATCTGAGTCGATATATATACATATACTGTCCATGTAATTACAAATCCTTATATGAACATTCAAACGTCGTTGAAGTGTTTGGTATAAGCTGTCAGAAAAGGAAGATCAATGGCTAGCGGAGCTATTGAAATGAGTCTTCTATACGTTTTTAATGGAAGCTTAACAATGTCGGAAATGCACAAGGAGAAATAATGGAATACGGTTTGACTACTAATAATCATTAAAATTGTTTTTTTTTTTTTAAATCATTGAAAACAATGTCTAAATTTTTATAGGCCGGTGCTAAAATAATGACATATCTAATTACAAGTATATAACATTTTGTATTAGAGTATTTTATTTTTGCCTATATTATAATTTATAGTGGTATTTGTATTTTTCGAATGCAACCAGAACAACATTTTTTTATTCTCTACGGGCAACCAACCCCGAGTGATATGGAAATTTATCATTTATTACAAATATATGTTTTTATAATATATATAATGTTAATTTTTCGGTTACCATACATCGTACGGGTATTAAAAGCTAGTAATTTATATATAACGATTTAAAGGTTTGTAATATAATTTAATATATTTTAAAAGATATTGAGAATTTGACTTTTAAATTAAACTTAAATCATTAGATTAAAAAAAATGAATTGCCAAAATCATATCTTTAGATCTTAAAAAAAATTATAATTTTTAATAATTAATTTATCTTAATATAATGCAATCAACATTGTTAATTTATGGACACTTGAAATTTAAAGAATTGCGTGACACGTAATTTATGGACACTTGAAATTTAAAGACCTTTATGGATAAGTGTTTAAATTTGACTACAACTCTATAATAATAATAATCGCATACATAAAATTATTCCTAATATATGACCACAATCATATCGTCTTTGTCGAAAAAGCATGTATTCCGTACTACTTATCGTCTTAGGTATTGCCATTCTTGTTTTTTATATATGTAAATTCGGGCACAGACTGGACCGTGATATCGAAACTGGAAGAAGACCCCCACCTGACGTAGCAGCGAGTGTAAGACATATAACTATAGATATCCCGGATGACTCGACTTCTAATCAACATGTAGCAGAAAGTAAGATTGAAGCTCTTCCTGAAACCGTAAAGGAGCATATATACAAGAAGAATGGGAGCAACATGAGTGAAGATTGTACGATATGCCTTGAAGAGTACAAAGACATGGATAAAATTCAAGTTGTGGTATCATGTCAACACTTGTTTCATAAACCGTGTATTAGCGAGTGGTTGTCGGTCACACATAGAACTTGCCCTATATGTCGGAACCTAGTTTTCTAGTCGATCTCCTTAAGAATACAAGATACAAATACTCGTGCATTATGATTTGATTTTTGGTAGGTGTATATTGGTTAATTTGTTTGATTATTCATTAAACAAGTTATTTTATAGCAATTGTGTATATTTTCCGAGTCGTGTGTATCGATTTTTAGTGAACCAAGTTATTTTATAACAGTTGGAGTTGTGTGTATCCTTATACCTCAATACATGATTTTAATTTGCAGTTTTGTTTGTAATATTTTGTTGCCTACTATCTTTCATGGCTAGGTTTTAATGGCTTGTATATGTAAGATGAAATGCATGTAGAGACTTATAGAAAAGAAAAAATTAGGGTTCGAATTGGAATAATGTGTTGATGACAAGATTTAATAATCGACCAAAAACTCATAAAGATTTAGCGTTTATATTCTTTACTTTGTCTCCACGAGAAATTAAACTTTTACGGCTTTCCTTTACTTTAGAACTCGAAGTTCAAATGCAATCCATTATTCGCTTTTCTAATGTCAACTTATTGAAAGTTAAAAGATGGTAACATTTTTAGTATGGTATTAAAGCGGATAATTAAAAGAAAACCACAATCTTAATCCCTTAATTTCCTAATAATGCTCTAATTATAGGTTGATGATCATCTGTATATGTATATGAGTAGATATTCTTCTTTGGAACTCTTGTTATCACCTTCATCAATGTATATAAAATTCGAAAAATGTATGAATAAGCTAAATGCAGAGAACAAATTCTTTTGGGGAGGCTCTCTAAACAATAGAAACCCTGTTTCGATTATGGAGAAAAAGGTTTTTTTATCGCGGAAAAAATAAGATGAAACAAATAATCAGGTATATTAAAGTGTTTAAGCAATACTCTAATCTGTTACTTTGATATGTATATAATTATTAATATTAATTAGCCATACTGATTTTTAAAGGTAACGTTTCTAATTTAAACGACTGGCCAGTTTTTCAAATAACTTGGCTAATAATGTCAATACTTGGTAAAAATGTCGAACACCAAAACAAAAATGAACAGACTTGGGACAACTTTTCGGAAAGAACAAGCTTTTCTATGTTAGAAAGGAAGATTTTTTAGGTTATGTTATAACTAAGTTTTTATTTTACTGGTCACTATGGTAGGGGAAAAACCGTCTTGTTAATATTTGGAATATAGCGGCTTAAATGATAAAAAGTTTTCGCTATTACTCAAACTATCAAACTCGTGAAACTACAGATCCGATGTGTAGATTTTATAAGTTAAATATGACCAGTCGAAGCTAACATAAAAGATTAGCAAATATTGAAGTTATATATTATGAAAAACTTATGAAGTCAAACCGATGGAATGGACAATATAAGACCCAAAAGCAGCTACAGATCTGTCAAGGCCTATGTTGGAAAAAAAAACTGAAAAACTATACATTTTCCGGTTGGCAATATGAAATTCCAAACCAAATTCGTCATTGTTAGTACAAAGTATATCCTTGGATAACTCCTTCCATCGCATTTAACTCTCATTTTCGACTACTATAATTAAAAATCGTGTTAAAGTTACAATAAGGTCTTGTCTGTTGATATTTGAACACGTCAAATAAAATATGTGTTTATAAATATGTGAGCCTACGGGGTTGCACACACTGAAATTTAGATACGATTAGACGTTTATTAAATATTAATTGTTAATTAATGGTTAATTGTAATAATTAATAAATAGGAAGATGTATTATGTAATTATGGTTGTTTCCTAATTACAACACAACTTGTTCTCCAAGACATTGTTTGGCTATATAAGGAACACCAAGTTCCTTATTTTTCCTACACCATAGTACAAATCGATTGGGGATATCAAGCCTAATCGATTTCTTCCTTGTTCCCTTAGTCGATCGACTGCAAACCCTAAAGGGGTTTCGGTTTTAGTTGAGTTCGTGCACAAAGTTACAGTTTAATCAAACAGGCTAGGCAAGAGTTGGGGCGATTGTAAACATGTGTCGTGCACAAACCTGTAGAAGGATTTCACTATAAATCTTAAACGAGGTAAATCAACAACAAAAGTATAATTATTTACTTAGTTAATATCGTTTATGTGTTTGATTCTAACTTACTTCCGCTGCATATTGTTTGACAATCTGATTAGATATATACCTATACAGTCCATGTACACACACCATACGTACGTAATTACCAATCCTTATATGAACATCAAAACGTCATTGAAGTGTTTGTTATAAGCTGTCAGAAAAGGAAAATCAATGGCTAGCGGAGTTATTGAGATGCGTCTTCTATATGTTTTTAACGGAAGCTTAACAATGTCGGAAATGCACAAGGAGAATAGACCATACCATAGAAACCGAAGATGTGCATTGCATAACCGGAATGATGCACCTACAACTGTATGTCTCAAGCACAGTAGGGTCTCGTGTGCAAACAAACTATCAGGGAATTGAATAAGTGTTCATTGTTCATTAAAGCTTTCTTGTGTTCTTTAAATCAAATTGGCTCATCAGCAATTAGGGTTGTAAGAAAGTAATAGTAATCGCTAGGTATCTCGTAGAAGAATTTAGTATTCCGATGTACGTATTTCGATTAATGTATAGTATAACGAGTGTCTCTCTTTTTGTTTAGCATTTATTCTCTTGCATATAATGTTTGGTGTAATAGATAGTTCAAATATTTGAGAACACATTTGTCGATTTTTGTTTTAATCATACATTCAAAAGTTGGTGATATGATGATATCAAGAGTAAATTCATGGTGTTAACACACGTCTTTCTCCCTTTAGTGTAACATCCCGGTTCTCGGAAATTAGAATATTTTTGTAAGTATTTATTTGTTTATAAAATAAATGTTTATATTTATGTTATTTGAGAACTTACATAAGTAAAGGACTAGAATTGTAAGAAAGATAGTTACTTTTAGTTAGAAAGGACTTATTTAGTTAATAATTTAAACAATAGTTGTAAATTAAAAAGACTTGAGAACTTGAGGGACTAAAGGTGTAAAATTCGAAATGTGATGAGTAAGCCTTTGAGGTGTCAAATGCAGAATTTTCCAAATAAAATTTAAGGGTTTTGAGTGTATGTGTGTGTGTTCTTGAGAGTAAGAAAAGGATAATTAGAAATTTCTCAAATCAATTGTGTTGGATTAGTGAAGATTACAAGAGAATCAAGAATAGAAGATAGGGTAATTTAGCTCTAATTTGGTGTTGGAATAAAGAAGGTAAATTTATGTTTATCTTTGTTATTATTTGATGAATTTGAGTTATGTTAATATGTTATTATATTAATTGGATGTTTAATTGAAGAGTAGAAATGCTTAATTGGTTAAATTAGGTTTTTATAATTTGGGGATAATCTTGAGAATTGTTAAATTGAGCAATTGTATATGTTAATTTAATGTTAGAATTGTATGTTTTAGTCCTATGAAAGAGATAGAATATGGTATAATGATTTTCCTAGTTGGTGTTGCCAAATGGGTCAAATGACCCAAGGAGTGGCAATTGGGTAGAAATTTGATTAAAGAGAAAGAAATGGTCATTTGTATGTATTGTTGATGTGTATGTATAAAATGAATAGAAATTTGATATACTTCATGTATGTGTAAAAGTTAACGGGTCAAAAACCTTAGAAGTGACATGATGGGTAGAAATGATTTAACCAAGTAATGTTAAGTGATTAGAAGAAAATGTATGATAAAGTTGTTGGTTATGTGATTATGAGTATTGAAGTTTTAGTATTTTGACCTTGTAATCAGATTTGAAAGATAAGGGCAAAGGGAAGGCAACATAAAGATAGTGAACGTAATTCGACATCAAGGTGAGTATACTAGACTCATTTTCTTATTGATTTAGTGTTTGAAGTTTGCATTAGTGGATTAAAGATTTGTTAGGTAAGTTATTTCAAGTTATAGTTGGTATAGTTAGCGGAAATAAGGTTTAAAGTGGAGTAAACTAACATGTAAGTGCAGAAAATGTTTGAAAACGAAAATCAGCCAGAATGAGCCCGAATGCTTCGCCTGTTGTTTGAATGGCGGGGCATTCGCCCGAATGCGTCGGCTAATGCGTCGCCTGTTGTTTGAATGGCGAGGCATTCGCCCGAATGCGTCGCCTGTTGTTTGAATGGCGAGGCATTCGGAGCCCAGCGGCGAATGCGTTGATTTGTCATGTTGAATGCGTCGCCTATGCCACTAGGCCAGTTTTTTAGTGTATTTTAAGGTAGTTTAAGTAGAGTAATGATATATTAACTTATTATTATGATAGAGAAGAATGGAGAAGACATTTATGTGTCAAGGAGAAGTAGAATCGACTTTCATTAGTCGAGAAAGAGTAGAGTTAGCTATAATTCTATACCGCGAGGATATGTAAAAAGACTTTGAATAGTCTTGGAGATGTATCACCATGTTAATAAGTATACTCACTAGCTTAATGCTAATGTAAATTATTGATTGTTATGTTTGTAGGTAAAAAGGATCTCGAATTTGCAAGGCAAGTAAAGGAGGAATGAATGGGACCTAGAAAGAAGTTAAATCTTTTGTAACGAGCTTCCGCTCTAAACATGTTAAAATCTTATTTTAGTAGAAGTAAACAATAACTTCCATTTTGGTTAAACATTGTATATATTGTAGAATGTTTTTCGTTATAAAAAAAAAAAAAAAATTTAGTGTGTTTTAGATCCAAGTGTTACAAGTTGGTATCAGAGCCTTGGCTTGTGTGAGTTGAGTATCTCGGTTGATACTTAAACCCAAGCTGAGGCTTTGTAAGGGGGGAAGAAGCTTGCCTTGCGGAAGAGATAAGGGTAAGAAGATTAATTGTTGAGAAAGAGTTAATTGCCCTAGTCTTAATTATGCGTTGATGGTATTGGATGTACAAGAGTTAATATGTTTGAAATTAACGTCTGGCCAACGCTAATTTTGGACATATTATGTGTATCCAATATGATTGAAGCATATTAAGGACAAGGGACAAGAAAGTGAGAAAGTGTATATGTATGACGTATAAACTATAATTGTGTATAGATTATAGTTTTATATGTCATTATTAACTGAATTTAATTCCAGTTTGTAGAAATGGAAGAAGAAAGTAGCCATCATGATGATGGTCACAAGGAAGTAGATATGCAGACGATTGTGGCTAAGGAGATTAGCCAAGCTTTTGAGAAAGCGATACCGTTTATTATTAAACGGGTTAGAGATGATGTGGTAGAGATTATTGATGAGAAGATAGACCGCGTGCTCGCGGAGAAAGAATTGAAGCAGAAAGAGAAAGAAGATTCGGGAAGTGAGGGTGACAATATTGTTCATCAAGAAGAACCCAAAGAAGGCTATAAGAAGGGGTGTGCGTATAAAGACTTCGCAAGCTGTAATCCACCACTCTTTCTTGGAGAGATTGACCCCATTGTTAGTATGCGGTGGGTTATGGAGGTAGAAGGTGCATTCCTAACTTGCAAGTGTGCGGATAGAGATAAGGTGATTTATGCATCAAATCTACTTCGAAATCAAGCAAAAGGTTGGTGGGAATCAATAGTGAGGTTATTCCCGGCTGAAGGGATTGTGAAGATGACTTGGGGAGACTTTAAAAAGAGATTTATGGAGTATTACTGTCCACCTTCGGCAGTGAATAAAATTACTCGGGAATTTTTATCATTACAACAAGGAAGCAGAACTGTGAACGAGATTACTAATGAGTTCCTAGATAGAGCAGGGTTTTGCCCAGACTATGTTGTGAACGAACGAATGAAGATGGATCGTTATTTATGTTGTTTAAGTCCCGACATCAGAGAACATGTTTCCACTAATAATCCTAAGACTTTTGAGGATATGGTGGAAGCGGCAAGAAGGAGAGAATTAGATCTTTTGAATAGAACTGAAGAAGAGAAAAGAAAACGCAAGGTTGAATACGTGCAAGAACCGTACAAAAGGCAAAGGTTTGAACAAAGGGGTAGAAGTTCGGGAAGAAAGTTTGAAAAGAAAGAGTCATCAAGGAGGGATTATGTTTGTAGAAAGTGTGGTAAGAATCATCAAGGAGAATGCAAATTTGGGCTAATGGGTTGTTATACATGTGGGAAGCCGGGGCATATTAGTAGTGAATGTCCTAATCCGATAAGGATTTGCTACTATTGTAAGGACCCGGGGCATATTAAAAGCGAATGCCCAAAGTTGCCGCAGAATCAGAAGTTGTTGGTAGGACCGAAAGCTCCTTTGCTTCTTGAAGGAGGAGGTAGTGGAAAGAAGGTTGAAGATAATAAAGGCCGTGGTCGTGCCTTTCAAATCACAACCGTAGAAGCTAAAGAATCGACTGATGTCGTTTCAGGTATTTTCATTGTAAACTCTCAACCTGCTTATGTGTTGTTTGATTCGGGAGCAAATAAATCTTTTGTGTCAAGTAAATTTTGTGAAAAGTTTTCTAAGCCCCTTAGTAAGCTAGAACATCCTTTAGAAGTAGAAGTGGCGGATAATCGAATTGTTCTTGTATCAGATGTTTATCACGAAAATCAACTAGAGATAGGATCAACAAAATTTACGATAGACTTGATTCCAATGGTTATGGGAGAATTTGATGTTATAGTAGGTATGGATTGGTTAGAAAAGAATAATGCTATTATTTTATGTAAGATTAAAATTATTAAAGTTATCGACTTAGAAGGAAAAGAAATTGTTATTTATGGGGAGAAAAAGAGTGGTGAAATTTCGGTTTGTTCTTTAATGAATATGTCCCGAGGGTGTCAAGCATACCTTGCGTATGTGGTAGATAAAGAGAAAGATAAGAAGGAATTAAAAGAAGTAGATGTAGTGAATGAGTATGTAGATGTATTTCCCGAAGATCTTCCGGGTTTGCCGCCAGAAAGAGAAGTAGAATTTAGAATAGAATTGATTCCCGGTGCTGCACCTGTAGCAAAAGCTCCATATAGATTAGCTCCAGCCGAAATGAAAGAATTAATGAGTCAATTACAAGAATTATTGGACAAGGGTTTTATCCGTCCCAGTTCTTCTCCGTGGGGTGCACCGATTTTATTTGTGAAAAAGAAAGATGGTAGTATGCGTATGTGTATAGACTATAGAGAACTTAATAAGTTAACAGTCAAGAATAAATACCCGTTACCGAGGATAGATGATTTGTTTGATCAGTTACAAGGGGCGAAATTCTTTTCAAAGATAGATTTGAGGTCGGGTTACCATCAGTTGAAGGTAAAGGAAGAAGATGTACCGAAAACAGCTTTTCGCACGAGGTATGGTCATTATGAATTTTTGGTTATGCCTATCGGTTTGACAAATGCCCCCGCTGCTTTTATGGATTTGATGAATAGAGTTTGTAGAACAATGTTAGATAAATCGGTTATAGTCTTTATTGATGATATTTTAATATATTCGAAGAGTAAAGAAGAACATGCGGATCATCTACGACAATTGTTGGAGATTCTTAGACGAGAAAGATTATATGCGAAATTTTCTAAATGTGAATTTTGGTTAGAAGAAGTTCAATTTTTGGGTCACGTAGTAAATGCAGAAGGTATAAAGTAGATCCGGCGAAAATTGAAGCAATTGTCAATTGGAATTCTCCGAAAAATGTGAAGGAAATTCGTAGTTTCCTTGGTCTTGCGGGGTATTATCGAAGATTTATTCAAGACTTTTCTAAGATAGCCTCGAGCTTAACCGAGTTAACCAGAAAGAATAAGAAGTTTGAATGGAAAGAAAACAAGAAGAAGCCTTCCAAGATTTTAAAGAAGAAACTAAGTGAAGCACCGGTGTTAGTATTACCGGATGGAACGAAAGATTTAGTAGTTTATAGTGATGCTTCATACACCGGTTTAGGATGTGTTTTGATGCAACATGGAGGGTTATTGCTTATGCTTCGAGACAATTGAAAGAAAATGAAAAGAAATACCCGGTACGAGATTTGGAGTTAGCGGCGGTGGTGTTTGCATTAAAGATATGGAGGCATTACCTCTATGGAGAAAGATGTACAATTTCTACGGATCATAAAAGTTTACAATATTTCTTTACTCAAAATGATCTTAGTATGAGACAACGTAGATGGTTAGACTTGGTGAAGGATTACGATTGTGATATACGATACCACCACCGGAAAAGCAAATGTTGTTGCGGATGCATTGAGTAGAAAGAGTTCACAACCGAAATGAAACTTTACTCCTTAGCTTGATTATTAATGCTAATTTCTTTGATTCGGTTAAAGAAGCTCAATTAGAGGCAATTAAGGAGGAGAATTGGAAAAGAGAAAGAATTGTGGGTCAAGTGCAAAACTTAATGGAAGATAGTCGGGGTTTAAAGACTAGATTTGGAAGAATTTGGATTCCGAATACATCGGATTGTAAGAAAGTTTTACTAGACGGAGCTCATAAGTCAAAATATTCTATTCATCCCGGTAGTACGAAAATGTATAGGGATCTCAAAGAAGACTATTGGTGGCCGGGTATGAAAAGAGATATAGTGAAATATGTAGAAAAATGTTTGACATGTTTACAAGTTAAAGCGGAACACCAAAAGCCTTATGGAAAGATGCAACCATTAGAAATACCGGTATGGAAATGGGAGAATATTACTATGGATTTGGTGACGAAACTACCAAAGTCTAAAAGAAGGAATGATACTATTTGGGTAATCGTGGATAGATTGACTAAAAGTGCTCATTTCTTACCTATTAAAGAAGCTATTTCTTCGGAGAAAATGGCGGAGTTATTTTTGAAGGAGATTGTGGTAAGTTCCAATTTCGATAGTTTCGGATAGAGATACACGATTTACTTCTCATTTTTGGAGAGGTTTTCAAGAAGAATTAGGGGTGAAACTCAATATTAGCACGGCTTATCATCCTCAAACCGATGGGCAAAGTGAAAGAACAATTCAAACCTTGGTTGATTTACTCCGTGCATGTGTAATAGATTTTGGAGGTAATTGGGATGATCATTTACCGTTAGTAGAATTTTCTTATAACAATAGCTATCAAGCGAGTATAGATTGTGCACCGTATACAATGTTGTATGGGAGAAAATGTAGAACGCCAATATGTTGGGGTGAGATTGGACAACGAGAATTGGGAGAAAAGGAAATAGTACAAATTACAACGGAAAAGATAGATCAAATAAAAGAACGACTTAAGATGGCTCAAGATCGACAAAAGAGTTATGCCGATAAAAGGAGAAGACCGATAGAATTTGAAGTTGGTGATTTTGTGATGTTGAAAGTTTCCCCATGGAAAGGAGATTTAGAAAAAGAGGAAAATTAAGTCCGAGATTTATTGGGCCATTTAAAATTTTAGAGAGGATTGGAAAAGTTGCTTATCGATTAGAGTTACCCGAAATTCTAAGTAAGATTCATCCTACCTTTCACGTGTCAAATTTAAGAAAGTGTCTTGCGGATGAAACAACATTTGTCCCACTAGATGATATAGAAATCGATGAGAAGTTGAATTATGTAGAAGAACCGATAGCCATTCTTGATAGGAAAATAAAGCAACTTAGAAATAAACAAATTAGCATGGTTAAGGTTCAATGGAAGCATAGAAAAGGGTCGGAATTTACTTGGGAGCCGGAGAGTGAAATAAAGAAATTATACCCTAAGTTGTTTGAAGAATAGATTTCGGGGACGAAATCTTTAGAAGGAGGGAAGATTTGTAACATCCCGGTTCTCGGAAATTAGAATATTTTTGTAAGTATTTATTTGTTTATAAAATAAATGTTTATATTTATGTTATTTGAGAACTTACATAAGTAAAGGACTAGAATTGTAAGAAAGATAGTTACTTTTAGTTAGAAAGGACTTATTTAGTTAATAATTTAAACAATAGTTGTAAATTAAAAAGACTTGAGAACTTGAGGGACTAAAGGTGTAAAATTCGAAATGTGATGAGTAAGCCTTTGAGGTGTCAAATGCAGAATTTTCCAAATAAAATTTTAAGGGTTTTGAGTGTATGTGTGTGTGTTCTTGAGAGTAAGAAAAGGATAATTAGAAATTTCTCAAATCAATTGTGTTGGATTAGTGAAGATTACAAGAGAATCAAGAATAGAAGATAGGGTAATTTAGCTAATTTGGTGTTGGAATAAAGAAGGTAAATTTATGTTTATCTTTGTTATTATTTGATGAATTTGAGTTATGTTAATATGTTATTATATTAATTGGATGTTTAATTGAAGAGTAGAAATGCTTAATTGGTTAAATTAGGTTTTTATAATTTGGGGATAATCTTGAGAATTGTTAAATTGAGCAATTGTATATGTTAATTTAATGTTAGAATTGTATGTTTTAGTCCTATGAAAGAGATAGAATATGGTATAATGATTTTCCTAGTTGGTGTTGCCAAATGGGTCAAATGACCCAAGGAGTGGCAATTGGGTAGAAATTTGATTAAAGAGAAAGAAATGGTCATTTGTATGTATTGTTGATGTGTATGTATAAAATGAATAGAAATTTGATATACTTTCATGTATGTGTAAAAGTTAACGGGTCAAAAACCTTAGAAGTGACATGATGGGTAGAAAATGATTTAACCAAGTAATGTTAAGTGATTAGAAGAAAATGTATGATAAAGTTGTTGGTTATGTGATTATGAGTATTGAAGTTTTAGTATTTTGACCTTGTAATCAGATTTGAAAGATAAGGGCAAAGGGAAGGCAACATAAAGATAGTGAACGTAATTCGACATCAAGGTGAGTATACTAGACTCATTTTCTTATTGATTTAGTGTTTGAAGTTTGCATTAGTGGATTAAAGATTTGTTAGGTAAGTTATTTCAAGTTATAGTTGGTATAGTTAGTGGAAATAAGGTTTAAAGTGGAGTAAACTAACATGTAAGTGCAGAAAATGTTTGAAAACGAAAATCAGCCAGAATGAGCCCGAATGCTTCGCCTGTTGTTTGAATGGCGGGGCATTCGCCCGAATGCGTCGGCGAATGCGTCGCCTGTTGTTTGAATGGCGAGGCATTCGCCCGAATGCGTCGCCTGTTGTTTGAATGGCGAGGCATTCGGAGCCCAGCGGCGAATGCGTTGATTTGTCATGTTGAATGCGTCGCCTATGCCCCTAGGCCAGTTTTTAGTGTATTTTAAGGTAGTTTAAGTAGAGTAATGATATATTAACTTATTATTATGATAGAGAAGAATGGAGAAGACATTTATGTGTCAAGGAGAAGTAGAATCGACTTTCATTAGTCGAGAAAGAGTAGAGTTAGCTATAATTCTATACCGCGAGGATATGTAAAAAGACTTTGAATAGTCTTGGAGATGTATCACCATGTTAATAAGTATACTCACTAGCTTAATGCTAATGTAAATTATTGATTGTTATGTTTGTAGGTAAAAAGGATCTCGAATTTGCAAGGCAAGTAAAGGAGGAATGAATGGGGACCTAGAAAAGAAGTTAAATCTTTTGTAACGAGCTTCCGCTCTAAACATGTTAAAATCTTATTTTAGTAGAAGTAAACAATAACTTCCATTTTGGTTAAACATTGTATATATTGTAGAATGTTTTTCGTTATAAAAAAAAAAAAAAAAAATTTAGTGTGTTTTAGATCCAAGTGTTACATTTAGTATTTACGGCATAACATTATTGCTTTATTGTTCTATTACCATGCTTAACATTACAGGTTCCTAATAACGCGAAAAAGACAACATTAAGGAGGTTTTTGGAATTGCATTCGCAAAACAGGTTTTGTGTATGTAAAACATCTTTTCCAAAATGCATGTCTAAACCTGATTTTAAAAACTGCGTTCTCTCCTAAAGAAGCAGAAAATCACGTTTTGAACATAGTCTGACAAACGCAGATATCTGATTATCTGTATATTGCAAACAAAATCAGATAATCTGTCTCGAAACACAATCACAAATACCCTCTATATAAATGATAGTTGCACAAAAGTAACACAAAAAGGGTCAAATTATTTAGCAGTACACACTCGTGGGAATCCGGAGCATTTCAGCAAATATATCAGAATGCAACTAAACGAGTGGATCTCAAACTTATCCGCCGTTTGCAACATCTGTAATAGTAACATCATAAACTAAATAGCAAAGAAACAAATAAAAGAGCTAAATTGGCGTCTATCTAGTATATACATATTGCCTGTACAAAAACTTGTCAAATGGTATATGTTGATAAGATGGCGAAACTTGGTTACACAAAAAATTCATCTACCCTAAGGAAAATCATATCTTACGATAGCTAGCCATTTATTCTCGTTTTGTAATCTTATCTATAGACAAAATATTAATTGCCAATCAAAAGTGAATCTCGTTCTATAACCTTTTATTTGTAGATAAAATATGATGCACAAATGACATGAAATGCGGCGCTCTTTTGTTTCTTTGTGATTATTCACTCTCAAATGACTTAATAGTTTGAAGCGTTTCAATAAAAAAAAAAATACGTCCATAAAAGTAGCGTTTTCAAAGTTTGATGCATTAACCAATAATCTTCTTGTCCCGTTAATGCACAAAAATTTGTCATGATTGCAAACCTGCCTCGTCATACAAACAAAAATGTGATTTATAGAAAATGATGAATAAATATGACACTCAAATATCATGGAATGTGACTATGAAATACCACATTACTCTTTAGTTTCATTGTGACTTTGCACTTTCTAGTGATTTGCTAGTTTTTTTAAACCTTTTCAAAAAACAATTTCGGCAAAATAAAAAAGTAGCTTTTCAAAAATTGATGTATTGACCACCAATCTTCTTTCTCCACTGATTTCAAAAGTAAAGAAGTTTATGATACATAATTCAGTTTTTAGCTTTGAAGTTAAATATGAGATCAATTAATTTGTTTAAAGGGTAAAATCTATATTGTTTTTATAAAGAGATGTGAAGTGCATTCGTAAATTCTAATTACATATACATGTAACTTAGCCGAGATACTTGTGTGCTGATCAAGCTTTTTTTGATAAAAGCTCGATTCGACCCGAGTCTAAACGAGATTGAGCCTTACTTAAATTAAAACTGATTTAATAATCGAGTTGAAGCCCTGTTGAAAAATTGGGTTATGGTATCTTAAATAATTTCTTGAATCGTGTAAAGTTTACTTTTTCAATAAAATATTTCGTCCCAATTACCTTGCTTTTGGGTTACCACAAAATCTTTAAAATGAGATAATTCAAGAAATAACAATTAATGTTCAAGACAATAGAATCACTAATGCAAACAAATAACAATTTGATGAATTTGTTTATCTTATGTTACATAAAAGACCGAACTACATGTATTTATAATAAATAAATGAAAAGATGCGACTTTTGGTGAACCGTTAATGAATGGTTACACCATTTAATAAATAGTAACATCATTTAATAAATATTTACAAGGTTTTATTAATGATCACACCATTTGGTTAATTATTACACCTTTTACCATTCAATATATTTGGAATCAAATTAACTTATGCGAGTGTGCACTCTGCACCGCCTAATCTGTAATAAAGCTTAATTTGAAATCCCCTTGGTCTCGATAAATCACAATTACACTAAAATTACCAACAACCCATACTTTATACATTGAGTTCGACAACCAAAGGAGCCTTAAACGAGTCATTTTAATTATATACTACTTTATTTCCCGTGTATATGCAGAGAATTTTATCGAGAAAAATAGAAGTATAATTAATATAACCTGAGAAAACATTTACGTGGAGAATTTTATCGAGAAAAATAGAAATATAATATATAGAACCTGAGTAAACTTAAATAGTTTTACGATATAATTTTTTAGTTTTTTGTTAGTCTAATATGGTTGTATGTTTCTATACATAATATGTCTTTTTTATGTCACCATTCCCTTTTTCTTATTCGGTATAGTTTTTCCATACTAGTGCAACATATAATGCGTTTATTGTTAAACAAAAAAAAAATTATATGAGATGTCTTTTTTTGTATGTTTCTTTCTTACGATTTTAGGTTGTTATTTTTTCTTAAAAAAAATCAATACATAATGTCTCTTCTTTTTTACGTCACTATTCCCTTTTCTTATTTGGTATAGTTTTTCCATACTCGTGTATATATAACCCGTTTATTGTGAAACAAAAAGAAAAGTATATAAGGTGTCTCTTTTTGTATGTCAACATTAATATTTTCTTTCTTCCGGTTATATGTTGTTATTTTTTTTCTTAGAAAAGAAAAAAGAAAAAGAAAGAAAAGAAAAAAAAAGTCATTTTTTATTGTAAAGGTTTAAGATGTAAAAATATTTAAGATATAAGATAATGGTCTCAAACTATATTTTTTTTAATAAATAATAAAATTAAAGGGTTAAAATTATATTTAAAATAAAGGAGTTAAAAAAAAATAGCTAATGATTATGTCATATGACATTATTATTTTGATCTAAGGGTGTAAATTTAATCTCGAAACTCATATAATGACCTATACTTTGTCATGTGGCTTTTGATGCATCTTTTTTAGTATACATTATAGACCGGTTATAGGTTGTTATTTTTTTATTAGAAAAGAAAAAAGAAAAAAAGGTTTTTTTTATATAATAAAGGTTTAATATGTAGAAATATTTAAGATATAAGGTAATGGTCTCAAACTATGTTTTTTTGTTAACAAATAATTAAATTAAAGGGTTAAAATTGTATTTAAAATAGCGGGGCTAAAACGAAAATAGCTAATGATGATGTCATATGACATCATCATTTTGATCTAAAAGTGTAAAATAAATTTTGAAACTCATCTAATGACTCATACTTTGTAATATGGTTTTTGATGCACCTCCTTTAGTATATATTATAAATAAATATAATATTTCAGTAAATAATAAATACTATTATATTTATAATTATCCAAACTTATTTCAAATAATATAGTATATATTTAATTAATATCTTATAATTATATATCTAGATAAAAAAAATCAATTTCTAAATTTTTTTCTCATAAGTCAAGTTCGAGCTATGTGTAACTTGAACGAGTTGATCCCGAACTTGTCTATACCCCTGACTAAAACTATCTCAACTTTTTTAAACATAATCCAATCAACATTGCTTATTTATTGTCACACCCCGCCTACGTAGAAACGCATGGTGTGACCGATTTGCAATCATCACAACACATTATAAACATAGAGAAATACTAAAAGCAATAAAAAAAAAAGAAAAGTGTTGTGACCGTGCCACTTAACAAAAAAGTTATCCTTCTCTCATGTACACGTCATACACTACAAACATAAATATTCAACAGAAACGTAAATGATAACGAAGTATTTCAAATGGAAAGACATAGGCATGCAAGCCCGAAATAACGCAATGTATCAATAAAGAGAGTACACCAATGCAATGCATAATTTAGCTACGTCCTACGAGTGGTCATTACCTGAAAATAAAGCTCAAAAGTCAGCATGAAGTTGAGCGAGTTCATTGAGTAGTTTATAAAATATAAGTAATCAAACCATTCACCAAGTAACATATAAAGTTGTGTAACAATGCATACATTTCACAAAAATATAACCATCACAATAATCCGTAGTAGACACACTACTGATCGACAAGTAACATTTGGCCAATAGACATGCACCACGCATGTAGAGCCGATACATTGACTGCATCCTACACTAGTCACGCTACCGTTGTATCAACAACTACATTATGTTGATACGCTTGTAACATCGGTCGGATGATTTTTGATGCCCAAGTAAGATCCACAACCAATAGTTTTGAAAAGATGCATTTGTTTGTTACACGTTTTTATGAGTTTCCATAAATAGGAAGTTTCCAAAAATAACAAGTTTCCATAAATAAAAATATCTATTTATAGTAAGTTTCCAAAAGTAATAAGTTTCCAAAAATGAAAGGTTTTTATAAATAGAATGTCTATTTATAGTACGTGTACAACCGTTTACTAACATCTGTTTGGTTGAGCTATACTTTCCTCCGATTGTTTAAAAGATGTAAAACAGTAAAAAGTGGAGCAATGAACTCACCTCGAAATAGAAATCAAGCGACACTACTCAAGTAGTGTAAGTGTGTGTGTAAATGGTAGGTCACAAGCTAAGTCCCGACTAGATGATGAGCTCCCCTAAAAGTATATAAGTATGGACTCGTGAGTATTTACGTTTTTAAGGTTTTAATCCCGTTTTATGCATTATTTAGGATGCCCGATTAACCAACTCGATTCACTTATACTCGTGTTACAAATCGTTAGTTTTAGACGTTAAGTTCAAACGACCAGCAAGTACCCCCGACTACTAAAACAGACATAACTCGAGTTTGAGAAAGAATTAAACGATGAATCATATACGTACAGAAAATAGACTAGATGGTTACATCAAGGGTTCCAGATTCATAAAAATTGAGTTAAGTATGACTGAGTTATGATCGTTACAAAACCGGTTATATAATCTGTCCAAAACGGTAATTTTCATAGATTTAGTTTTAAATACGATAACAAGATAACCAACGGACCAATTAACGAGTATTACACATTTATACTGTTTATAACTTAATATGAAGAATAAATAATCAATTCCACTTTATAGTTTGCTAAATCGTAACAAAAATTCAAGTATTAACCTAAAGAAAACCGTTTTACATTTGAGATTTGACCAGTGTTCACTAAAATTCAGTTTCAATAGGTTTGACGAAGAACTGGACGGTGAGCCTTACATCTTTGGAAAATAGACTCCGAGAGTTACAACTTTGATTTAGATGTCTAATAACAATACAGACATGAGAGCAACTTCTGACCTTACGAACACAGAACACTGAATCTGATTACGAACAGTAGCTTTTACCACATGACTCATATGAATGTTTCCAAATATCAAACGATCCCGAAAAATTACCAACACCTCCAGATCATACATTTGACATATAAACAAGGACTTAATTTTTTAAAATCTCCATTTATAGGCTTTTAATACATACAACAAGTGAAAACAAATTTGGATATAGAAAACTAACGCAATACGTAGATTAGACCCATTCTCACTAAATTACATTTTCAGAGAGTTTGACAAAGAATTGGACGACGAGTATTATTGTCTTAGAAAGTAGATTCCAAGATCTACAATTGTGGTTTGAAAATCAGTTAAAAATAAGAAACCATTTGAGAGTTATTATCCGTTCAAAACTCGTCAAATTTCAGATCAACAAGTTTTCAATATTTCATACTTATAGACTTTTTTATTAGGGTTTTTATGACGTTTACTAATACGAATTTTGTAGATACGATTTATGTGATGTTAATTTGGTCTATGATTGATTTAAAAACATATTACAATGAACGATTAATAATGAGTATGAACGATTAATAATGAGTATGAAATTAGGGTTTATACCCTTGGGTTTAACGTAACGATTTGAATGCTTGAAGTCTTGATCTAGCCACGAACACAAAGGTGATCAAGGACCACAAATTTTAACACTACAAGAGCTTCTGAAATTGATTATGAATCCCCCAAACAAGATCAAACAAGACACAAGATTAGAAAACCAAATTTTGAATAGAAGTTGAATGAATGAATCGGCTAGGAGTATATATAACACCACATTTACGTTGACTGATTAATTGATGATCCAAGTGTTGTGAAGATCGATTAGGAACTGATTGAAGAGGATGATGACCACCACACAACCAAGAAATTTTCTGATTTCAAACAACATGAACAATACATGTTACCAAGATGAATATACTTGCGGCTAGGATGAATAAAAACGAAAATGAAACTCAATGCTTACCAAAACACACGTTGATGAAGAAGATGATGATCTAGAGTAAGGATGGAGATGCTAATCGACCAAAGAACTCCAATAAATCAAAATAATGAAGGCTGGTATTGTGATAGGCGAAGGCTAGAAGGAGTATAAAAAGAAAACTAGGGTTTTGTTATAATGTGATTTATATATAGTGAACATTAGGGTTAGGACCAATAAAGGAGTGTTTGGGACCAGTTAAACAACAACTGATAGAATGTGGTTCAAGGCTAGGACGCGACACCACACTCCACAACCGAGTTAAAAGAATGTTGAACGGGACTCGCGATGCGACGCAGTCCTCATGCAGAATTGTGATTTTTTTTCGCGTACAAGCAACAGACGATTCTCGAAAGCGGAGACCATACGATAGACGTAACTTGAGACTATCATTTAAGTATGTAATTGTTTTAATCTAAAAAAATGGGAGTTCTAAATTGTCTAATAGTTCGCGTATTCAATATGATAAGAAAATAAAACACGGAAATTTGCTCGTTAAATCATCTAGGTGCTCATCTAGAGGGTGCTACCTACTTGTGCACCTAAAGTATATAGTGTAGTATAAGTTTCATCACACGTAATGATACACACATGTAAACATCAACAATCAACATCAACATAGTAATCAATATCTTTATAGAAGTTTTTAATAAGAGTCGGTTATGAGCTACAGACATACTAGACTAACTTGAGACGAAACGAGTGACGGTTGTCACATTTATGAATACGTGAGAGAAGAAAAGGATCCTTTATACATAAGTGTTTTTATCGGTCTCATCGTTCTTTCTATTATTTTCTTTGCTCTGCTCCTTATAGGTTTCTAATACGCGCATGGTTATGATATAAGTCGAGAACCAAATATTGAAACAGGGAGAAGAGCCCCACCTGCCGTAGCAGCAACGCTGAGACATACAACTATAGATATCCCGGATGACTCGACTTTTAATCGACAACATGGAGCAGTAAGTAAGATTGATGCTTTTCCTCAAATCGTAAAGGAGCATATATACAAGAAGAATGTGAGTAAGATGAATGAAGTTTGTACGATATGCTTTGACGAGTTCAAAAACATGGATTGACGTAGTCTACATGAACTTTATCTTATTGGTTTAATTTAGATAATGAAAACGTAGTGTTTAGTTAAGTTTCCAATAATTCGTTGTTTTGTTTCTAAAATTTGACATAATCGGCATATTTATCTTATTTTCATAAATTTCAGTTAGTTATTGATTAGTTTAAAGGTCATAAATTAAATTAAAGTATTTGTTAATATACTTAATGAGTGTATTCAGATTATTACCAATTAAAATTTTAGATTAGTGATTTTTTTAATTAATGTTTTTTTCTAATATTTATGCATTAAAGAAGGTTTTCAATATCGGGATTTTACGATAGATCGTATTTGTCTTTGCAAGATCGTGATCGCAAGATCGAAAATAGATCTTGCAAAAAATTATAGTCAATATCATGTGTTTTAATTCATATAAAAGTTTAAATATATGAATAATTCATAATTAAATGTTAATTTAAACACAATATCAAAAAAACTAATGTAATTTACATGCATTTAGATTATTAAATTTATTACTTCGCATTTAGGTTGTAAAGTTTTGAACTGTTAAAGTGAAAATCTAATGAGCTATATAATTTTAGAGGTTTTTAACTCGGTAATTCAGGCCAAGCACGATCGACTCGGATCGAGTTCTTAAGATCCTATAAACAAGATCGGAATCCTATGATACATAGATCCCACGTAAGATCGGAATCCTATGATACATAGATTTTAAATGTTGATCGTAAGATCGATAACCTTGCATTAAAGTGTATTTAAAATAATTTGTTAGGGAGTTATAGGATTAATTTATTAATTTTTATCCGATTAATTAATCGATTATATTGAATAATTAAGATTGATTTAAAAATAAATTTAAATAAATAAATATTATTATATTTATCCAAAATTATTTCAAATAATATATTATATATTTAGTATCCTTATAATTATTTATCTAGAGAAAAAATAATAAGTTCGATATAAATATAATAATTAAATAATATCTCATAAGTTAGGCTCAAACTCTATATAACTAAAACGAGCCGATATCGGACTCGGCTATACCCTGAGTACCATAACTATTAACTATTTAAACGTAATCGAATCAACATTGCTAACACATGGCAATGACATCTACCGGTTTATTATGATAAGATATGAGAGAAAAGAAGATACTTCAAGTATAAGACTATGGGGTGTGGGGCGTTTACCAAGCCACAACGCCGGCCAAATCAGCAAGATAACGCCCCACAACGCCCACTACCACACCGTCGGGGGCGTTGTGGGCAAATTTTGGGCCTTGGCGTGATGCAGACAACGCAGTGAAGGGCAACGGTCGAGTGTAGAGGAAGGGCTAACGGCTAGTTTTTTATAAAAACCTAAACAATTTTCTATAAAAACCTAACAATACCATTCATTAAACACACACAAAAACCCCAAACAATCTCTCTTTCTCTCTCAATTTTTATAACAAAAACACACACAAAGTTTTATAAAATGTCAAGTTCGTCAAGTTCGGATGAAGATGCAATTGTAGCCGAAACGATTAGAGCCGTTGTTAGCTACGCATCACAACATATCGAAAGACCAATCACTAGAAGAAGAACCGTCATAGAACGTAACCGTGAAGAAGGTAACACACTACTAATGGAATCTTACTTTTCTCCGGGTTGCACCTACAACGACGAACAATTTACCCGTCGTTTTCGAATGAGGAGGGAGCTGTTTCTCAGGATATGCCACGATTTTGAAAACAATTTTGAGTATTTTAGGCAACGGCCAGATTTTAGAGGAAGGCCTGGGTTTACACCGATTCAGAAATGCACCTCCGCCATACGACAACTTGCTTTTGGCACTTGTAGTGACATGTGGGACGAGTATTTAAAAATGTCCGCAAGAATTTCACGTGACTCTCTTGCCTACTTTTGCGAAGGTAAATTTTTAACCTTTACATTTTTAATTAGTTTACTTTAAAACTTATTTGTACTTAAAATGTAATAATATCTGAAATAGGTGTGGTTTCTTTATACGGCAAGAGATATTTACGCCGTCCTAGTTGGAGCGACATACAGCAGATTACGATGGTTCATGATGAAAAACACAATTTTTCCGGTATGCTAGGCAGTTTGGATTGTATGCATTGGGAGTGGGAAAATTGTCCCGTGGCTTGGCATGGTCAATACCATAGGGGTGATCACGCTCACCCTTCCATTATGTTAGAGGCTACGGCCTCTACTGATTTGTGGATATGGCATGCATTTTTTGGGATGGCTGGAGCGAATAATGACATCAACGTCTTGGATCAGTCACCGCTTTTCAACGACATTGTGAATGGGACGGCTCCCGAACAGTCGTTTATTGTTAACGACACAACCTACAAATACGGGTATTACCTCGTTGACGGTATTTATCCAAAATGGCCGGTGTTAATAAAGTCTTTCAGGGAAAGAGACGAATTAAACGAGAAGCGTAACCATTTTAAAAAAGCCCAGGAATCTTCAAGAAAGGACATCGAACGGGCATTTGGAGTGTTGAAAAAAAAGTGGCATATAATTAAAAACCCCGCAAGAGCTTGGAGTTTAGAAAAAAATTAGAAACGCGATGTACGCCGCTATAATTCTTCATAACATGATTTTGGAAGACAGAGGTAAGGCGTATTGTCAAGCTTATTATGATGAGAATGCCACCGAACCAGAAGTCCAAATTAGTTTTCAAGAGAAACAACAGAACATACGTGACATGCGTGACGAAGGTACCCATCACAGTCTGTTAGCCGATTTGATCGAACATGTCTGGTATTACCGCCCCCGAGGAAACAACGATGAAGATTGAAGCGTTTTTTTTTTTTTTATATTGTATTTTTTTTAACGTATTTTAGTTTAATCGTAATATGTTTTTTAATAAATTGTAGTGTGTGTTTGTTTTTTTTTAATAAAAATACAAGTTTTTAAATTTCATTTATATAAAAAAAGGGTCCTCCTATTTGGACCCCTTATATGTCTAATTAGCCCCCCTAATTATGATTTTGTTGGTAAGGTTTATTGCTATTGGTCAATTGTAACAGCTTTTCAATTACTTTTACCCAATCCAATGCAGTCCTTTATCAGATTCCCACACAAATTATTATCATTTTCAAGATGATAGTCAAACATAAAAAAACTAAATTTTTAATAACAATTAATTACTTTCAACTAACTGTTTATTACCTTATACAACTTTTTAAAATTACACTCTCTTTCCTCTATCACTCCACATCATCACACAACCACACCACTCATTTCTATCACTCCACATCATCACACTCTCTTTCCTACAAATCACACTCTCTTTCCTACAAATCACCTCTATCACTCCACATCATCACCAAAAACAATATACCACACCCCATAGTCTAAGTGTTTTTATTGGACTCTAAACTCTATTGTTTAAAGTATGACACCATAAAATTCTTCATTACTTTAATCTTTATTATATTATATACATATATATATATATATATATGTATATATGGCTACAATCATATCGTCGAAAAAACATGGATCTCATCATTGTTTATATTATTTTCCTTATTCTCCTTACAGTTGAAGACTTCGTGCGTAGTTATTATATAAATCGAGCCCAAAATATCGAAACAGGGAGAAGACCCCCACCTGCCGTAGCAGAAACATTAAGACATATAACTATAGATATCCCAGATGACTCAACTTCTAATCGACAACAACAACATGGAGCAGAAAGTAAGATTTATGCTCTTCCGAAAACCGTAAAGGAGCATATATACAAGAAGAATGTGAGTAAGATGGATGATATATGTACGATATGCTATGACGAGTTCAAAGACATGGAGATGATTGGAGTTGTGGTATCATGTCAACACTTGTTTCATAAACACTGTATTAGCCGGTGGTTGTTTACACATCCAAATTGCCCTATATGTCGGAGACTAGTTTTGTTGTCTCCAAAAGAATAGAAGATACAAATACTAGAAATCTGATCAGCGACGGATTTTAGCGAGGGTCGTAAATCTTCGCTAATTCCTACGGATTTCCGAGGGATATTCCAAGGGATTCGGGAAAAATATTTACCGAGGGAATTACTACGGATTTATAACGGATAAGTGAGTGACAACGACCCGTCAGCAATCAAAAGGTAATTACCCACCATTTTCCAACGGATTTCCTACGGAATTTAGAATTAAAATTAGTAGTGTCAATTCTTCCTTTCAAATAAAGAAAAACTCGCAAATCAGTCGGAAATAGTGACGGCTTTCCTATGGAATTTAGAGTTGAAATTAATAATAGAATTTTTTTTTCACGAACACTCGAAAATCCGTCGAAACTATACAAATATGTATGTATGTATGTAAACACAAACAGACATACATGTTTATCCAATGTATTCAATAACTATAACGATAGTCATATATATACTAAGTTGATATGTTTATGTGTATCTCTATCAATACATTTTTAATTATCCATATGCGTGTTAAAAATGGGAAATTAAGGAAAAATCACTCGAAAATCCCTCACTACTTCCTATTGATTTTCAAGAAATATATTAAATTTATTATTTATTTAGGAATTTCAACGCATATATAAGTAAGTATACTTATAAGGTTAGATATACATGTATAAAAGATATATAGGCATATATTAGTTATATCTAT
Organism: Senecio squalidus; assembly: GCA_910822075.1. Classification (NCBI taxonomy): domain Eukaryota; kingdom Viridiplantae; phylum Streptophyta; class Magnoliopsida; order Asterales; family Asteraceae; genus Senecio; species Senecio squalidus. The sequence continues at coordinate 7,149,345 of CAJVGC010000060.1, forward strand.
AGATATCTGTATGTGTAAGTTTATAGTTATAATTATCGATAACATTATATAATAACTAACATCGATAAGTATTGAAAGATGTATAAACATGCATAGATGTATTTATAACTTGTAAATGTATATATGTATCCATATATGTGTCGAAAATATAAATATAGGAAAAAACACTCGGAAATCTGTCACTATTTCCTACGGATTTCCGAGGGATTTACTAATTTTTGATTTATTTTAGGCTTTAAACACACATAAACATAATTATATACAATTACAAGGTTATAAAGACATATATATTTATATATACTTATATATATGTACGATAACCACATATAGGCATACATTAGTTATCTATAGATATCCGTATGTGTAAGTTTATATTGTTATTATTATCAATAACATTTTATAAAAAATCACATCGATAAGTATTGAAAGATGTATAAACATGCATAGATGAATTTATAGACTTGTAAATGTATACATTTATCCATATGTGTCGAAAATATAAAATATAGGAAAAAACCCTCGTAAATCCGTCACTATTTCCTACGGATTTCCGGATGATTTATTTAAATATTTATTCTTTTGGGCTTTAAGCACACATAAACATAATTATATACCATAACAAGTCTCTAAATACATTTATATACACTTATACGAGTGTACGCTAACGACATATAGACATACATTAGTTATAGATATCATGTACGTGTTAGTTTATATTATTATAGTTATCGATAACACTATATTAAAACTCAGATCAATGTATATTGAAACATGTAAATATATGCATAGATGTATTTATAAACTTGTAAACGTATATATTTATATGAAAAAACACTAGGAACTCCGTTACTATTACCTACGGATTTTCAAGTGATCTATTTTAATTTTTATTTCCATTGGGCTTTAAACACACATAAACATAATTATATGCAATAACAGGTCTCTAAATACATTTATATGCACTTATACGAGTGTATGCTAACGACATATAGACATACATTAGTTATAGCTATAGATATCACGTGTGTGTTAGTTTATATTGTTATAGTTATCGATAACACTATATGAAAACTCACATCAATGTATATTGAAACATGTATATACATGCATTGATGTATTTATAAACTTGTAAACGTATATATTTATAGGAAAAAACACTAGAAAATCTGTCACTATTACCTACGGATCCTACGGATTTTCGAGTGATTTATTTAAAATTTTATTTCTTTTGGGCTTTAAACACACAAAAACATAATTATATACAATAACAAGTCTCTAAATACATTTCTATACACTTATAAGAGTGTAGGCTAACGACGTATAGACATACATTAGTTATAGCTATAGATATCATGTATGTGTTAGTTTATATTATTATAGTTATCGATAACACTATATGGAAGCTCAGATCAATGTATATTGAAACATGTAAATACATGCATAGATGCATTTATAAATTTGTACACGTATATATTTATAGGAAAAAACACTAGGAACTCCGTTACTATTACCTACGGATTTCCGAGTGATTTATTTAAATTTTTATTTCCATTGCGCTTTAAACACACATAAACATAATTATATACAATAACAAGTCTCTAAATACATTTATATGCACTTATACGAGTGTATGCTAACGACATATAGACATACATTAGTTATAGCTATAGATATCACGTATGTGTTAGTTTATATTGTTATAGTTATTGATAACACTATATGAAAACTCACATCAATGTATATTGAAACATGTATATACATGCATAGATGTATTCATAAACTTGTAAACGTATATATTTATAGGAAAAACAGTAGGAAATCCGTCACTATTAACTTCGGATTTCCGAGTGACTTATGTAAATTTTTATTTATTTTGGGCATTAAACACACATAAACGTAATTATATACAATAACAAGTTTGTAAATACATTTATATACACATATACGAGTGTACGGTTACGACATATAGAGATACATTAGTTATAGGTATAAATATTCGTATATGTTAGTTTATATTGTTATAGTTATCGATAACACTATATAAAAACTCACGTCAATATATAGTGAAACATGTATAAACATACATAGATGTATTTATAAACTTGTAAACATATATATTTATGCATATATGCGTCAAAAGTATAAAATATAATAAAAAACACTCGGAAATCCGTTACTATTTCCTACAATTTCCGAGTGATTTGTTTAAATTTTTATTTATTGTACGCTTTTAAAACACATAAATATAATTAGATATGATTACAAAATGTTATATTCATTTATATAATTGAGCATGTTTACGCTAATATATGTAAACACACATATAATATATGCCTATATGTATTAACAAAATTGTAAGCTTAGAGATTACTAATTATACGTATAGATATATGCATGTTTAAAATTTATATTATGTTTATCTTAAACACTCTTAATATTGATAATAAAATTTATAAATTTAACATTAATATAAATTAAAAATCCATATTCAGTATAATATTTAGTATTATATTTGTAGCTTATATTCTTGTTTTAATAATTAATAATAATAATTAATGCCATTTTTTAAAATTTCAGTTTTTGACCCTCATATTATTTAGCACCCATTTCTTTTTTTCATTCTCTCTTCTTTTAACAGGCACCATTGATTCCATCTTCCACCGCAAGATGCTATAATACAAGTTTTTTAATTTTGAATTTTTATTTTATTTTATGTCAAATTTAATCAGATTTAAATGTATACTTTTGCAATAGAATGAAATAAAAATACAGGAAATATAATATCCTAAAATTAATAAATTTGCCCAATTTTGGTGACAATTTTAACAAATTTTATTCACTAATTTAATTCGACCTTCTGTCGCTAAATCTATATCAGATTTCCCTGGGAAATAATAATTTTACGACGGATTTTGCTACGGATGTAGCGACATATTTAAATCATTTACATTAATTTTGTTTTATTTAGTGGCAATGGATTAGCAACGGAATTTTTTAACCCTCGCTACATCTGCAGGAAAAAAGTTAACGACCAAGTTTCTTCCGAGGGGTTTTATTCCGTCGGAAACCGTCGGTGATGGGCTTTAGCAAGGGATTTCCTACGGATTTGGCCGTTGCTGAAGGTCAGATTTCTAATAGTGAGTCAAGATTTGAGTTTTGGTAGGTATATTCGTTAATTTTTTCGATTATTGATTAACCAAGTTTAATTTTATAACAGTTATGTACTTCATTCAATACATGATTCTAATTTCGGGTTTTGTTCATAATATTTTGTTGCCTCTATCTTTCATGGCTAGGTTTTAATGGCATGTATGTATAAGATAATATGCATGCAGAGTCATATAGGAAAAAAAGATTTAATAATTGACAACAAACTCATTAAGAGTTATCGTTTATAATTCTTTTTTTTTTGTGTCACGAGAAAATTTTTATGGCTCCCCTGAACTTTAGTACTCGAAGTTCAAATGGGTCTTACGCAATGTGATCCTTTGTCCCCTTATATCTTCTCTAAACAGTAGAAAGCTTGTTTCGATTATGTGGAATAAGGTTATATCGCTGCTAACATAAAGACGAAACAAATAATAAGGTAATTTGTTGGATTTTTGTAGCAAAGATATATTAAAGTTTGTAATCAACACTATACTCCGTTCCTTTTGATATATATATAATTAACCATACATATTTTTGAAGGTAAAGTTTATTTTTAAATAAACGACAATTTTTTCGAGGACTTGGACAATAATGACATACTTAGTAAAAATGTTGTAAACGAAAACAAAAACAAAATGCAGGACTTGACTAGTTGACTGATCTATCAAGGCCTATGCAGAAAACAGAAAACTAGACTACATTTTCCAGCTTGCAATATGAAATTCCAGAGCGAATTCGTCATTGTTAGGACGAAGTATATCCTTGGATAACTTCTTCCATCGTAACTAAACGATCACTTCCACTACTATATATATAACTGCGTTAAAGTTTCAATAACATGTAAACATACCGCAGGCACTTACCAATCCGCATATGAACTTAAAACATCATTGAAGTGTTTGGTATAAGCTGTTAGAAAAGGGTCGTCAATGGCTACTGGAGCTATTGTGCCAAGTCTTCAGCATGTTTTCTGTGGAAGCTTAACAATGTCGGAAATGCATAAGGAGAATAGACCATACCATAGAAACTGTAGATGTGCATTGCATAACCGGAATGATGCACCTACAATTGTATGTCTCAAGCAGAGTAGGGTCTCGTATGCACAGTACGGTTTACAATACAATACAAAGTCAAATACATAACAAATCAAATCTCAATAAGGAATTATATCGAAACAAAATGAATTCCAAATAATCAAAATAAAAGCTCCGAAATAAGCATGACATGATCATGTAAAATCCTCCACCTTCTGAAAAGCGTTAAAAACGACAACAACACATGTTGCTGAATTCTTTACGAATTTCAACATTTATCCGAAAACGAAACAATAAAAAGTTGTTAAAGTCCAAAGTTTTTCGGACCTATATAGATTATACATTATATACATACATCATGATGTTAATGTTTTACGAGTTTTGAAAAATCTACATACATATGAAAATACATATAATTTTCAATAAAATCAAATGTGAATTTTATAGTATCACATATAAATTTGTAAGATTTTTTTTTATTGGTCTTAATTGAATTATAAAATCATATAATGATTGTAGATTTGAAAATGGAATTTTTTTTAGAAATCTATACACTTTGATCAAATTGTTATTGTGTGTAACAATTTTATTTATTTTTATATAAAAAAAATATAAACTTTCATTTGTTGATATTATTTATAACAATTAACTTGAAATAACGTTTATTGTTAAAAATATAATATTTCTGTGATTTTTTTTGATAATTACATGTAATATATCTGATATAACTTATGTTGATCGTCTTATTTTGACATTTTTTGTCAATTGTGAATTTTATAGTATCACATATAAATTTGTAAGATTTTTTTTATTGGTCTTAATTGAATTATAAAATCGTATAATGATTGTAGATTTGAAAATGGAATTTTTTTTAGAAATCTATACACTTTGATCAAATTGTCATTGTGTGTAACAACTTTATTTATTTTTATACAAAAAAAATATTTCATTTGTTAATATTATTTATAAAAATTAACTTGAAATTACGTTTATTGTTAAAAATATAATATTTCTGTGATTTTTTTTGATAATTACATGTAATATATCTGATATAACTTATGTTGATCGTCTTATTTTGATATTTTTTGGCAATTGAACACTTAACTGAAGATATAAAAAACGAATCGTGATTGAAAATTAATTAAATATGAAAGAATCATTAACTTTATTTTTCCTAAATCAATATAAATAATGATATTTTTAACATATGTGACAAATAACTATAAAAAAGATCGTAGTATGAAAAACTAACAAGATTTCAAGTTACCTTTTACATATAATGTTAACGAATTGAAAGTTTATAATTTTCTTGATAAAAAAAAACAAAGTTTGTTAAATACAATAACAATTTGGTCAAAGTTTGATACATTTTCGTGCAATTTCCCTATTTGATAATCACATTTGACGTTAAAATCACATATGATATATCTTACGAGTTTTAACATTTGTCAAAACACAAACGAAAAAAAAAAGTCATTTTTTTTGCAGTTTCTATATTTATATATATAACTAAAAGAGGATTGAAACAATTCTGAAGCAACACCTGAACATTTTTTGTAACGACAAATGTCAATTTTAATTAATATTTAATAAAGAGTCTTAATCTAATATGTACCTTAATCTTAATTACTTATTATTTTTAAATTACTTGATTTTATTTATATGACAATAATGTATAATGTGTTTTATTCAAATTCATATGGTTATTTTAAATATTAAATAAAGAGTTGTAATACCTTTATAGTACTTTAATATTAAAACTAGTTTCTTTCCCGCTTATACGCAAATAACTTAATCGAGAAAAAAAAGTATAATATATAGCAACCGAATCTTATTGTGTATCATTAACAACGTAGGATAATATGGGTTGCTATGTCGAATATTTATCGTTTTGTTTATATGTACGTATTTTTAGCATCAACTTTAAGTTCGAATTCGTAGAGAAGTTTATCGAAAATAATACATATATAACATTTTGTAAGATTGGGATCGAATAGTGTATAAAGAGTCAATAAGAGAGTTTCTTCCATTAAAAGTGAGTCATTTGAGTGCTTTTTGTTATTCTGTTCTGTCAAATTTGTTGAATAAATAATTTTTTTGACAAAAATAAATATATAAAAAATATTTAATATATAAAATAATAATGTCAAAATATTTTTATTTATATATAATTTTTTTAGTTAGAGGGTAAAAATTGTATTTAACGTAGAAGGGTTAAAATTAAATATAATTGATAATGATGTCATATGAAATCATCATTTTCATCTAAGATTTTAAAATTAATCTTAAAACCTATCTAATGATGTAGACTTTGTCTTATGTCTTTTGATGGATGTCTTTTAGTATATATTATAGACAGATGATAGAAATAATGGAATACAATTTGATTGCTAATAATCATTAAAATTGTTCCTTTTTTTAAATCATTGAAAACAATGTCTAAATTTTTATGGGCCGGTGCTAAAATAACGAGATATCTAATTACAAGTATATAACATTTTGTATTAGAGTACCTTATTTTTGCCTATATTATAATTTATATTGGTATTTCTATATATCATTTATTACAAATATATGTTTTTGTAATATATAATGTTAATCCTTCGGAGCTAGTAATTTATATATAACGATTTAAAGGTTTGTAATATAATTTAATATATTTTAAAAGATATTGAGAATTTGACTTTTAAATTAAATTTAAATCATTAGTAAAAGAAAATAAATTGCCAAAATCATATCTTTTGATTTTAAAAAGAAAAAAAAAATTTAATAATTATTTATCTTAATATAATGCAATCAACATTGTTAATTTATGGACACTTGAAATTTAAAGAATTGCGTGACACGTAATTGATGGACACTTGAAATTTAAAGACCTTTATGGATAAGTGTTTGACTTGGACTACAACTCTATAATAATAATAATCGCATACATAAAATTATTCCTAGCTTATATTATATTTATATATGTCCACAAATCACAATCATATCGTCGCTGTCGAAAAAGCATGTATTCCGTACTACTTATCGTCTTAGGTATTGCCATTTTTGTTTTTTATATATGTAAATTCGGGCACAGACTGGACCGTGATATCGAAACTGGAAGAAGACCCCCACCTGACGTAGCAGCGAGTGTAAGACATATAACTATAGATATCCCGGATGACTCGACTTCTAATAAACATGTAGCAGAAAGTAAGATTGATGCTCTTCCTGAAACCGTAAAGGAGCATATATACAAGAAGAATGGGAGCAACATGAGTGAAGATTGTACGATATGCCTTGAAGAGTTCAAAGACATGGATAAAATTCAAGTTGTGGTATCATGTCAACACTTGTTTCATAAACCGTGTATTAGCGAGTGGTTGTCGGTCACACATAGAACTTGCCCTATATGTCGGAACCTAGTTTTCTAGTCTCCTTAAGAATACAAGATTTGATTTTTGGTAGGTGTATATTGGTTAATTTGTTTGATTATTCATTGAACAAGTTATTTTATAGCAACTGTGTATATTTTCCGAGTCGTGTGTATCGATTTTTAATGAACCAAGTTATTTTATAACAGTTGGAGTTGTGTGTATCCTTATACCTCAATACATGATTTTAATTTGCAGTTTTGTTTGAAATATTTTGTTGCCTCCTATCTTTCATGGCTAGGTTTTAATGGCTTGTATATGTAAGACGAATCGCATGTAGAGTGTTATAGAAAAAAAAATTAGGGTTCGAATTGGAATAGTGTGTTGATGACAAGATTTAATGATCGACCAAAAACTCATAAAGATTTAGCGTTTATATTCTTTAGTTTGTCTCCACGAGAAATTAAACTTTTATGGCTTTCCTAGACTTTAGAACTCGAAGTTCAAATGCAATCCATTATTCGCTTTTCTAATGTCAACTTATTGAAAGTTAAAAGATGGTAACATTTTTTGTATGGTATTAAAGCGGATAATTAAAACAAAATCACAATCTTAATCCTTTAATTTCCTAATAATGCTCTAATTATTTGTGGACGATCATCTGTATATGACTAGATATTCTTCTTTGGAACTCTTGTTATCACCTTAATCTATTTATATAAAATTCGAAAAATGTATGAATAAGCTAAATGCATTGAGAACAAATTCTTTTGGGGAGGCTCTCTAAACAATAGAAACCCTGTTTCGATTAAGGTTTTTTTTATCGCTGCTAAAATAAGATGAAATAAATAATCAGGTATATTAAAGTGTTTAAGCAATACTCTACTATGTTACTTTTGATATATATATATAATTATTAATATTTATTAGCCATACTGATTTTAAAAGTAAAGTTTCTAATTTAAACGACTGACCACTTTTTCAAATAATTTGGCTAATAATGTCAACACTTGGTTAAAATGTCGAATACAAAAACAAAAATGAACAGACTTGGGACAACTGTTCGGAAAGAACAATCTTTTGTTTGTGAGAAAGGAAGACTTTTTAGGTTATGTTATAACTAAGTTTTTAAAACAAGCTTTTCCTTAGTCGATCGACTACAAACCCTAAAGGGGTTTCGGTTTGAGTTGATTCGTGCACAAGGTTACAGTTTAATCAAACAAGCTAGGTAAGAGTTGGGGCGATTGTAAACGTGTATTAGCATACACGTCAGTTGCTAAATAAGGTGTCGTGTACAAATCTGTAGAAGGATTTCACTATAAATCCTAAACGAGGTAAATTAACAACAAAGGTATAATTATTTACTTACTTAATATCGTTTATGTGTTTGATTTTAACTTACTTCCGCTGCATGTTGTTTGACAATCTGATTAGATATATACTTATATTGTCCATGTACACACACCATACGTACGTAATTACCAATCTTATATGAACATCAAAACGTCATTGAAGTGTTTGTTATAAGCTGCCAGAAAAGGAAAATCAATGGCTAGCAGAGCTATTGAGATGAGTCTTCTATATGTTTTTAATGGAAGCTTAACAATGTCGGAAATGCACAAGGAGAATAGACCGGAATGATGCACCTACAATTGTATGTCTCAAGCACAGTAGGGTCTCGTGTGCAAACAAACTATCAGGGAATTGAATAATTGTTCATTGTTCATTAAAGCTTTCTCGTGTTCTTTGAATCAAATTTGCTCATCAGCAATTAGGGTTGTAACAAAGTAATAGTAATCGCTAAGTATCTCGTAGAAGAATTTAGTATTCCAATGTACGTATTTCGATTAATGTATAGTATAACGAGTGTCTCTCTTTTTGTTTAGCATTTGTTCTCTTGGCATATAATGTTTGGTGTAATAGATAGTTCAAATATTTGAGAACACATTTGTCGATTTTTGTTTTAATCATACATTCAAAAGTTGGTGATATCAAGAGTAATCAGGCTTTATTTATGACGGATTCATCCTTTGAACATGCATTATGAATACGAAAACAATTGTAAATTCATGGTGTTAACACACGTCTTTCTCCCTTTAGTATTTACGGCATAACATTATTGCTTTATTGTCTTACTAGATTATTGTCCCGCGATAGCGCGGACAAAGATAAAGTTTGACTCTTAAATTTTTGTTTATTTAGATTTTAAGTTATTATGAAAAGATAATGTCATACGTATAATAAAATATATATGTTTACGTTTATACCTAGGTTTGCTTATGTTAAAATAATATATATACTTTTACGTTTATATACATGTTTTGATATTTTTATGAGGAGATTTTAGAATAACAATATGGTAAATCATAGTCTAAATTGGGCGATTTATAAGTAAAATAAACATATGTTTTTTTTTTATTTCGATGGAAATGTAAATGAAAGAGAAAATGTAATTATGTATTGTATGGTAAAACATAGTCTAAATTGAGCGATTTATAAGTAAAATAAACTTATGTTTTTTTATTTCAGGAGATGTAAATGAAAAAAAAATTGTAATTATGTATTGTAAGAGGGTGTAAAATAGAAATAGTCTTTGATGACATTATCAATCTGATCTAGCGGCTGAAATCAAAGAAGATAACACATCCAATGGACCTTACTTCGCCATGTGTCATTTAAGGCCTCTCTTTTATTATATATTAAATATTACCATGCTTAACATTACAGGTTCCTAATAACGCGAAAAAGACAACATTAAGAAGGTTTTTGGAATTGCATTCGCAAAACAGGTTTTGTGTATGTAAAACATCTTTTCTAAAATGCATGTCTAAACCTGATTTTAAAAACTGCGTTCTCTCTGAAAGAAGCAGATAATCACGTTTTGAACATAGTCTGACAAACGCAGATATCTGATTATCTCTGTATATTGTAAACCTAATCAGATATACCCTCTATTTAAATGATAGTTGCACAAAAGTAACACAAAAGGGTCAAATTATTTAGCAGCTAGTACACACTAGTGGGAATCCGGAGCATTTCAGCAAATATATCGGAATGCAACTATACGAGTGGATCTTAAACTTATCCGCCGTTTGCAACATCTGTAATAGTAACTGTAGGTCCGAATCAGGAACATATAACAAGGACGAGCAATAGATTGAATAGACGGAAGAGATAAACACGAATAATCAAAGATAAACCAAATATTATTCATAAACGTTAAAGATTACAATGGTTTAAACAGAGAAATCGTGGTTAGGCTAGGGAGAAGATTAAACATAATCTTCTCCCTAATCCGGTGATCGGCCGGATCGGGTCGCCTCCAAAACCCTAAAAACTCCAAAACTACCTTCAAAACTCTTAACCTAAAAGATGCAGAAAATTCACTATATATAGGCCTGTGTCTCATCCGTACGGATGAATATTAAGCCCAGACCGAATATAGGTGAATTTCGCACTTTTACAATCAACTAGGTGTACAACATTACAAATAAACATTAATAATAAATTTGCTAAGCTATGGACATTCAAAAAGTGCATCAACAAACTCCCCCTTGGACATAGCTTACAAATTGTTGTAGACACCTCTTGCAATCTTCGGTCAGTCTCTGCAGTGATACCAGGATTACTTGAATCTTCAAGCTACAATAAAGTCTTCCAGAATAAACGTGACAAATCAAACTTCGAAAACCAACGTTTTCCGCCCGTTGTTGTCGAAATGCTAAGTAGACATTCTGTAGTTTCTCTAACTTCACTTGAACAAACATGCAACCCAAAGAACCATAAGCAGCAAGACTCCCCCTGAGACTGAACTCTACAGACTCTGATACGATCATATCAATAATGTAACAATCTTCACATAAACCAATCTGCTAAGAATTACCAATTGTAAACTTCCCCCTCCAGATAAGCTTCTCCTAATATATAGACATCGATGCTCAAATCGTCTTTATCATGACTCAAACTGTATTAGGCAAAAAATAGAGGACTCCATCCACGAACTAATAATCCAAAACAAGTCAGCAGACATTCAGATTCATCAAAGATCACGTACCATAAATCTGTGATTGCGAAACAATAACCAATAACAGATTCCCTCCATAAAGCGGAATCACAAATACGCGGAATATATAAATATAACGTCGATGGCCCATAAATAACCGGATGCTCCCGATTACCCCACAAAATAACACCTGTGATTCTCCACATCTTCACTTTAATACTGACCCAATGAATATAGGAGGTTATCCATCAGATCTAGACGTGATACGCGTAACTTGAACCAATATCCGAAAAACTTTGCACAAAACTGCAGAAAATTCGGACAGTAATATCTCACGGAAGAAAAATCCAATCGAAAATCCCTCCGGTCAGAATGTGCATCAATGAGTCTTGAACCACATATCCAAAATTCAGAGCGATCCAACGGTGAACGAACCTGTGCCGCCATTTTTCCCGCAGCTGCACAGACCCAAAACCCTAATTTTGACGTTTTGATCTCGTTTTTCACCACCAAAACCATTAAAATACTCCAGATAACCTGATTTTCAAACCCTCTATTCCAAACATCCAATAACATCATCAAAATCGAATAGAATAACCAAAAAGTGGAGAAAACACATACCCATTTTAACGTCTTCAATCTCAATTCGTTCCAAATCAAGAGCTCGGTGTTAACCGGCTCTGATACCAATTTGTAGGTCCGAATCAGGAACATATAACAAGGACGAGCAATAGATTGAATAGACGGAAGAGATAAACACGAATAATCAAAGATAAACCAAATATTATTCATAAACGTTAAAGATTACAATGGTTTAAACAGAGAAATCGTGGTTAGGCTAGGGAGAAGATTAAACATAATCTTCTCCCTAATCCGGTGATCGGCCGGATCGGGTCGCCTCCAAAACCCTAAAAACTCCAAAACTACCTTCAAAACTCTTAACCTAAAAGATGCAGAAAATTCACTATATATAGGCCTGTGTCTCATCCGTACGGATGAATATTAAGCCCAGACCGAATATAGGTGAATTTCGCACTTTTACAATCAACTAGGTGTACAACATTACAAATAAACATTAATAATAAATTTGCTAAGCTATGGACATCCAAAAAGTGCATCAACAGTAACATCATAAACTAAATAGCAAAGAAACAAATAAAAGAGCTAAATTGGCGTCTATCTAGTATATACATATTGCCTTTACAAAAAATTGTCAAATGGTAGGATATACACTTTGTTACGTATGCTGATAAGATGGCGAAACTTGGTTACACAAAAAATTCATCTACCCGAAGGAAAATCATATCTTACGATAGCTAGCCATTTATTCTCGTTTTGTAATGTAATCTATAGACAAAATATTAATTGCCAATCAAAAGTGAAACTCGTTTTGTAAGGTAATCTCTAGATAAAATATGATGCACAAATGATATGAAATGCGGTGCTCTTTTGTTTCCTTGTGATTATTCACTCTCAAATGACTTAATAGTTTGAAGCGTTTCAATAAGAAAAATACGTCCAAGAAAAGTTGCGTTTTCAAAGTTTGATGCATTAACCAATAATCTTCTTGTCCCGTTAATGCACACAAATTTGTCATGATTGTAAATATGCCTCGTCTACCAATAATCTTCTTGTCCCGTTAATGCACACAAATTTGTCATGATTGTAAATATGCCTCGTCTTACGATGAACAAAAATGTCATTTATAGAAAATGATGAATAAATATGATACTCAAATATAGTGGAATGTGATTATGAAATACCACAATACTCTTTAGTTTCATTGTGACTTTGCACTTTCTAGTGATTTGCTAGGTTTTTTAAACCTTTTCAATAGAACAATTTCGGCAAAATAAAAAAAGTTGCTTCTTAAAAGTTGATGTATTGACCACCAATCTTCTTTCTCCACTGATTTCAAAAGTAAATAAGTTTATGATACATATTCAGTTTTTAGCTTTGAAGTTAAATATGAGATCAATTAATTTGTTTAAAGGGTAAAATTTATATTGTTTTTATATAGAAATGTGAAGTGCATTCGTAAATTCTAATTACATATACATGTAACTTAGCCGAGATACTCGTACGTTGATCAAGATTTTTTCGATAAAAGCTCGATTCGACCCGAGTCCAAACGAGCTTGAGCCTTACTTAAATTAAAACTCATTTAATAATCGAGTTGAACCCCATGTTGGGAAATTGGGTTATGGTATCTTTGATAATTTCTTGAATAGTGTAAAATTTACTTTCTCAATAAAGTATTTCGTGCCAATTACCTTGCCTTTAGGTTACCACAAAATCTTTAAAATGAGATAATTCAAGATATAACAATTAATGTTTAAGGAAATAGAATCACTAATCAAAACAAAAAACAATTTGTTGAATTTGTTTATCTTATGTTTCTGAAAAAACTGAACTACATTTATTTATAATAAATAAATGAAAAAATGTGACTTTTGGTGAACCCTTGATGAATGGTTACATCATTTAATAAATACTTACAAGGTTTTATTAATGATCACACCATTTGGTTAATCATTACACCTTTTACCATTCAATATATTTGTAATCAAATTAACTTATACGAGTGTGCACTCTACACCGCCTAACCTGTAATAAAACTTAATTTGAAATCTCTTTGGTCTCGCTAAATCACAATTACACTAAAATTACCAACATCCCATACTTTATAAATTGAGTTCGCGAACCAAAGGAGCCTTAAATGAGTCATTTTAATTATATACTAGTTTATTTCCCGTGTGTACGCGGAGAATTTTATCGAGAAAAATAGAAGTATAATTTATATAACCTGAGAAAACATTTACTTGGAGAATTTTATCGAGAAAAATTGAAGTATAATATATAGAACCTGAGTAAACTTAAATAGTTTTACGATATGATTTTTTTAGTTTTTTGTTAGTCTAGTATGGTTGTATATATCAATACATAATGTGTCTTTTTTTTATGTCACCATTCCCTTTTTCTTATTCGGTATAGTTTTTTCATACTCGTGCAATATATAATGCTTTTATTGTTAAACAAAAACAAAATTATAGAAGATGTCTTTTTTTGTATGTCAACATTAATTTTTTCTTTCTTACGATTTTAGGTTGTTATTTTTTCTGAAACAAAATCAATACATAATGTCTCTCCTTTTTTATGTCACTATTTCTTTTTCTTATTTGGTATATTTTTTCATACCCGTGCAATATATAACCCGTTTATTGTGAAACAAAAACAAAAGTGTATAAGGTGTCTCTTTTATATGTCAACATTAATTTTTTCTTAGAAAAGAAAAAAGAAAAAAAAAATCGTTTTTTATTGTAAAGTTTTAATTTGTAAAAATATTTAAGATATAAGGTAATGGTCTCAAACTATATTTTTTTAATAAATAATAAAATTGAAGGGTTAAAATTATATTTAAAATAGAGGAGTTAAAACAAAAATAACTAATGATCATGTCATATCACATTATCATTTTGATCTAAGGGTGTAAAATTAATCTTGAAACTCATATAATGACCTATATATTTGTCATGTGGCTTTTGATGCACCTCTTTTAGTATATATTATAGACGGTTATAGGTTGTTATTTTTTTCTTAGAAAAGAAAAAAGAAAAAAAAATGTTTTTTTTAATTATAAAGGTTTAATATGTAAAAATATTTAAGATATAAGGTAATGGTCTCAAACTATGTTTTTTTTAACAAATAAATAAATTAAAGGGTTAAAATTGTATTAAAAATAGAGGAGCTAAAACGAAAATAGCTAATGATGATGTCATATGACATCATCATTTTGATTTAATTATGTAAAATTAATCTCAAAACTTATGTAATGGCTAATACTTTACAATATGACTTTTAATGCACCTCTTTAGTATATATTTTAGATAAATACAATATTTTAGTAAATAATAAATATTATTATATTTATAATTATCCAAACTTATTTCAAATAATCTAGTATATATTTAATTAATATCCTTATAATTATATATCTAGATAAAAAAGAAAAATCAATTTTAAGTTTTTTTTCTCATAAGTCAAGTTTGAGCTCTGTATAACCTAAACGAGTTAATCGTGAACTCGGCTATACCCCTGACTATAACTATCTCAACTTTTTAAACATAATCCAATCAAGATTGCTTATATATTGTCACACCCCCTACGATCGAAACGTGGTCTATCGAAACGTAGGGTATGAGTGATTGACAATTATCACAACACAATATAAATATAGAGAACTAATACTAAATTCAATAAATAAAAGAAAGTTAGGCTCGAACTCTATATAACTAAAACGAGCCGGTATCAGACTCGGCTATACCCTGAGTACCATAACTATTAACTATTTAAACGTAATCGAATCAACATTGCTAACACATGGCAATGACATCTACCGGTTTATTATGATAAGATATGAGAGAAAAGAAGATACTTCAAGTATAAGTGTTTTTATTGGACTCTAAACTCTATTGTTTAAAGTATGACACCATAAAATTCTTCATTACTTTAATCTTTATTATATTATATATATATATATATATATATATATATATATATATATATATATATATATATATATGTATATATGGCTACAATCATATCGTCGAAAAAACATGGATCTCATCATTGTTTCTATTATTTTCCTTATTCTCCTTACAGTTGAAGAATTCGTGCGTAGTTATAATATAAATCGAGCCCAAAATATCGAAACAGGGAGAAGACCCCCACCTGCCGTAGCAGAAACATTAAGACATATAACTATAGATATCCCAGATGACTCAACTTCTAATCGACAACAACAACATGGAGCAGAAAGTAGGATTTATGCTCTTCCGAAAACCGTAAAGGAGCATATATACAAGAAGAATGTGAGTAAGATGGATGATATATGTACGATATGCTATGACGAGTTCAAAGACATGGAGATGATTGGAGTTGTGGTATCATGTCAACACTTGTTTCATAAACACTGTATTAGCCGGTGGTTGTTTACACATCCAAATTGCCCTATATGTCGGAGACTAGTTTTGTTGTCTCCTTAAGAATAGAAGATACAAATACAATATTGAAAATATTCTCAAACAGACACTACTAGAAATCTGATCAGCGACGGATTTTAGCGAGGGTCGTAAATCTTCGCTAATTCCTACGGATTTCCGAGGGACATTCCAAGGGATTCGGGAAAAATATTTACCGAGGGAATTACTACGGATTTATAACGGATAAGTGAGTGACAACGACCCGTCAGCAATCAAAAGGTAATTACCCACCATTTTCCAACGGATTTCCTACGGAATTTAGAATTAAAATTAGTAGCGTCAATTTTTCCTTTCAAATAAAGAAAAACTCGCAAATCAGTCGGAAATAGTGACGGCTTTCCTATGGAATTTAGAGTTGAAATTAATAATAGAATTTTTTTTTCACTAACATTCGAAAATCCGTCGAAACTATACAAATATGTATGTATGTATGTAAACACAAACAGACATACATGTTTATCCAATGTATTCAATACATTTTAATTATCCATATGCGTGTTAAAAATGGGAAATTAAGGAAAAATCACTCGAAAATCCCTCACTATTTCCTATTGATTTCCAAGAAATATATTAAATTTATTAGTTATTTAGGAATTTCAACGCATATATAAGTAAATATACTTATAAGGTTATATATACATGTATAAAAGATATATCGGCATATATTAGTTATATCTATAGATATCTGTATGTGTAAGTTTATAGTTATAATTATCGATAACATTATATAATAACTAACATTGATAAGCACTGAAAGATGTATAAACATGCATAGATGTATTTATAACTTGTAAATGTATATATGTATCCATATATGTGTCGAAAATATAAATATAGGAAAAAACACTCGGAAATCTGTCACTATTTCCTACGGATTTTCGAGAGATTTACTAATTTTTGATTTATTTTAGGCTTTAAACACACATAAACATAATTATATACAATTACAAGGTTATAAAGACGTATATATTTATATATACTTATATATATGTACGCTAACCACATATAGCATACATTAGTTATCTATAGATATCGTATGTGTAAGTTTATATTGTTATTATTATCAATAACATTTTATAAAAACTCACATCGATAAGTATTGAAAGATGTATAAACATGCATAGATGAATTTATAGACTTGTAAACATATACATTTATCCATATGTGTCGAAAATATAAAATATAGGAAAAAACCCTCGTAAATCCGTCACTATTTCCTACGGATCTCCGGATGATTTATTTAAATTTTTATTTCTTTTGGGCTTTAAGCACACATAAACATAATTATATACCATAACAAGTCTCTAAATACATTTATATACACTTATACGAGTGTACGCTAACGACATATAGACATACATTAGTTATAGCTATAGATATCATGTACGTGTTAGTTTAAATTATTATAGTTATCGATAACACTATATTAAAACTCATATCAATGTATATTGAAACATGTAAATATATGCATAGATGTATTTATAAACTTGTAAACGTATATATTTATAGGAAAAAACACTAGGAACTCCGTTTCTATTACCTACGGATTTTCAAGTGATCTATTTTAATTTGTATTTCCATTGGGCTTTAAACACACGTAAACATAACTATATGCAATAACAGGTCTCTAAATACATTTATATGCACTTATACGAGTGTATGCTAACGACATATAGACATACATTAGTTATAGCTATAGATATCACGTGTGTGTTAGTTTAAATTGTTATAGTTATCGATAACACTATATGAAAACTCACATCAATGTATATTGAAACATGTATATACATGCATAGATGTATTTATAAACTTGTAAACGTATATATTTATAGGAAAAAACACTAGAAAATCTGTCACTATTACCTACGGATCCTACGGATTTTCGAGTGATTTATTTAAAATTTTATTTCTTTTGGGCTTTAAACACACAAAAACATAATTATATACAATAACAAGTCTCTAAATACATTTCTATACACTTATAAGAGTGTAGGCTAACGACATATAGACATACATTAGTTATAGCTATAGATATCATGTATGTGTTAGTTTATATTATTATAGTTATCGATAACAATATATGGAAGGTCAGATCAATGTATATTGAAACATGTAAATACATGCATAGATGTATTTATAAATTTGTAAACGTATATATTTATAGGAAAAAACACTAGGAACTCCGTTACTATTACCTACGGATTTCCGAGTGATTTATTTAAATTTTTATTTCCATTGCGCTTTAAACACACATAAACATAATTATATACAATAACAAGTCTCTAAATACATTTATATGCACTTATACGAGTGTATGCTAACGACATATAGACATACATTAGTTATAGCTATAGATATCACGTATGTGTTAGTTTATATTGTTATAGTTATTGATAACACTATATGAAAACTCACATCAATGTATATTGAAACATGTATATACATGCATAGATGTATTTATAAACTTGTAAACGTATATATTTATAGGAAAAAATAGTAGGAAATCCGTCACTATTAACTTCGGATTTCCGAGTGATGTAAATTTTTATTTATTTTGGGCATTAAACACACATAAACGTAATTATATACTATAACAAGTTTGTAAATACATTTATATACACTTATACGAGTGTACGGTTACGACATATAGAGATACATTAGTTATAGGTATAAATATTCGTATATGTTAGTTTATATTGTTATAGTTATCGATAACACTATGTAAAAACTCACGTCAATATATATTGAAACATGTATAAACATACATAGATGTATTTATAAACTTGTAAACATATATATTTATGCATATATGCGTCAAAAGTATAAAATATAATAAAAAACACTCGGAAATCCGTTACTATTTCCTTCAATTTCCGAGTGATTTGTTTAAATTTTTATTTATTGTACGCTTTTAAAACACATAAATATAATTAGATATTATTACAAAATGTTATATTCATTTATATAATTGAGCATGTTTACGCTAATATATGTAAACACACATATAATATATGTAGGGGTGTTCAAAAGACACGGACCGGACCGAACCGGTAAAAACCGGACCGCACCGAGACAAAAAAAATCAAGAAACGGTGGACCAAGGACCGGACCGCTTTTTCCGTGTCATTATTGGTCCGGTTCCTAGTCGGTTCTAGCCGGTTTTTCGGTGCTTTTCGGTTTTAATACCTCACACAATACACAACATAGTAATAAAAAAGGTTATTCAATTTAAAAAAGAAAAAAAGTCATGCAAAGATTAAGAATAAAGAAGGTTAAACGATAAGCAACACAAAAAGTACTCGTATCGAATTACAAATCATAAACGTAAATACGTAATAGGCATAGTAAAAAAATAAAACCAAACCAAATACGAATAGTAAAAACAAAAAACGTAAATTGTTTATTAATTCGTCATGTGCATTATCAATCATCTAGCTTCTCCACAGCTTCCATCTCGACAATTTTTTCCAAAATATCTATAAATAATCAAATAATAGTTCGTAATAGAGCATGATAACAAGTAATTATTATTGGTTTGAAAAACATCGTTTGATTGACGTATTGTTAAAAAACACTTAGTTTTCTTGAATACGAATGTGGAAATTAATCAACAATCTCGGAGATTAAGCATGTATTCGATTTGTCGACTTGTAATTCTGAGAATATCGATTTGAATATCCTCTATTCGATTTATATACCATATAATAAACTTGATATATTTGTTTGAAAATAGAATATGTATTTTTATTAGGATATGTATTAAAATTGGTATTATATTAGATTTGATATATATAAAAATTATTAGAATATCTTGGAGATTAGTATTAGTAATCCTAATTTTAGATATGTATTAAATTATATAATCAAGTTAATATTAGGATGCATATATTTTTATTGACTTTTATTAGGATTGTGTGAATATAAAATTAATTACTAAATCTGCAAATTATATAGAGGACTAGATGTACATCAAAACTGTTTCTGTAAACAATATAATACCAATTAGGATTCTTAATTGGCTAAATTATTTAATAAATATTAAATGGTATTATAAATTTAATAAATGTCGAGTTCGGTTGTATTTGAATTTCAAAATTTTCAATTCAATGCATGGGAATTGGTACATGGTCTCAATCAGAGGCTTATACTGAAAGTCAGTCAAATATAGTGATAGTTGACTCTAAAAACATAATCGAGTTTAATTATTTAATGAATATTAATGAATATAAGATTAAATATATTAAAGAAAAAGTTAACTTTTCGGTTCGAACCGGTGAACCGTCGGTTTAGACACGGACCGCACCAGATTTATTTTTTAAGTATTTTTTAGAACCGAGAACCGGACCACCATAGCCGGTCCAGTTCGGTTCCGGTCCAAAGTCGGGCCATGTTTGCGGTTCTAACCGGTTCTCGGTTTTTTTGGTCACCCCTAAATATATGCCCATATGTATTAACAAAATTGTAAGCTTAGAGATTACTAATTATACGTATAGATATATGCATGTTTAAAATTTATATTATGTTTATCTTAAACACTCTTAATATTGATAATAAAATTTATAAATTTAACATGAATATAATATAAATTAAAAATCCATATTCAGTATAATATTTAGTATTATATTTGTAGCTTATATTCTTGTTTTAATAATTAATAATAATAATTAATGCCATTTTTTTAAATTTCCGTTTTTGACCCATTAAAATAAGGTCTTGTACTGTCAATTGTGTGTATGTAGGTCAAAGAAACCCTCATATTTTTTAGCACCCATTCCTTTTTTTCATTCTCTCTTCTTTTAACAGGCACCATTGATTCCATCTTCCACCGCAAGATGCTATAATACAAGTTTTTTAATTTTGAATTTTTACTTTATTTTATGTCAAATTTAATATGATTTAAATGTATTTTTGCAATAGAATGAAATAAAAATACAGGAAATATAATATCCTAAAATTAATAAATGTGCCCAATTTTGGTGACAATTTTGACAAATTTTATTCACTAATTTAATTCGACCTTCTGTCGCTATTCTGTCGCTAAATCTATATCAGATTTCCGTGGGAAATAATAATTTTACGACGGATTTTGCTACGGATGTAGCGACATATTTAAATCATTTACATTAATTTTGTTTTATTTAGTTGCAACGGATTAGCGACGGAATTTTTTAACCCTCGCTACATCCGCAGGAAAAAAGTTAACGACCAAGTTTCTTCCGAGGGGTTTTATTCCGTCGGAAAACCGTCGGTGATGGGCTTTAGCAAGGGATTTCCTACGGATTTGGCCGTTGCTGAAGGTCATATTTCTAATAGTGAGTCAAGATTTGAGTTTTGGTAGGTATATTCGTTAATTTTTTCGATTATTAATTAACCAAGTTATTTTATAACAGTTATGTACTTCATTCAATACATGATTCTAATTTCGGGTTTTGTTCATAATATTTTGTTGCCTCTATCTTTCATGGCTAGGTTTTAATGGCATGTATGTATAAGATAATATGCATGTAGAGTCATATAGGAAAGAAAAGAAAAAAAGATTTAATAATTGACAACAAACTCATTAAGAGTTATCGTTTATAATTTATTTATTTTTGTGTCACGAGAAAAATTTTATGGCTCCCCTGAACTTTAGTACTCGAAGTTCAAATGGGTCTTACGCAATGTGATCCTTTGTTCCCTTATATCTTCTCTAAACAGTAGAAAGCTTGTTTCGATTATGTGGAATAAGGTTATATCGCTGCTAACATAAAGACGAAACAAATAATAAGGTAATTTGTTGGATTTTTGTAGCAAAGATATATTAAAGTTTGTAATCAACACTATACTCCGTTCCTTTTGATATATATATAATTAACCATACATATTTTTGAAGGTAAAGTTTATTTTTAAATAAACGACAATTTTTTCGAGGACTTGTGTTAAATTAAGCCTTACCAATCTTTCCTTCTTTACCTTCTTTGTCTTAATTATCGTCATTTACTTGATTCCTCAATTACAGGGACTATTTATGTCATACAGCTAAGATTCAGTTGGAGGGCTAGAGTTGCTATAATTAGGAGTATGAGGGGGACAGCTGGACTCTGGCAAATCAGTATAAACATACGACCATCTGTCATTTGCAAGCATCAAAGTCTAAGCCATTCTCCTTGTTGAGTCATTTGTCTGCTTTGGTCATCTTAAACCCATACTGGGAATTCTTGTAGATTGAATTGTCTCAAAGTCAATTCAATCATTTGATTAGTTAATCTGTGATTTATAATCTGTTGAGTATTTATAACATTTGGCTATAAGCCCCAATAAACATTTGATTCAGTTTGTGTTCTTAATCTTTATACCACTTTACATGGTATCAGAGCTTCGGCTCTCGTTACTATAACCTGATCGATCTCACATCAAAAAAAAAATTGATTGTTGAATCGATTTAGGTTTTGTTTTCAGTATCGGTCAAAATCAATTGGTAAAATTAAGGGTTTTTCGTATCTCACCAAATTAATCTTTGAATTAATTTAGGATTCTTCCCCTAATTGAAGAAAAAAAAACCTAATTTCATAAAAAATCCTATTTGATAAAATCAATTTAGGGTTCCATATCTTCTCCGTGATCGTGGTTAACCTGTGATATATTGAGCTAAAAACCATTTCCGCTGCACTCTCAATTGAAACGGGTAAAAATTACATCTTCTCAAGCAAAGCACTGTAAGTACTCTACCTCACCATTGATTTGTGGCAAGTTCCTTCCCTAGGGCGTTTCTGTGTCGGACAGGGATCAACTGCCCCCTAGTGAATACTTGGACCATAAACTTGGATCCTAATTGCTTTTGTGTGATTGAGTGTTCTCTCTATTTGTGCAAATTTATTTATCTGTGCATTATCTCTTTGTTTGTGATTCTATTGTGCACTACTGAATTGGGAGATTTCCTGGCTCAATCTCAGTAGGGGCTTTGTCATTTGGGGAAACCTGCCCTAGCTAAGGTCCCTGGTTAAGACTTGAATTGGACAGCTTGACTGTTCCAAACCCTGTCCCTGGCCAGGATTACCTGCATAAGCATTTGCATTTTTTGTGTGATTATCTGTTGTCTCTACTATGTGTCCCCCTGAAACCCCTGTCAACAGTGGGAAAAAGATCACTCAAGTGAGTGATCTGGACTTTGGTGACCCTCTTTTTCTTCATGCCAGTGACACTACCACACACTCTATTATTAATATTAAACTAAAAGGGACTGAAAATTACAATGTCTGGAGTTGTGCTATGATTTTGGCTTTAGAAACAAAAAACAAAATTGGTTTTATTGATGGCTCTTGTGGAAAAAATTTAGAAGATGATGTGTTGGGCAGACAGTGGGATAGGTGTAATTCTGTGGTTCTATCTTGGATACTTGGTTCTGTTACTGAAGAAGTTTACTTGGGTCAAATCTTTTCTAAAAATGCCACTGTGGTATGGCAAGAACTTAAAGAAACATATGATAAGGTTGATGGGTCTGTCATCTTTAACTTGCATCACAAAATCAATTCTTTATCTCAAAATGGTGCCTCTATTTCTGAATATTATCACAAACTAAATTCCCTTTGGAAACAATTTGATGCCTTAGTAAAACTTCCCACTTGCACTTGTACTGCTTCAAAGGATTTCAGTAATCTCAGTCAACTTTTAAAACTCATGCAATTCTTGATGGGTCTTGATGACACTTACTCTTCCATTAGAAGTAACATTCTAACTAGAGACCCTCTTCCCAATATCAAAACTGCTTTCTCCATCATTTCAAGAGAGGAATCCCATAGAGGAACCTCCTCTAAATCTAAATCTCAACCATCTGCTTTTGTGTCCAAAACTTTTGAAAATAAAACTTATGGTCAAAACAGAGGTCCAAACCTGAATTTAAGCTGTGATAAATGCAATAAAAAGGGGCATACCATTGACAGGTGTTATGAGATAGTGGGATACCCAAGTGGGTATAAAAAGAAAACTAATCAACCTTATCAAAAGTCTTTTACCAGTAATCAAACTATGACTGAGCAAACCTCCACAAGTGTTCCAAACTTCCCTTTTTCAAATGAGCAAATAGCTAAACTCATGAAACTCATAGACAACAATGTCCCTAGAGATGTTAATGCTAACATGGCAGGTACCTTCTTTAACTCCAACATCACTTTCAATCAAAACTTCAACAAATTTTTCAATTACAACACTAAGTCAAATCACAACCTTGGTTGGATTATTGACTCTGGAGCAAACCAACACATGACCTCTGATGTACACAACCTTGAACAAGTTGTGGACATTTCTAATTTGAAACTCACTGTGGGGCATCCCAATGGCACCCTTGCCAATGTGAATAAAATTGGAAACTTAAGAATTTCTAACAAAATTACCTTAAAAGATGTGTTAGTTGTCCCAGAGTACTGTGTTAACCTCTTATCTGTTTACAAACTTGCCAAAGACAATAAAATGTCAGTCTTTTTTAATGAAAACAAATGCTATATTCAGGATTTGGCCACCAAGACCAATCAGGGGACTGGTAGTATGATTGGAGGTCTGTATTTATTTGATAGCACTTGTGATGAGACCCACTTTAATTCTAATAACATCAAAGTGTGCCATGTTTCTGCTGACACATGGCATAACAGACTTGGTCACCCTGCCATTCAAGTTTTAAACACCTTAAAAGAAAGCCTAAACATAAAAAATGTTTTAAAAACAGACCCCTGTGATGTTTGCCATACTGCCAAACAAACAAGGGAACCTTTTCCCTTAAGTGAACATAAAACCAATGGCCTTGGTGACCTGATTCACCTTGATGTTTGGGGCCCATACAAAGTCACAAGTAAAGAAGGTGTCAAATACTTTCTCACCATTGTTGATGACCACTCTAGGGCTGTCTGGGTTTATCTCCTTAAAACTAAAGATGAAGTTGCAGATAACATCATCAATTTTACCAGTCTCATTAAAAATCAATTTGACAAAAACATTAAAACACTAAGGAGTGACAATGGAACAGAATTTGTAAACAAAAAACTTAGTGAATTTTGTGTCAAAAATGGTATATTACACCAAACTTCCTGTTCTTATACACCCCAACAAAATGGGGTGGCTGAGAGAAAGCACAGACACCTCCTTAATGTGGCTAGGGCCCTTCTTTTTAATAGTGGTATTCCCATCAACATGTGGACTGAATGTATACTAACTGCCACTTATTTAATAAACAGGTTACCCACAGCAGTGTTGTCTGGAAAATGTCCCTTTGAAATGATATATGGTTACAAACCTAATCTTTCCCACCTAAGAGTCTTTGGTTGTTTAGCCTTCAGTACAAACTTAAATGTTAATGATAAGTTTTCTAATAAATCTGAAAAATGTGTATTTCTTGGGTATGCCTCCTCAAAAAAGGCATACAAACTTATAAATCTTAGTTCAAAAAATGTTTTCTTCTCAAGAGATGTCAAGTTTTATGAGGATATCTTCCCCTACAAACAGTGTCACTCTGAACTAAGCACTTTTCTAACTGCAAAAGAAACACACATAAATTTCTTTAACTTATTTGAAACTGAACAACCAAACACTCCAAGTCCCAATGATGAAGGGGAAGATAGTCCTGATTGTGAAGGCAGTGCTCAAACACTCACCCAAAAGGTGAATGACTTGAGCACAGCAACACAACATGAGGGATCTACCTCACCTGAGGGCAATGAGCACACTCAACCCAACCCAGACACAGACACTGCTGAAGAGGAACCTATTGATCCTATTGAACCTCCTGAACCCTCCACAGTTAGAAGGTCTAGTAGGCACACTTCCCTTCCCAAAAAACTTGATGGTTTTCAGATTAATAGCAAAGTAAAATATGGTCTTGACAAAGTCATAAACTACTCTAAACTAAATACTGAAACCTTTTGCTTTATCACTAATCTAAATAAGAGTATGGAACCATCATCTTATTGGGAAGCTTGTAAATTCAAGCAATGGGTCGATGCTATGAATGCTGAAATGGAGGCCCTCTTAAGAAATGGTACATGGGAGGAATGTGACCTCCCAGCCCAGAGAAAGGCCATAGGATCCAAATGGCTCTTTAAGATTAAGTATAGAGCCAATGGGGAGATAGAAAGATACAAAGCCAGGCTTGTTGCCAAAGGCTATAGTCAAAGAGAAGGCCTTGACTATGAGGAGACCTTCTCCCCTGTGGTCAAAATGGTCACCATAAGATGTATTATTAATCTTGCCATTCAAAATGACTGGCCTCTGTTTCAACTTGACATTAATAATGCCTTCCTCTATGGTGATCTCAGTGAAGAGGTCTACATGACTCTTCCCCCTGGTTATGTCTCAAAAGACAATAAAAAAGTTTGTAGACTCAAAAAATCCCTTTATGGCCTAAAACAAGCCCCAAGGCAGTGGCATCAAAAACTCACTTGCACTCTTCTTGAAAATGGTTTCATTCAAAGCAAAAATGACTATTCCCTATATACCAAAACAGATGGGAACACCTTCTTAGTCCTGCTTGTTTATGTTGATGACATTATCTTAACTGGGAATAACTTGCATGAAATCAACTCATTTAAACAATTCCTTAGTAGCAAATTCTCTATTAAGGACCTTGGCTCTCTTAAATACTTTTTGGGTATTGAAATCCTTGAAACTAAAAAGGGTGTGTGCATGAATCAAAGAAAGTACTGCCTTGAACTCCTAAGTGAGTTTGGCCTACTTGGGTGTAAACCCCTAAACACACCAATGGAACAAAATCTTCCCATTAATCCCACTGCCACTGACCATGACACATTGCTTGTTAACATCACTGAGTATCAAAAACTTGTTGGCAAATTGATCTACCTCACTCACACCAGACCTGACATTGCATACTCTGTGCACTGCCTCAGCCAATATATGCATGCCCCCTTAGAATCTCACCTCAAACTTGCCCTTCATGTGTTGAGATACCTCAAACAGTCACCTGGAAAGGGAGTTTTAATTGAGAAAAATACAAACCTAGACTTTCATGCATTTGTTGATGCAGACTATGGGAAATGCCTTGCTGGCAGGAGATCAGTCACTGGGTTCAGTGTCTTCCTACATGGAAACTTGATCTCCTGGAAAAGCAAAAAACAGAACATAGTGTCTAGATCCTCAGCTGAGTCTGAGTACAGAGCCCTTGCCTCTGTTACTACTGAAGTTATGTGGATCTTAAAGTTACTTGAGGAACTCAACCTCAAAAATTTACTTCCTATAAAACTTTTTTGTGACAATAAGGCAGCCCTTCAAATGGCTGCCAACCCTGTCTTTCATGAACGCACTAAGCATTTGGAGATTGACCTCCACTTTATAAGGGAAAAAATATCTGCAGGTGTTATTCAAACTTTTAAAATTGAATCCATTAATAACACTGCAGATATTTTCACAAAAGGCTTGGGCAAATCCCAACACCAGTTTTTATGTGGAAAATTGAACCTTTTTGACATGTTTCAAAGCAAAGATTGAGGGGGGGTGTTAAATTAAGCCTTACCAATCTTTCCTTCTTTACCTTCTTTGTCTTAATTATCGTCATTTACTTGATTCCTCAATTACAGGGACTATTTATGTCATACAGCTAAGATTCAGTTGGAGGGCTAGAGTTGCTATAATTAGGAGTATGAGGGGGACAGCTGGACTCTGGCAAATCAGTATAAACATACGACCATCTGTCATTTGCAAGCATCAAAGTCTAAGCCATTCTCCTTGTTGAGTCATTTGTCTGCTTTGGTCATCTTAAACCCATACTGGGAATTCTTGTAGATTGAATTGTCTCAAAGTCAATTCAATCATTTGATTAGTTAATCTGTGATTTATAATCTGTTGAGTATTTATAACATTTGGCTATAAGCCCCAATAAACATTTGATTCAGTTTGTGTTCTTAATCTTTATACCACTTTACAACTTGGACAATAATGACATACTTAGTAAAAATGTTGCAAACGAAAACAAAAACAAAATGTAGGACTTGACTAGTTGACTGATCTATCAAGGCCTAGGCAGAAAACAGAAAACTAGACTACATTTTCCAGCTTGCAATATGAAATTCCAAAGCGAATTCGTCATTGTTAGGACGAAGTATATCCTTGGATAACTCCTTCCATCGTAACTAAACGATCACTTCCACTACTATATATATAACTGCGTTAAAGTTTCAATAACATGTAAACATACCGCAGGCACTTACCAATCCGCATTTGAACTTAAAACATCATTGAAGTGTTTGGTATAAGCTGTTAGAAAAAGGTCGTCAATGGCTACTGGAGCTATTGTGCCAAGTCTTTAGCATGTTTTCTATGGAAGCTTAACAATGTCGGAAATGCATAAGGAGAATAGACCATACCATAGAAACTGTAGATGTGCATTGCATTACCGGAATGATGCACCTACAATTGTATGTCTCAAGCACAGTAGGGTCTCGTATGCAAACAAACTGTCAGGGAATAATTGTTCATTATTCATTAAAACTTTTTCGTGTTCTTCAAAACAAATTGACTCATCATCAATTATGGTTGCAACAAAGTAATAGGAATCACTAAGTATCTTGTAGAAGAATTTAAGTATCTTCGGGTGAGTAACACATTGTATGCATACATCATGATGTTATACATTATATACATACATCATGATGTTAATGTCTTACGAGTTTTGAAAAATCTACATACATATAAAAATACATATAATTTTCAATAAAATCAAATGTGAATTTTATAGTATCACATATAAATTTGTAAGATTTTTTTTATTGGTCTTAATTGAATTATAAAATCGTATAATGATTGTAGATTTGAAAATGGAATTTTTTTTAGAAATCTATACACTTTGATCAAATTGTCATTGTGTGTAACAAATTTATATATTTTTATATAAAAAAAATATTTCATTTGTTAATATTATTTATAAAAATTAACTTGAAATAACGTTTATTGTTAAAAATATAATATTTCTGTGATTTTTTTGATAATAACATGTAATATATCTGATATAACTTATGTTGATCGTCTTATTTTGACATTTTTTGGCAATTGAACACTTAACTGAAGATATAAAAAACGAATCGTGATTGAAAATTAATTAAATATGAAAGAATCGTTAAGTTTATTTTTCCTAAATCAATATAAATAATGATATTTTTAACATATGTGACAAATAACTATAAAAAAGATCGTAAATAATTTCAATATGAAAAACTAGCAAGATTTCAAGTTACCTTTTACATATAATGTTAACGAATTGAAAGTTTATAATTTTCTTGATAAAAAAAACCAAAGTTTGTTAAATACAATAACAATTTGGTCAAAGTTTGATACATTTTCGTGCAATTTCCCTATTTGATAATCACATTTGACGTTAAAATCACATATGATTGATCTTATGAGTTTTAACATTTGTCAAAACACAAAAAAAAAGTCATTTTTTTGCAGTTTCTATATTTATATATATATAACTAAAAGAGGATTGAAACAATTTTGAAGCGACACCTAAACATTTTTTGTAATGACAAATGTCAATTTTAATTAATATTTAATAAAGAGTCTTAATCTAATATGTACCTTAATCTTAATTACTTATTATTTTTAAATTACTTAATTTTATTTATATGACAATAATGTATAATGTGTTTTATTCAAATTCATATGGTTATTTTAAATATTAAATAAAGAGTTGTAATCCATTTATAGTACTTTAATATTAAAACTAGTTTCTTTCCCGCTTATACGCAAATAACTTAATCGAGAAAAAAAAGTATAATATATAGCAACCGAATCTTATTGTGTATCATTAACAACGTAGGATAATATGAGTTGCTATGTCAAATATTTATCGTTTTGTTTATATGTACGTATTTTTAGCATCAACTTTAAGTTCGAATTCGTAGAGAAGTTTATCGAAAATAATACATATATAACATTTTGTAAGATTGAGATCGAATAGTGTATAAAAAGTCAATAAGAGAGTTTCTACCATTAAAAGTAAGTCATTTGAGTGCTTTTTATTATTCTGTTCTATCAAATTTGTTGAATAAATATTTTTTTTGACAAAAATAAATATATAAAAAATATTTAATATATAAAATAATAATGTCAAAATATTTGTATTTATATATAATTTTTTAGTTAGAGGGTAAAAATTGTATTTAACGTGTAGAAGGGTTAAAATTAAAAATAATTGAAAATGATGTCATATGACATCATCATTTTGATCTAAGATTTTAAAATTAATCTTGAAACCTATCTAATGATGTAGACTGTGTCATATAACTTTTGATTGATCTCTTTTAGTATATATTATAGACAAATGATAGAAATAATGGAATACAGTTTGATGGCTAATAATCATTAAAATTGTTCTTTTTTTTAAATCATTGAAGACAATGTCTAAATTTTTATGGGCTGGTGCTAAAATAACGAGATATCTAATTACAAGTATATAACATTTTGTATTAGAGTACCTTATTTTTGCCTATATTATAATTTATATTGGTATTTGTATATATCATTTATTACAAATATATGTTTTTGTAATATATAATGTTAATCCTTCGGAGCTAGTAATTTATATATAACGATTTAAAGGTTTGTAATATAATTTAATATATTTTAAAAGATATTGAGAATTTGACTTTTAAATTAAATTTAAATCATTAGATTAAAAGAAAATAAATTGCCAAAATCATATCTTTTGATCTTAAAAAAAATTATAATTTTTAATAATTATTAATCTTAATATAATGCAATCAACATTGTTAATTTATGGACACTTGAAATTTAAAGAATTGCGTGACACGTAATTTATGGACACTTGAAATTTAAAGACCTTTATGGATAAGTGTTTGACTTGGACTACAACTCTATAATAATAATAATCGCATACATAAAATTATTCCTAATATACGACCACAATCATATCGTCTTTGTCGAAAAAGCATGTATTCCGTACTACTTATCGTCTTAGGTATTGCCATTTTTGTTTTTTATATTTGTAAATGCGGGCACAGATTGGACCGTGATATCGAAACTGGAAGAAGACCCCCACCTGACGTAGCAGCGAGTGTAAGACATATAACTATAGATATCCCGGATGACTCGACTTCTAATAAACATGTAGCAGAAAGTAAGATTGATGCTCTTCCTGAAACCGTAAAGGAGCATATATACAAGAAGAATGGGAGCAACATGAGTGAAGATTGTACGATATGCCTTGAAGAGTTCAAAGACATGGATAAAATTCAAGTTGTGGTATCATGTCAACACTTGTTTCATAAACCGTGTATTAGCGAGTGGTTGTCGGTCACACATAGAACTTGCCCTATATGTCGGAACCTAGTTTTCTAGTCGATCTCCTTAAGAATACAAGATTTGATTTTTGGTAGGTGTATATTGGTTAATTTGTTTGATTACTCATTGAACAAGTTATTTTATAGCAACTGTGTATATTTTCCGAGTCGTGTGTATCGATTTTTAATGAACCAAGTTATTTTATAACAGATGGAGTTGTGTGTATCCTTATACCTCAATACATGATTTTAATTTGCAGTTTTTTTTGAAATATTTTGTTGCCTCCTATCTTTCATGGCTAGCTTTTAAATATGTAAGACGAATTGCATGAAGAGTGTTATAGAAAAAAAATTAGGGTTCAAATTGGAATAGTGTGTTGATGACAAGATTTAATAATCGACCAAAACTCATAAAGATTTAGCGTTTATATTCTTTAGTTTGTCTCCACGAGAAATTAAACTTTTATGGCTTTCCTAGACTTTAGAACTCGAAGTTCAAATGCAATCCATTATTCGCTTTTCTAATGTCAACTTATTGAAAGTTAAAAGATGGTAACATTTTTTTATGGTATTAAAGCGGATAATTAAAACAAAATCACAATCTTAATCCTTTAATTTCCTAATAATGCACTAATTATTTGTGGACGATCTTTTATTATATATTAAACTCTTTTATTATATATTAAAGATTACCATGCTTAACATTACAGGTTCCTAATAACGCGAAAAAGACAACATAAAGAAGGTTTTTGGAATTGCATTCGCAAAACAGGTTTTGTGTATGTAAAACATCTTTTCTAAAATGCATGTCTAAACCTGATTTTAAAAACTGCGTTCTCTCTGAAAGAAGCAGATAATCACGTTTTGAACATAGTCTGACAAACGCAGATATCTGATTATCTCTGTATATTGTAAACCTAATCAGATATACCCTCTATTTAAATGATAGTTGCACAAAAGTAACACAAAATGGGTCAAATTATTTAGCAGCTAGTACACACTAGTGGGAATCCGGAGCATTTCAGCAAATATATCCGAGTGCAACTATACGAGTGAATCTCAAACTTATCCGCCGTTTGCAACATCTGTAATAGTAACATCATAAACTAAATAGCAAAGAAACAAATAAAAGAGCTAAATTGGAGTCTATCTAGTATATACATATTGCCTTTACAAAATATTGTCAAATGGTAGGATATACACTTTGTTACGTATGCTGATAAGATGGCGAAACTTGGTTACACAAAAAATTCATCTACCCGAAGGAAAATCATATCTTACGATAGCTAGCCATTTATTCTCGTTTTGTAATGTAATCTATAGACAAAATATTAATTGCCAATCAAAAGTGAAACTCGTTTTGTAAGGTAATCTCTAGATAAAATATGATGCACAAATGATATGAAATGCGTTGCTCTTTTGTTTCCTTGTGATTATTCACTCTCAAATGACTTAATAGTTTGAAGCGTTTCAATAAGAAAAATACGTCCAAGAAAAGTTGTGTTTTCAAAGTTTGATGCATTAACCAATAATCTTCTTGTCCCGTTAATGCACACAAATTTGTCATGATTGTAAATATGCCTCGTCTTACGATGAACAAAAAAGTCATTTATTGAAAATGATGAATAAATATGATACTCAAATATCGTGGAATGTGATTATGAAATACCACAATACTCTTTAGTTTCATTGTGACTTTGCACTTTCTAGTGATTTGCTAGGTTTTTTAAACCTTTTCAATAGAACAATTTCGGCAAAACAAAAAAAGTTGCTTCTTAAAAATTGATGTATTGACCACCAATCTTCTTTCTCCACTGATTTCAAAAGTAAATAAGTTTATGATACATAATTCAGTTTTTAGCTTTGAAGTTAAATATGAGATCAATTAATTTGTTTAAAGGGTAAAATCTATATTGTTTTTATATAGAAATGTGAAGTGCATTCGTAAATTCTAATTACATATACATGTAACTTAGCCGAGATACTCGCACGTTGATCTAGATTTTTTCGATAAAAGCTCGATTCGACCCGAGTCCAAACGAGCTTGAGCCTTACTTAAATTAAAACTCATTTAATAATCGAGTTGAACCCAATGTTGGTAAATTGGGTTATGATATCTTTGATAATTTCTTGAATAGTGTAAAATTTACTTTCTCGATAAAGTATTTCGTGCCAATTACCTTGCCTTTGGGTTACCACAAAATCTTTAAAATGAGATAATTCAAGATATAACAATTAATGTTTAAGGAAATAGAATCACTAATCAAAACAAAAAGCAATTTGTTGAATTTGTTTATCTTATGTTTCTGAAAAAACTGAACTACACTTATTTATAATAAATAAATGAAAAAATGTGACTTTTGGTGAACCCTTGATGAATGGTAACATCATTTAATAAATATATACAAGGTTTTATTAATGATCACACCATTTGGTTAATCATTACACCTTTTACCATTCAATATATTTGTAATCAAATTAACTTATATGAGTGTGCAATCTACACCGCCTAACCTGTAATAAAACTTAATTTGAAATCTCTTTGGTCTCGCTAAATCACAATTACACTAAAATTACCAACATCCCATACTTTATAAATTGAGTTCGCGAACCAAAGGAGCCTTAAATGAGTCATTTTAATTATATACTAGTTTATTTCCCGTGTGTATGCGGAGAATTTTATCGAGAAAAATAGAAGTATAATTTATATAACCTGAGAAAACATTTACTTGGAGAATTTTATCGAGAAAAATTGAAGTATAATATATAGAACCTGAGTAAACTTAAATAGTTTTACGATATGATTTTTTTAGTTTTTTGTTAGTCTAGTATGGTTGTATATATCAATACATAATGTGTCTTTTTTTTATGTCACCATTCCCTTTTTCTTATTCGGTATAATTTTTTCATACTCGTGCAATATATAATGCTTTTATTGTTAAACAAAAACAAAATTATAGAAGTTGTCTTTTTTTGTATGTCAACATTAATTTTTTCTTTCTTACGATTTTAGGTTGCTATTTTTTCTTAAAAAAAATCAATACATAATGTCTCTCCTTTTCTATGTCACTATTCCTTTTTCTTATTTGGTATATTTTTTCCATACCCGTGCAATATATAACCCGTTTATTGTGAAACAAAAACAAAAGTATATAAGGTGTCTCTTTTATATGTCAACATTAATTTTTTCTTAGAAAAGAAAAAAGAAAAAAAAAAATCGTTTTTTATTGTAAAGTTTTAATATGTAAAAATATTTAAGATATAAGGTAATGGTCTCAAACTATATTTTTTTAATAAATAATAAACTTGAAGGGTTAAAATTATATTTAAAATAGAGGAGTTAAAACAAAAAAAACTAATGATTATGTCATATCACATTATCATTTTGATCTAAGGGTGTAAAATTAATCTTGAAACTCATATAATGACCTATATATTTGTCATGTGGCTTTTGATGCACCTCTTTTAGTATATATTATAGACGGTTATATGTTGTTATTTTTTTCTTAGAAAAGAAAAAAGAAAAAAAAAATGTTTTTTTTAATTATAAAGGTTTAATATGTAAAAATATTTAAGATATAAGGTAATGGTCTCAAACTATGTTTTTTTTAACAAATAAATAAATTAAAGGGTTAAAATTGTATTAAAAATAGAGGAGCTAAAACGAAAATAGCTAATGATGATGTCATATGACATCATCATTTTGATTTAATGGTGTAAAATTAATCTAAAAACTTATCTAATGGCTCATAATTTATAATATGACTTTTGATGCACCTCTTTTAGTATATATTTTAGATAAATACAATATTTTAGTAAATAATAAATATTATTATATTTATAATTATCCAAACTTATTTCAAATAATCTAGTATATATTTAATTAAAATCCTTATAATTATATATCTAGATAAAAAAAAGAAAATCAATTTTAAGTTTTTTTTTCTCATAAGTCAAGTTCGAGCTCTGTATAACCTAAACGAGTTGATCTCGAACTCGGCTATACCCCTGACTATAACTATCTCAACTTTTTAAACATAATCCAATCAAGATTGCTTATATATTGTCACACCCCCGTACGATCGAAACGTGGTCTATCGAAACGTAGGGTATGACCGATTGACACTTATCACAACACAATATAAATATAGAGAATTAATACTAAATTCAATAAATAAAAGAAAGTTAGGCTCGAACTCTATATAACTAAAACGAGCCGATATCGGACTCGGCTATACCCTGAGTACCATAACTATTAACTATTTAAACGTAATCGAATCAACATTGCTAACACATGGCAATGACATCTACCGG
Source organism: Senecio squalidus (assembly GCA_910822075.1). Lineage (NCBI taxonomy): Eukaryota > Viridiplantae > Streptophyta > Magnoliopsida > Asterales > Asteraceae > Senecio > Senecio squalidus. The sequence continues at coordinate 7,185,519 of CAJVGC010000060.1, forward strand.
TTTATTATGATAAGATATGAGAGAAAAGAAGATACTTCAAGTATAAGTGTTTTTATTGGACTCTAACTCTATTGTTTAAAGTATGACACCATAAAATTCTTCATTACTTTAATCTTTATTATATTATATACATATATATATATATATATGTATATATGGCTACAATCATATCGTCGAAAAAACATGGATCTCATCATTGTTTATATTATTTTCCTTATTCTCCTTACAGTTGAAGAATTCGTGCGTAGTTATAATATAAATCGAGCCCAAAATATCGAAACAGGGAGAAGACCCCCACCTGCCGTAGCAGAAACATTAAGACATATAACTATAGATATCCCAGATGACTCAACTTCTAATCGACAACAACAACATGGAGCAGAAAGTAGGATTTATGCTCTTCCGCAAACCGTAAAGGAGCATATATACAAGAAGAATGTGAGTAAGATGGATGATATATGTACGATATGCTATGACGAGTTCAAAGACATGGAGATGATTGGAGTTGTGGTATCATGTCAACACTTGTTTCATAAACACTGTATTAGCCGGTGGTTGTTTACACATCCAAATTGCCCTATATGTCGGAGACTAGTTTTGTTGTCTCCTTAAGAATAGAAGATACAAATACAATATTGAAAATATTCTCAAACAGACACTACTAGAAATCTGATCAGCGACGGATTTTAGCGAGGGTCGTAAATCTTCGCTAATCCTACGGATTTCCGAGGGACATTCCAAGGGATTTGGGAAAAATATTTACCGAGGGAATTACTACGGATTTATAACGGATAAGCGAGTGACAAAGACCCGTCGGCAATCAAAAGGTAATTACCCACAATTTTCCAACGGATTTCCTACGGAATTTAGAATTAAAATTAATAGTGACAATTTTTCCTTTCAAATAAAGAAAAACTCGCAACTCAGTCGGAAATAGTGACGGCTTTCCTATGGAATTTAGAGTTGAAATTAATAATAGAATTTTTTTTTCACGAACACTCGAAAATCCGTCGAAACTATACAAATATATGTAAACACAAACAGACATACATGTTTATCCAATGTATTCAATAACTATAACGATAGACATATATATATTAAGTTGATATGTTTATGTGTATCTCTATCAATACATTTTTAATTTTCCATATGCGTGTTAAAAACGGGAAATTAAGGAAGAATCACTGGAAAATCCCTCACTACTTCCCAAGGTTATAGATAACGTAAGGCGTGGCGTGGCGGCATTAGCAAGCCTCAAGCTTTGCAAGAAATGGCGAGACATAGCGTTTTTCAAGGCGTGAAAAAGCGGCAAAAAATTAATATATTTTATAATTTTATATATACTTTTATATATATTTTTACTATTATTAAGTTATATCAACACCAATAAATTATAAAAAGTTAATAATTTCATATATCAATACACAACTAATGTAAAATATAGTAACCAAGCTTTACAAAGAAGTTATCCATCATTTCGTGTCGGCTACTCCAAGCCTTGAGAAACGGCGAGACATGGCGGCGCCATGGCGGCTACTCCAAGCCTTGAGAAATGGCGAGACATGGCGGTTTCATGGCGGGTTATTTAGAACACTGCTACTTCGTATTGATTTCCAAGAAATATATTAAATTTATTATTTATTTGGGAATTTCAATGCATATATACGTAAGTATACCTATAAGGTTAGATATACATGTATAAAAGATATATAGGCATATATTAGTTATATCTATAGATATTTGTATGTGTAAGTTTATAGTTATAATTATCGATAACATTATATAATAACTCACATCGATAAGTATTGAAAGATGTATAAACATGCATAGATGTATTTATAAACTTGTAAATGTATATATGTATCCATATATGTGTCGAAAATATAAAATATAGGAAAAAACACTCGGAAATCCGTCACTATTTCCTACGGATTTCCGAGGGATTTACTAATTTTTTGATTTATTTTAGGCTTTAAACACACATAAACATAATTATATACAATTAAAAGGTTATAAAGACATATATATTTATATAGAGGTTCGTTCTTGTAAAACAAACCTTAAGGTAAAATAAGTAAAAAAAAATTAAAAAATAATTTATAATGTTAGATATTATGGATTATCGTTCATTTTAACCATATCTCAAACTTCTCAAACTTTAAAAAACCAAGTTTTGTTGTACATCATAAAATGGGTAGTTTTACAGTTGTGCATCAAATTTGAATATTTATTGCACAAAAACAAAAAATTTGATGCACAGTCCCTAAACGACCTATATTTTGATGCATTTCAAAACTTGCTTTTTAAAAGTTTGTTATAATTGAATAAATACACATAATACAAAATTACACATATAATAAATTATTTTTTCATAATTTTTTATTTATTTTACTTTAAATTTTGGTTTATAAGAACCTCATGCTATTTATATATACTTATATAAATGTACGATAACCACATATAGGCATACATTAGTTATCTATAGATATCCGTATGTGTAGGTTTATATTGTTATTATTATCAATAAAATTTTATGAAAACTCACATCGATAAGTATTGAAAGATGTAGAAACATGCATAGATGAATTTATAGACTTGTAAACGTATACATTTATCCATATGTGTCAAAAATATAAAATATAGGAAAAAACCCTCGTAAATCCGTCACTATTTCATTCGGATTTCCGGATGATTTATTTAAATTTTTATTTCTTTTGGGCTTTAAACACACCTAAACATAATTATATACCATAACAAGTCTCTAAATACATTTATATACACTTATACGAGTGTACGCTAACGACTTATAAACATACATTAGTTATAGCTATAGATATCATGTATGTGTTAGTTTATATTATTATAGTTATCGATAACACTATATTAAAACTCAGGTCAATGTATATTGAAACATGTAAATATATGCATAGATGTATTTATAAACTTGTAAACGTATATATTTATAGGAAAAAACACTAGGAACTCCGTTACTATTTCCTACGGATTTTCGAGTGATTTATTTTAATTTTTATTTCCATTGGGCTTTAAACACACATAAACATAATTATATACAATAACAGGTCTCTAAATACATTTATATGCACTTATACGAGTGTATGCTAACGACATATAGACATACATTAGTTATAGCTATAGATATCACGTATGTGTTAGTTTATATTGTTATAGTTATCGATAACACTATATGAAAACTCACACCAATGTATATTGAAACATGTATATACATGCATAGATGTATTTATAAACTTGTAAACGTATATATTTATAGGAAAAAACACTAGGAAATCTGTCACTATTACCTACGGATCCTACGGATTTCCGAGTGATTTATATAAATTTTTATTTCTTTTGGGCTTTAAACACACAAAAACATAATTATATACAATAACAAGTCTCTAAATACATTTTTATACACTTATACGAGTGTACGCTAACGACATATAGACATACATTAGTTATAGCTATAGATATCATGTATGTGTTAGTTTATATTATTATAGTTATCGATCACACTATATGAAAACTCAGATCAATGTATATTGAAACATGTAAATACATGCATAGATATATTTATAAATTTGTAAACGTATATATTTATAAGAAAAAACACTAGGAACTCCGTTACTATTACCTACGGATTTCCGAGTGATTTATTTAAATTTTTATTTCCATTGCGCTTTAAACACACATAAACATAATTATATACAATAACAAGTCTCTAAATACATTTATATGCACTTATACGAGTGTATGCTAACGACATATAGACATACATTAGTTATAGCTATAGATATCACGTATGTGTTAGTTTATATTGTTATAGTTATTGATAACACTATATGAAAATTCACATCAATGTATATTGAAACATGTATATACATGCATAGATGTATTTATAAACTTGTAAATGTATATATTTATAGGAAAAAACAGTAGGAAATCCGTCACTATTAACTATGGATTTCCGAGTGACTTATGTAAATTTTTATTTATTTTGGGCATTAAACACACATAAACGTAATTATATACAATAACAAGTTTGTAAATACATTTATATACACTTATACAAGTGTACGGTTACGACATATAGAGATACATTAGTTATAGGTATAAATATTCGTATATGTTAGTTTATATTGTTATAGTTATCGATAACACTATATAAAAACTCACGTCAATATATATTGAAACATGTATAAACATACATAGATGTATTTATAAACTTGTAAACATATATATTTATGCATATATGCGTCAAAAGTATAAAATATAATAAAAAAACACTCGAAAATCCGTTACTATTTCCTACAATTTCCGAGTGATTTGTTTAAATTTTTATTTATTGTAGGCTTTTAAAACACATAAATATAATTAGATATGATTACAAAATGTTATATACATTTATATAATTGAGCATGTTTACGTACGCTAATATATGTAAACACACATAATATGTGCCTATATGTATTAACAAAATTGTAAACTTAGAGATTACTAATTATACGTATAGATATATGCATGTTTAAAATTTATATAATATTTATCTTAAACACTCTTAATATTGATAATAAAATTTATAAATTTAACATGAATATAAATTAAAAATCCATATTCAGTATAATATTTTAGTATTATATTTGTAGCTTATATTCTTGTTTTAATAATTAATAATAATAATTAATGCCATTTTTTAAAATTTCAGTTTTTGACCCATTAAAATAAGGTCTTGTATTGTCAATTGTGTGTATGTAGGGCAAAGAAACCCTAACTAGGGGACATTCGTGCGTTGCACGAGGTCCGGTCGCGTTTTCGTTATACAAAAGAATGTCTACTTTATAACAAAAATAGGAGATAAAATCTCTTCATCTAAAAAGTTAACAGATTTCAAAAGTAAAAACATCGAAAAAAACTTGTTCTTGGACATCATAGCACCTCTTCACCAGTCAGCCGTCCTCCTGAAGTTCAGCCCCCGTCTTCCACTTATTCTGAAAACCTTTCCACCGTTCCCAAAGCCTTTTTTCTACACTTTTTCTGCCATTAAGTCTTCCCAGTCGTGAACCCACTATCACATTCTAACCTCCTGCAGCATTCGCATTATTCAAAAGCACCTGAATTAGTTGGGGGAAATGGAAATTTCTAAACTGAGACTGGATACTCAGATAACTTGGTTGGAACGGAGATCAGCAGTCAACAAACCTGGAGAATGGAATATCGGATATACTGTTTGGGTAGATGCAAGTGACTTTTTCATTGGTGCTTTTACGATATTTGTGGTCCTGGTGTCTGCTCCATGAGTTTTCCGTGATGTTTGTCACTGCTGATCGTGTTTCTTTGGATACCGTTAGTCCCAGGTAATTTGCAAAAATATAAAAGAATATTGGTTAGATCGTATTGAAAGCAGATTAGAAAGGAGACCTATCAAAAACAGATTGTCAAAAAGACTGGGCTATTGAAACTGACTTACATTGTTCTAAACCATTCGAAGTGCTAGGGGAAAACGGAAAATCCCAAGATGAAACTTACTCCTTACATATGAACGAATTTATTGCAATGTCGTCGGAAAGAAGATAAGTATCCAGTGAAGCTGGAGAACGGAGTACCGAAGATCAAATAGGTAGATGAAATGAAATTTCACCCAACTATTGGACCTGCTGTCCTCCGTCCTAAGGTTTCGATGGGTACTGATGCTCGTTCCAACGAAACTCCAGCAAATTCGTTAGTATGTGAGCGGTGAGTTTCACCTTGGGATTTTCCGTTTTCCCCCAGCAAATCAAATGGTCTTAAAAATGAAGAAACTCGTAAAAAGTAACACAATTATCTAAGAGCGAAACATGAAAACAAACAACACAAGAGAAACCAAAGATTTAAGAACTAAAAAAGATGGATCACGGGTAAGAGCGGGATGTTAGACCTTCGGAAGAGAGGTGTTTGGATTTGAGCATTAGAGTTCTGTGTTTGGAAAACTTGGGTAAAGAGTTGATGAGGCCGTAACAAAAAAAGTGAAAACGAATTTTTTTGTTATTGGCTTGTCAACTCTTTACCTAAGTTTTCCATACTCAGAACCCCAATGTTCGAATCCAAACACCTTTCTTCAGAAGGCCTTACATCCCGCTCCAACTCGTGATCCATCTTTTGCAGTTGTTGAATTTTGGTTTCTTTTGTGTTCTTGGTTTTTATGTTTTGTTTCCAAACAATCGTGTTATTTTTTAGGAGAAACTTTTTCTTTTGTATTGAGTGAAGAGAAGTATTAGTTAAAGTCAATTGAATAAAGGTTTTTAATTGAAGTAGGAAGCAAGAGTGAAATGATTACCTACGTCTGAAATGCTGAGGTATAATGGAACGAAAGTCAAGCAGCTCCATCAGCATATAAGCAGTTATTTCCATTTTTTCCAAGTAATCCAAACGCCTACGAAATCTGATCATCAATTTCTACAGTTCAGCAATCTTTTCGTATATAAACACTATCAAAAGATTATGTACCTATAAAGTCTAAAGTTACCTTGAATGCGGTATGTCATCAGATCACGGGACCAAATACAGTTATTCATGTTGCTCGAAACCATTTGAAGTGCTTGGAGAAAATGGAAATTTCCAAAATTAAGCTCTGTCCTTACATGTTAATGAAGTAATGCAGAATGTTTATATGTACTACGTCAGTTAAAGCTAAGCACCTGTCCGCAGTTAAAGAAAAAAGTGAAAGCTAGTCAGAAGTAGAAACAGTAACCTCCGAAGCCACAGAGTACACCGCACCCTATGACGTACGTGATTCCTGTTCTTAGTTCCTAGCAGCTTTCAGTTTTTCCTCTAACTACGGGCAGCTGCTCAACTTCAACTGACACGTGCCTAAAAACAAAACACGAAAACAAAGAAGACAAAAGAAACTAAAATCAAGTTACCGAAAAAGACAGATTATATAAAGTACCTCGAAGATCAGTCATTATCCATAATAAAAACCTCTAAATGCAGACTAAATATATGTAGGTCCCAGTGGTCCGATCTACAGGATTAAACCATACTAACTACGAGGCGGAAACTCGTAATCAATAAACACACAAGTTATAATCGAAAGTAATAAAACGTAAGAACACAATTACCGAATTCTAATGCTTCTGATTAACAATCGCTGTTACAATCCAAAAGCCTAACACGAATTCTCTATCAAAACCAACAACCCTAAACTGATCTGAACACCTCTATTTATAGAGTAACATGTTCAGCCAGTTTGGGCTTGGGCTTTACTGGGCCTCACGGACATGCAAGTCCATGAGCAGCCCATAAAGCTAAATCTATTCAAACTAATACAGTGATAAACAAACATAACGTAATAGAACATCCAGTCATTGCATTCTTGCACCAACAAACTCCCCCTTGACTGATGCTTCTATTCTCTGATCAAAATATCACTATCAGTATGGTAATCTCTACCGATGTCCCCTCAGCCTTCCTGCGCATAAATGTGCTTGCTCTTTAGCACCTTCAGATCGCTCTCTGTTAGTTTTGCAATCGGTAGGTATACTATCCTTGTCGCAGCCTTGTTGTTGAGCAACCATATTACTGTCTCCATTTCTCTTGATGTTGTTGTTGTTGTTGTTGCTTTTGCTGGTGTTGCTCCCCCTGTGGTGTAGGCTGATAGACTATCATAACTCGAGAAGTTTAGCCTAGCTGCTCTCTTGACCGTTATGTATTAGCTGCTCTCTTGACCGTTATTTATCTTTGCAGGTATTCCCCCCCTGAGCAGATGGGCGCTTTGAGAGTTCCCTGATCTGAGCCTCGAGGGTGAAACTACGAACGGACGTCTCAACATCTGACTGTTGGATAACTGCAACCTTATGAAGTGTATATGTAGGCCAGAAGTGAACCTGAGCCGATGAGCCTAGGATATTGGGCCGGATGGACTGTATTAATGATTTTAACCAACGTTGTATGAAATAAGAAAACTATTAACAGAAAAGTGTAAAGTAAAAGCTTTAACTAATCGTAAAAGCGGTAGTATACATTAGGAAACAGAATTCGATCAGATTGCTTATCGGGGTTTCAAAGATAATTTAAGTTAAATCCATGTTTGTGTAATTGTCCAATTTAACCGTTCAGCCTTACACCAAAAAGTTGTGTTTTAAATACAAGTAAACTATCATAGATTTAGGCTAAAAGCACTCAGAAGTTAAGAACCATTCGACAAAAGTTTGAGATACTCAAGATATTTGTGAATCCTTCCATGGTACAAAGTGGTATGGAATGGTTACCAACCTTGACAGTACAACATATGAAGCTAACATTAAGATAACCTGTATCAAATTCGTTGAAAACAATTTAACGCATTGGTTTAATTGTGCAAGTCTATGACTGAGCTTCTATGAAGCCTTTTTAAGATGTTAGAATTCTGCGACTTTCTATGGAACCCTTTAACGAGCTTTCTACCAACCGATCCCAGACCCGTTAAGACCTTAGGTGGCTAGATGATCAAGGCACCCCGTGTGTGTACTTACTCAAGTTCCAAAGGCCGCGTATTTGAATTCAAACACTTATTAACACCCCAATAAGATATTTTAAATTTGATATAAGTGTGTCCCATCTGTTAGTGTATCACATGACTTCGTAGCAGAAATCCATTCTCAACCTTTGTTGCAATCAGCAGACTTAAGTCGTTTAATGGTTGGAAACTGTAGAGCTCTAAGACAGCAAACCACACAACTGAATTCAGTAATAAGGCGAAGGGCCACAAGACACTGGAATTTAAACCGAAAAAACTGTGAAAAATTATACTGCAAGTGGCAAAAACCCGATCTAAGACTAAGAGTCATAAGCAAAAGATCTTCATCTCGAAATTTAGAGTCCATGAAAAGTTAAACTAATTTTTTTTTTTTTTTTTTTTTTTTTTTAACGAAAACGTTGGTTAATCTAAGTTGCGTAGTCCAATACGGTGAATGAGGGATTCAAAACAATTAGAGAAACACTCAGCGAATTGTGTTCCAATTATCTGACATAGAACACATCCTTCAGTGTAATTTTGCCATTTGTAACTGATCCTATTCCAGTTATTTCGCCACCTTTATCTCCAGCAATATTTACGCGTCCTTTCTTTCTTGATTCATAATTGTGAAGCAAACTTCGTTCTCTTGTCATGTACCTGGAACAGTCACTGTCAACATACCAGTTCTTAACGAGTTGGTGACTCGGTTCCTGCACAGAAAATTTAAATCATTAGTTCTCATGGGGAACCCAGGCCATAACGGACCTGGATTGACCATTTTCAGTCACATAAGTGACCCTTTTGTAAACCCCCTTGTTATGATGAGAAACTTGAGATGTGTGTCGTGAGGAGAAATGACTGTTAGAGTTGTATGGAACTCTATGACTCATTTGGGAGGAATTATAACGGTTTGCATTGTAGTGATGATACCGCGGCGCATAGTGAGTTCGTGGAGGAGTGTGGTGATAATTTTGCTGATAATTGTTGTGATGGTATCGTGGAGAACTTTGAAAACGTTGTTCAGAATGGTGTTGACGAAAGGATGGAACGAATGGTTGTTGAGGCCGTTGATGAGGACGTTGGTTAAAGTTTCCTGTGCTCGGTTTAGTATACCCCGAAGGTCTTGAATATGTATCAGGACGCTCATGTTGCGGATTTCGAAGAATGTGAACGGGTTTTGTGGGAGTGAACTTAGGTTTTGGTGTGGGCGTGACTTTAACTTGAGGTTCCTTTCGTTTGTTTGTACATACCGAGGCTACGTGTCCCCTTTCACGACATTTGAAGCAGTTTAACGATTCCATTTTGTTCTGTGGAGATGGTTCAGAATCCGAAGATATATCATTTGATGAGTCTTGACATGGAATCTTTTCGGGTTGCTTTTCTTGAGATGGTGCAGATTCCTGGCCTTTGCTATTTGATGATTCACTTTCGTCATTCATTGGAGGTTGGGTTCTAAAGAAACTAAAGTCATTGTTGTATGGAGGTGGAGTTTCGTTATAACCTAAACATGTGGTTGTACCAGAAGTGCGTTGACGACTTATCATTGAGTTCAAGGTGACAGAAGAGGTGCGGAATTGTTCCATCTTGCTTTCCTGTGCAGTTAATTTGATTTGACAAGCATGTAACTCTTGAACTTTTATGGCAACATTTTTCTTTTCGTTTTCAAGACTGTCGTACAACATGGCGACTTTTTGTGTTAAAAGACCTACATCTGCTAAAAGTTGAACTCTTGTTTTTTCAGTTTGTTTAAATTTTCTAATGTAGTCATCTTTTAAGAAAACCTGTATTGAAACTTCCTTTTCAAGTTTGGTTTTCTGTGTTTCCAAACTTGATACTGAAGTGAACAATTTGTCATGTTCAAGAGTTAAGACAATAAAAGATTTGCACAATTCTTTAACAGATTCAAGGTCAAGAAGTACCTTTGACTTCTCGGTTTGAAGACCAGCCATTTTTGCAACAAAATTGTCGTTAGACACATCCACCGTACAATTGCATAGTGTTTTCTCGTCCTTAGTGTTTTTAACATCCTGATCGTCTTCATTTGAGCTTGTGTTGTTATCAGAACTGGAACTTGTGTCATTATCGGAACCTGGGTCACTTGTTTCACTGTGAATCTCTTCAACAGAAGCCATGAGTGCTTGATTGGTACAGATTGTCCAGTCGTATGTGTGATCATCGTGTTGGACGATCATTGCCTGTGAAGCTAAGCTACGCTGTGGTTGAGAGGCTTGTGAAGGACCGCTTTTGTCTTGATTTGAAGTACGTTCAACTTTAGGCTGTTGACACTCTCTTGCGAAATGACCAGGTTGTTGACAATTGTAACACCGTACCTTAGATTTATCGAAGCCTGCTTTTCCTGTTCTTAAACTTCGTCCTGTTCTGGCCATGAATCTCTTTATTCTATTAGTAATCATGGCGGTTTGCCATTGTAGATCCATTTCTTCAAGGTCATCCTGATCAACTTGACTGAAATCCTCATCCCATAGCCCTGGATCGGCAATTTTTCCTTTTACCTGATTTCCATAGGCAGTCAAAAAGCAAGATAATATTTCGAGACTTTCCTCTGCAGATTTAACACTCATTGGCATTTTCTGATGTGTGGCAGGAACGGCTGGTGTTGCAGTGGTAGGTCGAGTGCCAGAATGGGTTTCCGAGGGCGGTGGATCCTTATCCGTAAAGAAAGCAGTTGCGTTTGCGGAGGTGTTTGATTCTGAGGTTTGCCCGTAGGGTGTTTGATCTGTAATCATGTTTGTTGTGAAACGGGTCAATTCATAACCTCTGAATCGTTCTAGCAGTGCTTCTAAAGTTACGACTTCGCCGGTGTTTTTGTCAATTTCATCTTTTATAAGGTTTACGTAAACCTCCCAACGCTTAGGCAGCGCATCCAAGAATCGCTCAACTTTTATACTTGTTACGTCGATTTTATATCTAGCGAGTTCTGCAAGAAGATTGAAGTATCTGGTAACAGTATCTTCAAAAGGTTCATTGACTCCTGATCTGAACGTATTGAATTGTCGTTTAAGGAGGTTCGCTCGACTCTTTTGCTGAGCAGGAGTTCCGGCATATTGTTTTTCAATCGCTTTCCATAGATCATGGGAAGTTTTGTTTTGCAGATTCTTGTAAAGATGTTGCATTTCTGCTGCCAAAGCCATCTTTAAACTTGCTATTGCTCTGTTCTCAGAATCATATTCTCGTCGATATTCAGGTGACATTTTATTGATGGGAATTTTTGCAGTTACATTGTCTATAGTTTGACGCGGATGTTCATAGACTTCTTGAATGCATACCCACATTTGCACATCATTGTAACGACAGAATTGTTCAAATAGTTCAGCCCATTCAAAATATTGTGATGAGTTAAGTAACTTTGGAGGTACATTAACGGATTGTTTAGAATCCATTTCAGCGAAGAAGGGCGCGAGGATGTCTCGAAGATGTTATGCAGCGAATAAGTACACGAAGATGGGTCACGAAGATGTTATTCAACGAAGATGTCGTTCGTCGAAGAAGGGTGTCAATCACGAAGATGTTGTTCGTCGAAGATGGATCACGAAGATGTTGTTCGTCGAAGAAGGGTGTCAATCACGAAGATGTTGTTCGTCGAAGATGGATCACGAAGATGTTGTTCGTCGAAGAAGGGTGTCAATCACGAAGATGTTGTTCGTCGAAGATGGATCACGAAGATGTTATTCGTCGAAGAAGGATCACGAAGATGTTGTTCGTCGAAGAAGGGTGTCAATCACGAAGATGTTGTTCGTCGAAGATGGATCACGAAGATGTTGTTCGTCGAAGAAGGGTGTTGATCACGAAGAAGTTTCCACGAAAATCCACGAAGAAGTATCCACGAAAATCCACGAAGAAGTGTTCACGAAAATCCACGAAGAAGTATCCACGAAGATCCACGAAGAAGTATCCACGAAGATCCACGAAGAAGTGTTCACGAAGATCCACGAAGAAGTGTTCACGATCCACGAAGATGTATCAACTAAGATCCACGAAGATGTATCCACTACGATCCACGAAGATGTTTTCACGAAGATGTCTCCACGAATCAAATCCACGAACTAAGTTCACTAGTTAAATCCGCTAACTAAGCCCACGAAGTAAATCCACGAACTAAGCCCACGAAGTAAATCCACGAACTAAGTCTAGAAACCCTAATCGCCGACGAAGATGTCCAGAAACTCTAATAAACACAAACGGCCGCTGAAAAATTACTAAGAACCCTAAATTTCCAGAATCGATTAAAACCTGAATTTAACCCTGAACCAAATCTCGATAGAGAGCAAACAAAGCGTTCGCTCGGATACCAATTGTAGGTCCCAGTGGTCCGATCTACAGGATTAAACTATACTAACTACGAGGCGGAAACTCGTAATCAATAAACACACAAGTTATAATCGAAAGTAATAAAACGTAAGAACACAATTACCGAATTCTAATGCTTCTGATTAACAATCGCTGTTACAATCCAAAAGCCTAACACGAATTCTCTATCAAAACCAACAACCCTAAACTGATCTGAACACCTCTATTTATAGAGTAACATGTTCAGCCAGTTTGGGCTTGGGCTTTACTGGGCCTCACGGACATGCAAGTCCATGAGCAGCCCATAAAGCTAAATCTATTCAAACTAATACAGTGATAAACAAACATAACGTAATAGAACATCCAGTCATTGCATTCTTGCACCAACAAAACATTCCTAAACAAATGGATTCGACTTCCATGTAGGTGAATATTTGTGATTCAACAGATTTCATAGGAAAGATTAGAATAATAAAAACATAAGCTTCATGAATTTCAGGAAATAAAATGATTATGGGGCTCAGATTTATTGACAGTCAAACAATGGGGACTAATCTGCCATGGCTGCAAACCTACTTATCGGTTGCAATGTAACCTCACATTACCATCCGAGTTGCCCTGCCAAGATACAGATAACCCCAACTCTGCTTGAATTCACGCAGACATACTAAACAAATTAATCATCATAGCGTCCATTTTAAAAACCCAGCGGTCTAAAATAAGCCAAAAAACAACCAAACCCGATAATTAAAGTCTGCGGGAGAAACAGAGGGACGGGGGTAGAGAAAAGACAACACGGAGGAAACACGCGTGAAGAAGCAGGACACGTACAGCCAGATTACCCAAACCGACCCAACCCGACCCAATCCCGATTCGAATAAAAAAACCCAACGTGTTTCTACACTGTAAAAGCCAGAGCCACAGCCCGAGCCGAACCAGAAGCTGGCGCGATTCCATAGGCAGATACGGGATATGAACAGAAGAAGAATAAAATAATTATGGGGCTCAGATTCGTTAACAATCAAACAAAGTGGACCAATCTGCCATGGCTGCAAATCTAGTCATCGGTTGCAATGCAATTTGACATTACCATCCAAGTTGCCCCGCCAAGATACAGATAATCTCAACTCTGGTTGAATTAACTCAGACGTGTTAAAGAAAGTCATCGTTGTGACAATCCGTCTTTTCGAGGTATATTTCATTTATCGATTATTACTCTTTTTATTCGCAATGATTTGGACCCTTGCATTTCGCTTTATTTTACTCACGTTTTATGCATTTGAGTCGGGTTTATGTGTTTTGTTTACTTTGTCTCTCGAGACGGAAGCTTTAGATTCACCTAAGTGCCTAATAGTTAGTATACTCACGTTATTAAAGTAGTGTGTTTACGCCGTAATCGTCGGTTAAGAAAATTATATTTCAAAATTTCATTACAAAGTTAGTCCTCTAACTTAATCTATTACAAAGTTAGTCATCTAACTTAATCTATTACAAAGTTAGTCCTCTAACGGTAACTAACGGTAAATCTTTTACAAATTTAGTCCTTTTTAACCAAAAAGTTACTTTTTCTTTGTCAATGCCTTGGGAACATGGATAACTTCTAATCTCAATGAAATCTCTGCATTTTGTGTTGATTTCCAAAGTCCAAACAAGGCCCTCCCTTTGCTTTTCTTCTTCTTTTATCACCAAAGACATCACACATCAAAAGTCACTCATTTCTCTCTCTAAATCGTTTTTCTCTCCATCTCTCTCTACCCTATCTCATTTAGAAACTCCCTGGAAGTGAAACAACTCAGAATCATCAAGCTTTGAAGCCAAAAATCAAGTTTCATCTTCATATTTCGGTTTGGAGTCGTTAACGAGCAAATTCGGTTTCGGGACCTTTCACACGTGCTAACCACCCAAAAACCCTTTGTAAGTATGTTATATTAACACCCTTAAAACCCCTTGAATCCATGCTAAGCGTATCTAACAAAAAAAAAAACGTTTTTTTTCGTAATTTTCGACCAGGTCGCGATCTACCCGAGCTGGGCCACTTTTACCCGGTGGCGGGGCTGTTTGCTCGGACACGAGACCGAGCTGGGTCACTTTTACCCGGTGACGGGGCGGTTTTCTCGGAGACAAGACCTAGTTGGGCCACTTTTACCCGTGACGGGGCTGTTTGCTCGGACACGAGACCGAGCTGGGTCACTTTTACCCGGTGACGGGGCTGCTTGTCCGGACACCATCCAGGTCAGTTTCCTAGACAACTCGTTTTTCTACCGTTTCAACTTTCGTTTTCGTTTTTCTTTCACCCCGTTGACCCGTTAACCTTCATTTTTGTTGCGTTATCTACGTTTTCAGGAGTATTAACTTGTCGGAAATTTTCGGATTTTTCGGAGATCGTGTAGATTGTGCGGAGGACGTCGGTAGTACTCGTTTTTCCTTAAAATCTTAATATCTCGTTTTCTTGACGTAATATTTATATTTTTGAACTCACCATCTTTATCGTAATTAAAAAGCGAAATTATTGGACGTTATTAATGTTGACCATACTCTGACTTTACGTAAAAATCGGTTAAATATAACGTTAATTATGACGAAAATAATGTTTAAATGGTTAAAACTATAAAGTAAAACTTTTATAAAAATTCTCATAACTTTATATTCTGTAATAAGGTATAAAATATATAAAAGTGAACTTGTAATATTTATTTGACATTTTTAGCTATTTATTTAAACTTATAACGTATTTAAAACGTTAAAACGTTAAAGTCAATTTAAAATGCGTAATAAATATAAAATCTTGACATCTCAGTTTATGGGACATAAAAATGTATAGATTTTACTAAAATAATTTTATTAAAATTATCGGAACGTTTTTCGTAATTATTATGTACTTTTTGACTAAAAAGACGTTATATAAACACGTTAAAACACATATAATTATATTACTATACGTAAAAATAGTAACTATTAACAAATATACGTTTTTGGACTCAAAAACGTAATCGCTATCATAAACATAATATTTATTATTATTATGCTCACTAAACGTATATATTTTTGATAAATATACTTTTCACAAAAATGCGATCGTAATCTCAAATGATGATAAATATTGTATTTGTTTCGTTAAACTCTTTTAAAATCGTTCTCAAACTATTTTCATTCAAAATATTTTAAACTCTTTAAAATGTCAAAAATTTGACTTCTACGTTGACTTTGACTTTCCTTCAAATTGTTGACTTTGACTTTGACCAAGTCAACATCTTTGACTTTGACCAAGTCAACATCTTTGACTTTGACTTTGTTCGATCTCAATAAAACTTTGGTAACAGTATTCCTTTCAACTGATGTTCCTGGTAGTCATTTTTCGGCTCGGAATGTTATTCCTTTCTAATAGTCAATTATGATGTGAAATTATCGATATCTTCCTATCGTCCCTATCGACGCGGAACATCGTCACCTGGATTCATCATCACGCCACGACTTGGAAATCGTTGGAATACTTTAATAAATCTTAAACATTAAACTTAACCGACAAGGCTAAACCGTACTGTATTTATTGAGATACTTAGACTATGTTATATTTGTTTTAGGGCACTTAGGCGGCGGAGTGTTAGCTCCCTATTGATTATTTACCCGATATCTTGCCGAGCTTATCTTGTGAGTTATTCGTAGCCCCTTTTCTCTTACTATTTTGGGCTGGAAAGCGTATTTGAAATTATATTATGATGTATATCTTGTTGCCTAGTGTATTAGTATCACCTTAGATTAAGATGCTTCTTAGGCTTTGGTAAGCCCCCCTTTTTACACTTGTTAGCTTTTGCCCACGGTTGCATATATATAGATCTATATGGGTTTGACCCACCCTCATTGCTCGATAGGACGTACCTATGAGTGGATGTTATGGCCGTATGATTGTTTGTTGCCTTTGGTATAGCATCGCCTTAGGTTAGGGGATTGGTGGTCAGGTTCAGTGTATGTTTAATCTTTGGTATCTATACTCACACTAGGGTTATAAATCAAGATATGCTTTTGAAACTTAAATCTTTTATTGGGTCAACTTTTATTTAATATTGCGAATAATTCACCAACATTGTGTTGATGTCGTTTTAACGCTTTTTCAGGAGTTTGAGGATTTTAGTTGATCATGCCTTGCACATTTTGGGATCAAATATTTGATGTATTTGGAATTCGTTTTGCTTGATGTAATTCCTGTATGATCCACGTATTGACATTTGTATTGTATTTGTATTTGACATTCGGTTTACTTTGACTATGTATTGTATTGTAAACTTTGAGGCATGATTAATATGATTCGATGTTTTGTTTATGGTTGTATGTTGTAATCCTTGACTCTTGATATCATTAACTGGAACGCTCCGTGTTTCCGCTTAAAGCGGGGTGTGACAGAAATTGGTATCAGAGCCAATGGTTATAGCGAACCGAGTGATTTTATGAAGGAAATCACTTGGACTATGACCGGAGGCTTTACAATCGATTTTTCTCTGATTTGCTAAGTGTGCATTAATTGCTTTACGTGTTTATTTTCTCGCTTTTGCTTTTATCATCTAACTCTATTTTGTCGCCTATTTTGCTTAACACGTTTCTACTTTTAGGACGATGCCGCCTAGGAAGTCAGCGCGACGTGGTCGTCCGAGTGTGAAAGCTAGAGTTCCTACTCCAGTCACGAGGACTAGCGGTCCTACTCCAGTCACTAGGACTAGTGGTCCTACTCCAGTCACGAGGACTAGCGGTCCTACTCCTGTTACGAGGACTGATGATTCGGGTCCAGAGACTACACCAGACTTGGCTCAGCTTGTAGCCCAGCAGATAACAGCGATGTTGCCGACTATTGTTGCCCAGATCAGGGAGAGTACGGTGCATAGCAGTGACGGTAATGGTGGATCAGATCATGGTGGCCCTGAGCCTATTGTTAGAGGTGGAGCTCCCGAGGGTACGGGCGGTGGATCAGGAGGTGATAACTCCACTCGTCGTACTATCATCATTGACGACACACCACGGAGGGGATGTTCGCTAAAGACCTTCATGGGATGCAAAGTTCCCGAGTTCAGGGGTACTGAGGGCGCGATTGGGACACTTCAGTGGATGGAGAAATTGGAGTCTATTTTTAGCACGATTGGTTGCGCGGAGGAAGATAAGGTCCGTTATGCTACATTTGTGTTCCAGAGTACCGCTTTGACTTGGTGGAATTCCATTGTGAGCGTTCGAGGTCGTGTGGAGACCGATGTGATGGTTTGGGAGCAGTTGAAGGAGTTGATTATTACGGAGTATGTGCCTGAGGCGGAGCTTGAGAGGCTAGAGCAGGAGTTGTGGGGTTTGGAGATGATTGGGTCTGATATTTTGGGATACACTACTCGACTTTATGCTTTGTCACAGTTGGTTCCTCACTTGGTTCGTCCGGAGTCTAAGAGGATTAGTCGCTATGTTCGGGGATTATCTCAGGAGATTCGAGATAATGTTATGTCTTCGAAGCCTTGTACTTTTCAGAGCGCTGTAGAGCTCGCGACTACGTTGACCCATAATGCGGTCCGTGATGGTAGATTACCTCCTATGATAGCTAGGCATAGCACCGGGGGGGAAACGGACTGGTGGATTCCGTCATGGAGACTCGAGGAAGAAGCCTAGGAGGCACGATACTCCTCATGTTGTACAGTCTTATGCTGCGGTGACCCCGGGTACTCAGAGTAAGTATCCAAAATGTGGACGGTGTGGGAATCATCATGCTCAGGAGGTGAAGTGTTGGGAGTGCGGGAAATGCAAGAAGCTAGGACACACTATAGGTTTTGCCGTGCCCAAAGGGGTAAGTGTTTTGAGTGTGGTTCTGCTGATCATCACCGGGACAAGTGTCCCAAGTTAGCTTCGTGATATGTTTAAAATAATTGACATTTTCTTAATCATATTTCTCTTTAATACTCTTGTTTTTCGCATTTTGTTGTGATTTGGGTAGTGTTTTCGTACATATATGTAGATAAGAGTTAAACTTGGATCATGGAACAAAAAGGAGTTAAAATCGGTAGAAAACGGAGCTTAAATGAAGAAAAACTATGAAGAATCAAAGTTGAAGATCATGCGAGAAAAGTGTTTTATACACCTTCACTGTTTTGATCATAACTTTTTCATACGATGTCCGATTTAGGTGATTCAAATTGGAGAAGAAAGAGGAAAGAGAGAGCTACAATTTATATTTTGGAAGAAAGTTCATCAAACCAATTCAGCCGACGGCTGGCCGATTTTAGCCGGCGGCTGGAAGGCGGCCAGACCCCTATTTAAGCAAACTTTAGGGTTACGAATTGGGGATCCCTTTTTCCACTTTTCCACCATCAAAGTCGACAAAACAGCTGCAAGGAAGGGTTTTTGGAGTCCTAGAAGTGTTTAGAAGCCACGGTTAACGTCGTTTAATCGTGTTTGAAGAATCGTTCATCTTGGTTTGTTAATTTTAGCTTAATCTTACAACAATATGTCTTTATTATTTGTTTGTTTTGCTGAATTCTTTCAATCCATCATGAACTAATTCCATTAAGTGTTTGCTTGGATTGTTTAGCTTGTTATTATGAATTACTAAGTTTTATGTTTGAAGTAATTGGTTTTTCCATTATTGTTATCGTTTAATCGTAATCCTTGTTTATTTGAAGTTATTAGGTTAGCTACTTAGCGTGATTAATAAACTTATATCATAACTAGCGTTCATATAGGTTTATTAGTTATTTATAATTGTTTAACTTGTTGAATAATTATAGCTTGAGACTTAATTGAGATAGGCTAAGAGTAATAGTAACCTAATAAATTAAACGAACATGACAATTATATCGTAACTGAATAGTTGAGACTTTTGTTAATTCGTAGTCGTCAGGTTAAATTGTTAACAATAGTGAATTAAATGCACAAATTAGGGTGGATAAATCTAAGATAGCTCTTGATGTACGACGACGATGTTCGTACCATCTTTCCTTAATTTGTAGGATTAGACGACTCTAATAGGAAGTCTAGTTAATGAAGAAATCACAGTTAAACCAATTCATACATAAACTTATAATTCATAATTCAAGTGAAACGTAAAATTCAAGTAAACATTGCTTTTAAATATTTGATTAAACCTTTGCAAACATCTTTTCATTCACTATTCACCTTAGTTAATTGTTTCGTACTTTGTTTTAATTAATTACTTTCTCAAAATACGTTCTCTCAGAACTAAAACGCCCCCCTTTTACTGCTTTGTTTAGGTTAATTAAATAGTTTAGATTAAATAAATATTAATACACCGTTCCCTGTGTTCGATTCCGGACTTACTAAAGCTATATTATTATATGATCGGGTATTCTTGCCTGTATTGTGTGATAATCATAACTAAAGTAATAATCCTATTTTTATAAAATAATATAACTCGATTTTTACACATCAAGTTTTTGGCGCCGCTGCCGGGGAACTGTTGCGATTTTTATTTGTTATTTTTGAACTTTTAGTTAATCGATCCTTTCGGGAAGATTTATTTTCTGGAAGTTAAGTTTTGTGTTTTTCTTTGGATAGTTTTGTTGAGACTAACATGCAGGAGTTAAGTGTGAATAAGGCATTGGATGAAATAAACAAACCGGAAATATTGGATAATGATGCTTTATATTCGTTGTTGTTGGAAGCAACAGATGAAATTTTACAGCTGGAGGAAGAACATGAAAGGAAGCAAGTAAAACAAAACAACGAAACGCTAGAAACTGGAACTGAGAGTTGGTGTCGGCGGCTGGATTTAACTAGCCGACGGTTGAACTTCCAGCCGATGGTTAAACCATTTCAGTCGCCGGCTGAGTATACATATTCCATGTTTTTGGTTTTTGAGACTTCTCGTTCTTTACCTAAGTTACTTGAGTTTGAGACGTTGATCAAAGGACCCTCTGATATGTACATAATGGAAGAAACACCATCCTTGGAGGATTGTTATACTAGAGGTACATTTTCTAATTTTATCGATCCATTTTTACTAACAATCTGGGATAGGAATAAGTATGTGCAGGATATATTTCGTGAAATATATCAAGGAGGTCCAACTTACATGGAGGATGTTATGAGGAAGCATGATATAAAAATTATAGGCATTGGAATTAAAGTTTTGCTACTTAGGGAGACGAAGGAGTGGCACGATGCTTGGGTGAAACATAACAAATCCCTCGATGTTGGACACGAGACGCTTTCGGGAGGCAACCCGTTGTTTGTTTTATTTTCTATTTTATTTTCATTTTCATTTTATGTTTTGTTTTAGTAGGTATTTGATATGCAAGCCAACGAAGTGGACGGAATATTTTGGACGTGGTACGAGTTTTGGTCGACAAGGGGGAGTTCTTTTCTTCTTTTCTATTTTCTTTTCTCACAATATGTTTAAGTTTTAGTACAATGAGGGCATTGTACAGTTCAAGTGTGGGGAGGGGCTAGAAAAGAAGTCTACTTGTCTTTAGGTGCAAATTTTTGAAAATTTCGTAATTAGTTTAACTAGTTGCATAACTGAGCGCACCAACCACATTACATTTTTGTGAGGATTTGAGCCATTATAGCATACATTTTATATGTTTTTATCTTCATTTTTGTATGAGTGTGCCGGTGACTTGTAGACTTTAGAACTTGACATTGTATACGCTTCGAGGCTATGAATGAGCATAAGTTTTTACTTATTAGTAACTAGGAAAGAGGCAAAAGAATTAGGATTGTTAAACCGTTGATTGGCCTATTCGTTTCTTATAGTCGGTAGCTACACTGGTTATTTGACTCACACTACCTTTCGAACACTCGTTTTTAGTGTTTTTGACGTTTAGATACCATATTTGCGCCAAACCTTTTTCTTTTATCACCCTTTCCATATATATATTCCATAAATTGAGCCTAAATGTCTAAGTCGTTTAATCCAGATATTTTTGTTGAAAATTTTCCTCTTTCATAACTTGGTTGATTATTAGACGGATTGTTATATATGATGGCATGGAGTTGTTTAATTTGCTTGAGTTCACGAAGGAAATCACATGCGGATTAAGTATTAAGAGTTATTCAAATTTTTGATGGACCTTTTGAGCGGTGTCTTTAATAAGATAAAAAAAAAAAAAAAACAGAGAAAAAATATATTTATTAAAGCCCGTACTAGGTAACCAATAATTGTTGAAGTGATTTAACGAAATTTGCGAGAAATAAAATTCTGAATCGAACCTTTGAAGAATTAAGGCAAAATTTGGTTTTTGGGGTTTCATCAGAAGGAGCCATTAAGGATAATCAATCGAGTTTTGAAAGTAATATGGTTTTTGACTAAAATATTTGGATTTGTAGACTAATTGGAATTTATCAGTTTCATATCATTCATTATAATATACTTTCATTCCATTTTTTTTTCATCATTTGATCCATCACCCATTGTTATGACCATAAGTCCTCTTAACTAGTTACTTAGACTCTATTGGTGGAGAAGCGTATCGTTATCAAGCCTATGATAGAATACTTGTCATGACTGAGCTTTGAGCGATTTCACATATATATTACACTTAGATTAGCTTTTTGAGTGATTGAGTGTTATACTTCCCAAATCGTGAGATGTTTAGTTATGCTATTAAATATTGGCTTGGTAATTGTTAAATTCATCTTCGTAAATCAATTTTTTTGTAATTTACTTGATTCATTGAGTATTTTATTTTTATTGAAGATGTTTGTTTTGTTCTAAATCTGATAGTCTACTTGAGGACAAGTAGGATTCAAGTGTGGGGAATTTGATATGTTTAAAATAATTGACATTTTCTTAATCATATTTCTCTTTAATACTCTTGTTTTTCGCATTTTGTTGTGATTTGGGTAGTGTTTTCGTACATATATGTAGATAAGAGTTAAACTTGGATCATGGAACAAAAAGGAGTTAAAATCGGTAGAAAACGGAGCTTAAATGAAGAAAAACTATGAAGAATCAAAGTTGAAGATCATGCGAGAAAAGTGTTTTATACACCTTCACTGTTTTGATCATAACTTTTTCATACGATGTCCGATTTAGGTGATTCAAATTGGAGAAGAAAGAGGAAAGAGAGAGCTACAATTTATATTTTGGAAGAAAGTTCATCAAACCAATTCAGCCGACGGCTGGCCGATTTTAGCCGGCGGCTGGAAGGCGGCCAGACCCCTATTTAAGCAAACTTTAGGGTTACGAATTGGGGATCCCTTTTTCCACTTTTCCACCATCAAAGTCGACAAAACAGCTGCAAGGAAGGGTTTTTGGAGTCCTAGAAGTGTTTAGAAGCCACGGTTAACGTCGTTTAATCGTGTTTGAAGAATCGTTCATCTTGGTTTGTTAATTTTAGCTTAATCTTACAACAATATGTCTTTATTATTTGTTTGTTTTGCTGAATTCTTTCAATCCATCATGAACTAATTCCATTAAGTGTTTGCTTGGATTGTTTAGCTTGTTATTATGAATTACTAAGTTTTATGTTTGAAGTAATTGGTTTTTCCATTATTGTTATCGTTTAATCGTAATCCTTGTTTATTTGAAGTTATTAGGTTAGCTACTTAGCGTGATTAATAAACTTATATCATAACTAGCGTTCATATAGGTTTATTAGTTATTTATAATTGTTTAACTTGTTGAATAATTATAGCTTGAGACTTAATTGAGATAGGCTAAGAGTAATAGTAACCTAATAAATTAAACGAACATGACAATTATATCGTAACTGAATAGTTGAGACTTTTGTTAATTCGTAGTCGTCAGGTTAAATTGTTAACAATAGTGAATTAAATGCACAAATTAGGGTGGATAAATCTAAGATAGCTCTTGATGTACGACGACGATGTTCGTACCATCTTTCCTTAATTTGTAGGATTAGACGACTCTAATAGGAAGTCTAGTTAATGAAGAAATCACAGTTAAACCAATTCATACATAAACTTATAATTCATAATTCAAGTGAAACGTAAAATTCAAGTAAACATTGCTTTTAAATATTTGATTAAACCTTTGCAAACATCTTTTCATTCACTATTCACCTTAGTTAATTGTTTCGTACTTTGTTTTAATTAATTACTTTCTCAAAATACGTTCTCTCAGAACTAAAACGCCCCCCTTTTACTGCTTTGTTTAGGTTAATTAAATAGTTTAGATTAAATAAATATTAATACACCGTTCCCTGTGTTCGATTCCGGACTTACTAAAGCTATATTATTATATGATCGGGTATTCTTGCCTGTATTGTGTGATAATCATAACTAAAGTAATAATCCTATTTTTATAAAATAATATAACTCGATTTTTACACATCACTTCGGCTGGTACTGGTACTGCATCTGGTTCAGGTTCTCGTGGTAGAGCTTTTGTTATGGGGGCCCAGGAGGCACAGCAGGATCCTCGCGTTGTCACGGGTACTTTTCTTATTTGTGATCAGCCTGCATTTATTTTATTTGACTCTGGTGCCGATAGAAGCTTTATATCTACTGAGTTTAGGACCATGATTAGTTGTACATCTAGACCTTTAGTGCCTGCCTTTGAGATAGAGCTAGCTGATGGTGAGTATTTGCAT
Organism: Senecio squalidus; assembly: GCA_910822075.1. Lineage (NCBI taxonomy): Eukaryota > Viridiplantae > Streptophyta > Magnoliopsida > Asterales > Asteraceae > Senecio > Senecio squalidus. The sequence continues at coordinate 7,209,852 of CAJVGC010000060.1, forward strand.
GCTTCTGAGATACTTAGTGCTTGTAGTGTTAGCTTCGATGATCACTCATTTCCTATTGACTTGATTCCGATTACGCTGGGTAGTTTCGACGTTATTATCGGTATGGATTGGTTAGCGACACACCGGGCAGAGATCGTATGTTTCGAGAAGATGATTCGTATTCCGTTACCAGTTGGTGGGCCGTTGTTAGTTCAGGGGAATAAGGCGGGGAAGCGCCTTAAGATTGTTTCGTGTTTGAAGGTTCGGGAGTACATCAAACGGGATTGCACACTCTTTCTTGCACACCTAGTGAAGAAAGACTCCGCGGAGAAGATTGAGGAGAAGCCGGTGGTTCGTGACTTTCCCGATGTATTTCCGGAGGACTTACCTGGTTTACCCCCTAGTAGACAGGTAGAGTTTCGTATAGACTTGGTTCCTGGAGCAGCGCCGGTGGCGAAGGCTTCTTATCGGTTAGCACCTTCGGAGATGTTAGAGCTATCGAAGCAGATTCAGGAGTTGGTGGATAAAGGCTTTGTTAGACCGAGTTTCTCTCCTTGGGGCGCGCCGGTACTCTTCGTGAAGAAGAAGGATGGATCTATGAGGTTGTGTATCGACTACAGGGAGCTGAATAAGCTGACGGTGAAGAATCGGTATCCCTTGCCACGTATTGATGACTTATTCGACCAGCTTCAGGGTTCATGTTTCTTTTCGAAGATTGATTTACGATCCGGATATCATCAGTTGAGAGTGCAGGAGGAGGACATTCCGAAGACCGCCTTCAGAACGCGTTATGGCCACTTCGAGTTTTTGGTTATGCCTTTCGGTCTTACGAATGCGCCTGCAGCTTTCATGGATATGATGAACCGTATATGTCGTCCTTACCTCGACAAGTTCGTGATCGTTTTCATCGACGACATTCTGATATATTCTCGTAGCCGGGAAGAGCACGAGGAGCATTTGAGATTAGTGTTGGAGTTGCTTAGACAGGAGAAGCTCTACGCTAAGTTCTCGAAATGCGAGTTTTGGTTATCTGCGGTTCAGTTTCTTGGCCACGTGGTTAGCGGTGAGGGTATTCACGTTGATCCTGCCAAGATTGAAGCCGTTAGAGATTGGGTCGCTCCGAAGACGCCCACTGAGATCCGTTCATTCTTGGGTTTGGCAGGCTACTATCGTCGTTTCATCGAGAATTTCTCGAAGATAGCCTCGCCTATGACGAAATTGACCCAGAAGAGCGAGGAGTTTGTTTGGGGTGAAGAACAGGAGGAAGCCTTTCAGTTGTTGAAGAAGCGGTTGTGTAATGCTCCTATATTGAGTCTTCCCGAGGGTACCGAGAATTTTGTAGTATATTGCGACGCTTCGCATAAGGGACTCGGTTGTGTGCTGATGCAGAATGGGAAAGTGATTGCCTATGCTTCTCGTCAGTTGAAGATTCATGAGCAGAATTACACGACACACGATTTGGAGTTGGGCGCGGTAGTCTTTGCTTTGAAGATCTGGCGCCACTATCTTTACGGTACTAAGTGTACTGTATTCACCGATCATAAGTCGTTACAGCACATCTTTGATCAAAAGATGTTGAATATGAGGCAACGTCGATGGGTTGAGTTGCTCAACGATTATGATTGTGAGATTCGCTATCATCCAGGTAAGGCGAATGTTGTAGCCGATGCGTTGAGTCGCAAGGAGTCGGTTAAGCCGGTGAGGATTCGTGCTATGATGGTTTCTATTCAGTCGAGCTTGAAGGCTCGTATTATTCAGGCTCAGCAGGAGGCTCTCACCGAGGATCGCCTCAAGGATGAGGGACTATTCAGTTTAGCGAGACAGTTGGAGCCGAAGGACGACGGGGTGTTGTATTTCTTGGATCGTATTTGGGTTCCCGTTAGTCTTAGGCAGTTGATTTTGGATGAGGGTCATAAGTCCAATTATTCCGTTCATCCTGGAGCAGATAAGATGTACCATGACCTGAAGGAGTTCTATTGGTGGCCTAGTATGAAGCGGGCGATTGCCGAGTATGTGGGCAAGTGTTTGACGTGTTCAAAGGTCAAGGCTCAGAATCAAAAGCCTTCCGGCCTTCTTCAGCAGCCCGAGATCCCACAGTGGAAGTGGGAGAGGATCACGATGGATTTTGTTACGAAGCTTCCTAGATCTACAGGAGGTTATGATACTATCTGGGTTATCGTCGATCTGCTGACTAAGTCAGCGCACTTTCTTCCTATTCGAGAAGATTACCGAGTAGAGAAATTATCTAGATTGTACATCGACGAGATTGTGGCTAGACATGGCATTCCAGTATCAGTTATTTCAGACCGTGATGCACGATTTACTTCGAGGTTTTGGCAGTCTTTACAGCGAGCTTTGGGTACTAGATTGGATATGAGTACGGCTTATCATCCTCAGACAGATGGTCAGAGTGAGCGCACTATTCAAACATTGGAGGATATGCTTCGAGCGTGTGCGTTGGATTTTGGTGGGAGTTGGGATCGACACTTACCATTAGTCGAGTTCTCGTATAATAATAGTTACCACTCCAGCATCAACTGTGCACCATTTGAGGCTCTTTACGGGAGGAAGTGTAGATCTCCGATTTGTTGGGCCGAGATAGGAGATAGCCAGCTTACCGGTCCCGAGTTGATCCAGGAGACGACTGATAAGATCTTCAGGATCAAGGATCGTCTGATAGCCGCTAGAGACCGTCAGAAGAAGTATGCAGATATTCGTCGGAGACCTTTGGAGTTTCAGGTCGGGGATATGGTGTTGTTGAAAGTTTCTCCGTGGAAGGGTGTGTTCCGATTCGAGAAGCGCAGCAAGTTGAGTCCACGTTTTACAGGACCTTTCAGGATTTTGGCTCGTGTTGGTCCAGTGGCTTACCGCCTTGAGTTGCCACCTGAGTTGTGCGGTGTGCACAACGTATTTCACGTATCGCATCTCAAGAAGTGCCTTGCTGACGAGACTTTGATCGTACCACTGGAGAAACTACGTTTGGATGATCAGCTTCATATGATAGAGGAGCCGGTGGAGATTGTTGACCGAGATGTCAAACGGTTACGGCGGAGTCGGATTCCGATAGTGAAGGTCCGATGGAACTCGAAGATTGGAGCTGAGTTTACTTGGGAGCGAGAGGACGAGATGCAGAAGAAGTATCCCCATCTCTTTGCTAGCAGCAGTGAACAGTAGTCATTTCGAGGACGAAATTCTTTTTACTGGGGGAGGCTGTGACAATCCGTCTTTTCGAGGTATATTTCATTTATCGATTATTACTCTTTTTATTCGCAATGATTTGGACCCTTGCATTTCGCTTTATTTTACTCACGTTTTATGCATTTGAGTCGGGTTTATGTGTTTTGTTTACTTTGTCTCTCGAGACGGAAGCTTTAGATTCACCTAAGTGCCTAATAGTTAGTATACTCACGTTATTAAAGTAGTGTGTTTACGCCGTAATCGTCGGTTAAGAAAATTATATTTCAAATTTCATTACAAAGTTAGTCCTCTAACTTAATCTATTACAAAGTTAGTCATCTAACTTAATCTATTACAAAGTTAGTCCTCTAACGGTAACTAACGGTAAATCTTTTACAAATTTAGTCCTTTTTAACCAAAAAGTTACTTTTTCTTTGTCAATGCCTTGGGAACATGGATAACTTCTAATCTCAATGAAATCTCTGCATTTTGTGTTGATTTCCAAAGTCCAAACAAGGCCCCCCATTTGCTTTTCTTCTTCTTTTATCACCAAAGACATCACACATCAAAAGTCACTCATTTCTCTCTCTAAATCGTTTTTCTCTCCATCTCTCTCTACCCTATCTCATTTAGAAACTCCCTGGAAGTGAAACAACTCAGAATCATCAAGCTTTGAAGCCAAAAATCAAGTTTCATCTTCATATTTCGGTTTGGAGTCGTTAACGAGCAAATTCGGTTTCGGGACCTTTCACACGTGCTAACCACCCAAAAACCCTTTGTAAGTATGTTATATTAACACCCTTAAAACCCCTTGAATCCATGCTAAGCGTATCTAACAAAAAAAAACGTTTTTTTTCGTAATTTTCGACCAGGTGCGATCTACCCGAGCTGGGCCACTTTTACCTGGTGACGGGGCTGTTTGCTCGGACACGAGACCGAGCTGGGTCACTTTTACCCGGTGACGGGGCGGTTTTCTCGGAGACAAGACCTAGCTGGGCCACTTTTACCCGTGACGGGGCTGTTTGCTCGGACACGAGACCGAGCTGGGTCACTTTTACCCGGTGACGGGGCTGCTTGTCCGGACACCATCCAGGTCAGTTTCCTAGACAACTCGTTTTTCTACCGTTTCGACTTTCGTTTTCGTTTTTCTTTCACCCCGTTGACCCGTTAACCTTCATTTTTGTTGCGTTATCTACGTTTTCAGGAGTTTTAACTTGTCGGAAATTTTCGGATTTTTCGGAGATCGTGTAGATTGTGCGGAGGACGTCGGTAGTACTCGTTTTTCCTTAAAATCTTAATATCTCGTTTCTTGACGTAATATTTATATTTTTGAACTCACCATCTTTATCGTAATTAAAAAGCGAAATTATTGGACGTTATTAATGTTGACCATACTCTGACTTTACGTAAAAATCGGTTAAATATAACGTTAATTATGCCGAAAATAATGTTTAAATGGTTAAAACTATAAAGTAAAACTTTTATAAAAATTCTCATAACTTTATATTCTGTAATAAGGTATAAAATATATAAAAGTGAACTTGTAATATTTATTTGACATTTTTAGCTATTTATTTAAACTTATAACGTATTTAAAACGTTAAAACGTTAAAGTCAATTTAAAATGCGTAATAAATATAAAATCTTGACATCTCAGTTTATGGGACATAAAAATGTATAGATTTTACTAAAATAATTTTATTAAAATTATCGGAACGTTTTTCGTAATTATTATGTACTTTTTGACTAAAAAGACGTTATATAAACACGTTAAAACACATATAATTATATTACTATACGTAAGAATAGTAACTATTAACAAATATACGTTTTTGGACTCAAAAACGTAATCGCTATCATAAACATAATATTTATTATTATTATGCTCACTAAACGTATATATTTTTGATAAATATACTTTTCTCAAAAATGCGATCGTAATCTCAAATGATGATAAACATTGTATTTGTTTCGTTAAACTCTTTTAAAATCGTTCTCAAACTATTTTCATTCAAAATATTTTAAACTCTTTAAAATGTCAAAAATTTGACTTCTACGTTGACTTTGACTTTCCTTCAAATTGTTGACTTTGACTTTGACCAAGTCAACATCTTTGACTTTGACCAAGTCAACATCTTTGACTTTTACCAAGTCAACATCTTTGACTTTGACTTTGTTCGATCTCAATAAAACTTTGGTAACAGTATTCCTTTCAACTGATGTTCCTGGTAGTCATTTTTCGGCTCGGAATGTTATTCCTTTCTAATAGTCAATTATGATGTGAAATTATCGATATCTTCCTATCGTCCCTATCGACGCGGAACATCGTCACCTGGATTCATCATCACGACACAACTTGGAAATCGTTGGAATACTTTAATAAATCTTAAACATTAAACTTAACCGACAAGGCTAAACCGTACTGTATTTATTGAGATACTTAGACTATGTTATATTTGTTTTAGGGCACTTAGGCGGCGGAGTGTTAGCTCCCTATTGATTATTTACCCGATATCTTGCCGAGCTTATCTTGTGAGTTATTCGTAGCCCCTTTTCTCTTACTATTTTGGGCTGGAAAGCGTATTTGAAATTATATTATGATGTATATCTTGTTGCCTAGTGTATTAGTATCACCTTAGATTAAGATGCTTCTTAGGATTTGGTAAGCCCCCCTTTTTACACTTGTTAGCTTTTGCCCACGGTTGCATATATATAGATCTATATGGGTTTGACCCACCCTCATTGCTCGATAGGACGTACCTATGAGTGGATGTTATGGCCGTATGATTGTTTGTTGCCTTTGGTATAGCATCGCCTTAGGTTAGGGGATTGGTGGTCAGGTTCAGTGTATGTTTAATCTTTGGTATCTATACTCACACTAGGGTTATAAATCAAGATATGCTTTTGAAACTTAAATCTTTTATTGGGTCAACTTTTATTTAACATTGCGAATAATTCACCAACATTCGTTTTAACGCTTTTTCAGGAGTTTGAGGATTTTAGTTGATCATGCCTTGCACATTTTGGGATCAAATATTTGATGTATTTGGAATTCGTTTTGCTTGATGTAATTCCTGTATGATCCACGTATTGACATTTGTATTGTATTTGTATTTGACATTTGGTTTACTTTGACTATGTATTGTATTGTAAACTTTGAGGCATGATTAATATGATTCGATGTTTTGTTTATGGTTGTATATTGTAATCCTTGACTCTTGATATCATTAACTGGAACGCTCCGTGTTTCCGCTTTAAGCGGGGTGTGACAATCGTGATAGCCTCTTTATAAAGACCATCAATCAAATGTATTCGTAAGAGAAAATATAGGTAGAACATTTATATACACTGTTCAGTTAAAGCTGAGCATATGGCTCAAGTTAAAGAAAAAAGTGAAAGATGGTCGGAAAGAGTAACAACAACCTACGAAGCCATAGAGTACACCGCACCCTATGACATCCGTGGTTCCTGTTTCTCGTGCCTAGCAGCTTTCACTTCTTTCTCTAACTCCAACCAGATACTCAGTTTTAACTGACACAATTGTCTAAAAAGAAAACACGAAAATGAAGAAGACAGAACAAACCGAAATTGATGAACTGAAAAAGTTGAATTAGGAGGTTGAACTGAAAAATAGGGTTTCTGAAAAGAGGTTTTTGAATTTGAAGGGTTTTCGGTTTGAAAAACCTGAGTACAGAGTCAATAAGGCAACAACAAAAAAAAATATCTCATCACATCCGGACTGCTATATAGTGCGAAAAACACACCACAAACCGCGACAGTACGAAAACTTAAAGACGAAATTTTTTGCTGCTAACTCGAGAACTATGTACCCAAGTTTTTCCAACCCAAAACCCTAATATTCAAATCGAAAAACCTCTTTTTAGAAACCCCAATTTTCAGTTGATACTCATAATGCATCTTTTTCAGTCCTTCAATTTCCGTTTGTTTTGTGTTCTACTTTTTCATATTTTGATTTTGGATAATTATGTTATTCAAAAGTAATGACAAACGAAACAACTTACGCATACAATACAAAATAAATTAATAACCTCAGCATTCTCTCTTTCCAAGCTAAGCTTTGACTGGAACCACATCCTCGGGAGCTTTGATTGGAACAACATGCTGTCCATATTTACTTACCGGAACAAATAAAAATATTATAAATCATTAGTCGACTAAATTTAGAATAACAAAATTCAACAAATATTACCAAATTTACCAAGCAGGACGTAACTCTGCATTCTTCATACACCACTGCAAAACAAACTAACAAATGCAGTATTGCAGGAAATCCAGAGCGGATGAAATCAAAAATCCTCTCGACCCCAACAACAAATAAGGACCTCCTGTAAAATCATAACAAAGAAATCAGATATCAATATTTGAGTTAATTACATTATTCGGTCTACTATATTATACCATAACGAAACAATATCATATATTTTTATGGGCTAAATGATACCTCCGAACCGACAGAAAAACCTCAACACATGTTGTAGAGTCGAGAAGATGTTTGACCTCATCCACTCTAAAGTAACTACAATTCTTCCGATTGAAAAATCGCCGTAAAAACACAATCCGACAAAACACATCATATCTACAAACCAATTAAAAAAAAGAAAAACAACAATCACCTAATGTCCCAAAAAGACTACTCGGAGACTATTTTAAAAAGAAGACGTACCGAGACCGGACTAGATCGCTAGTAAAACAGGCAGAAGACCGGCCGGCGACTTCGATACGCAATCCATCGGAAGACCAGGCGGCGATTTCGACATGCAATTAGGGTTTCACCTTAGAGAGAGAGAGAGGGTCTCACCTTGGAGAAAGAAAAAGAGAAAAAGAAAAGAAAGGCAGGAGAAACAGAGGGACAGGGGTAGAGAAAAGACGACACGCAAGGAACACGCGTCAAGAAGCAGGACACGTGCAGCAAGATTACCCAAACCTACCCAACCCGACCCAAAACCCGTATCTACACTGAAAAACCCGGAGCCCCAGCCCGACCCGAACCCGACCCTGACGCGATTCCATAGGCAAAGACGGGATTTGAATAGAAGAAGAATATTATTTAGCACCCATTTCTTTTTTTCATTCTCTCTTCTTTTAACAGGCACCATTGATTCCATCTTCCACCGCAAGATGCTATAATACAAGTTTTTTAATTTTGAATTTTTATTTTATTTTATGTCAAATTTAATATGATTTAAATGTACATTTTTGCAATAGAATGAAATAAAAATACAGGAAATATAATATCCTAAAATTAATAAATTTGCCCAATTTTGGTGACAATTTTGACAAATTTTATTCACTAATTTAATTCGACCTTCTGTCGCTAATGTGTCGCTAAATCTATATCAGATTTCCCTCGGAAATAATAATTTTACGACGGATTTTGCTACGGATGTTGCGACAGATTTTAATCATTTACATTAATTTTGTTTTATTTAGTTGCAATGGATTAGCGACAGGATATTTTGACCCTCGTTAAATCCGTAGGAAAATAATTAACAACCAAGTTTCTTCTGAGGGTTTTATTCCGTCGGAAAATCGTCGGTAATGGGCTTTAGCATGGGATTTCCTACAGATTTGGCCGTTGCTGATGGTCAGATTTCTAGTAGTGAGTCAAGATTTGAGTTTTGGTAGGTATATTCGTTAATTTTTCGATTATTAGTTAACCAAGTTATCTTATAACAGTTGTGGTCGTTGATCCTTAATTCATTCAATACATGATTCTAATTTCGGGTTTTGTTCATAATATTTTGTTGCCTCTATCTTTCATGGCTAGGTTTTAATGGCATGTATGTGTAATGTATGTATAAGATAATATGCATATAGAGTCATATAGGGAAAAAAAAATATTTAATAATTGACAACAAACTCACAAAGAGTTATTGTTTATATTTTTTTTTGTGTCACTAGAAAACTTGTATGGCTCCCCTGAACTTTAGTACTCGAAGTTCAAATGGGTCTTACGCAATGTGATCCTTTGTTCCCTCATATCTTCTTGGAAGTTAAAAGAGGATAACATTTTTTTATAGCATCGGTAAAAACAAAATCACAATCTTTCTCCTTCAATTTGCTAATGACGCTCTAATTATAAGTGAATGGTCTTCGTATGAGTAGATATTCTTCTTTGGAAACTCTTGTCGAAAAAACATAGAGAAAAACTCTCCTTGTGGGCGTCACCTTAATCAATGTCTATAAAGTTCGAAAAACTAATAAATAAGCTAAATGCATTGAGAAAGTTCGAAAAACTAATAAATAAGCTAAATGTATTGAGAAGAAGTTCTTTTGGCAGGCTCTCTAAACAGTAGAAAGCTTGTTTCGATTATGTGGAATAAGGTTATATCGCTGCTAACATAAAGACGAAACAACTAATCAGGTAATTTGTTGGATTTTTGTAGCAAAGATATATTAAAGTTTGTAATCAACACTATACTCCGTTCCCTTTGATATGTATATAATTAACCATACATATTTTTGAAGGTAAAGTTTATTTATATATAAACGACAATTTTTTCGATGACTTGGATAATAATGACATACTTAGTAAAAATGTTGCAAACAAAAACAAAAACAAAATGCAGGACTTGACTAGTTGACTGATCTATCAAGGCTTATGCAGAAAAACAAACAGAAAACTAGACTACATTTTCCAGCTTGCAATATGAAATTCCAAAGCGAATTCGTCATTGTTAGTACGAAGTATATCCTTAGATTACTCCTTCCATCGTAACTAAACGATCATTTCCACTACTATATATATATAACTGCGTTAAAGTTTCAATAACATGTAAACATACCGCAGGCACTTACCAATCCTCATATGAACATTAAAACATCATTGAAGTGTTTGGTATAAGCTGTTAGAAAAGAGTCGTCAATGGCTACTGGAGCTATTGTGCCAAGTCTTCAGCATGTTTTCTATGGAAGCTTAACAATGTCGGAAATGCACAAGGAGAATAGACCATACCATAGAAACTGTAGATGTGCATTGCATACCCGGAATGATGCATCTACAATTGTATGTCTCAAGCACAGTAGGGTCTCGTATGCAAACAAACTGTCAGGGAATAATTGTTCATTATTCATTAAAACTTTCTTGTGTTCTTCAAATCAAATTGACTCATCATCAATTATGGTTGCAACAAAGTAATAGGAATCGTTAAGTATCTTGTAGAAGAATTTAAGTATCTTCGGATGAGTAACACATTGTATGCATTTCGATTAATGTATCTATAGTAGACGATACCGTTTATATATAAACAAAATCAAATAATATGAAATACAATTATAGAAATGGAAACGAACCAGTTTGTATAACGTAAACGAATATGTAAAATTAGAAATATATAACGAAAATGGCCAATCTCGTGATAAACGAAAAAGGTGTGCTTGTGACTGAGCCAATTGGGTTTTCAGAGATGCATTTGTGTCACGTGAGCTCGCATAAGTTTTTGACACAACAAGCCATATGACCTAGTGTTTCGATTAATGTATCTATAGGAGACGATGCCGTTTATATATAAACAAAATCAAATAATATGAAATACAATTATAGAAATGGAAACGAACCAGTTTGTATAACGTAAACGAATATGTAAGATTAGAAATATATAACGAAAATGGCCAATCTCGTGATAAACGAAAAAGGCGTGCTTGTGACTGAGCCAATTGGGTTTTCAGAGATGCATTTGTGTCACGTGAGCTCGCATAAGTTTTTGACACAACAAGCCATATGACCTAGTGTTTCGATTAATGTATCTATAGGAGACGATGCCGTTTATATATAAACAAAATCAAATAATATGAAATACAATTATAGAAATGGATACGAACCAGTTTGTATAACGTAAACGAATATGTAAGATTGGAAATATATAACGAAAATGGCCAATCTCGTGATAAACGAAAAAGGTGTGCTTGTGACTAAGCCAATTGGGTTTTCAGAGATGCATTTGTGTCACGTGAGCTCGCATAAGTTTTTGACACAACAAGCCATATGACCTAGTGTTTCGATTAATGTATCTATAGGAGACGATGCCGTTTATATATAAACAAAATCAAATAATATGAAATACAATTATAGAAATGGATACGAACCAGTTTGTATAACGTAAACGAATATGTAAGATTGGAAATATATAACGAAAATGGCCAATCTCGTGATAAACGAAAAAGGTGTGCTTGTGACTAAGCCAATTAGGTTTTCAGAGATGCATTTGTGTCACGTGAGCTCGCATAAGTTTTTGACACAACAAGCCATATGACCTAGTGTTTCGATTAATGTATCTATAGGAGACGATGTCGTTTATATATAAACAAAATCAAATAATATGAAATACAATTATAGAAATGGATACGAACCAGTTTGTATAACGTAAACGAATATGTAAGATTGGAAATATATAACGAAAATGGCCAATCTCGTGATAAACGAAAAAGGTGTGCTTGTGACTAAGGCAATTGGGTTTTCAGAGATGCATTTGTGTCACATGAGCTCGCATAAGTTTTTGACACAACAAGCCATATAAGCTAGTGTTCACACTCGTATATAAACAACACAAAATTTGTCTCCACGACCGATGTGGGACAAGTTTAAGCTCAAATCAGTTTGCACCAAACACCCATCTTTAGGTTTCGATATCTCATTCACCTTAACTCCGTTTTGGATGTATAATATATCGTTGCAAAGCCCTTTCTAAGGGCTACACATACATATTAAATATTCTTCGTAAATATTAAATATGCTTCACTTTATAGACATCCAAAGTTGATGAAAAAGTCATATTTTTATCAACATGTTTCCAACAGTATCTTTGGATGAGTTTCTCATGTATTGTTTAGCATTTGTTCTCTTGGCAAGTTGGCACTGTAACAGATAGTTGAAATATTCGAGCGCTATTACCTTTTCTTAGAAAGGAAAAAAAAAAACAATCAATTAAAATAACACATTCGTCTATTTTGGCTTTAATCATACTTGGTGATATCAAGTGTAATCTGTCTCTAGTTATTACCAGATTCATCCTTGAAACATGTATTATGAATACGAAAACAGTTGTAAATACATTGTGTTAACTCGCGTCTTTCTCCCCTTAGGATTTACGGCATAACATTATTGCTTTATCGTCTAATTACCATGGTCACCATGCTTAACATTACAGGTTCCTAAATAACGAGAAAATGACACCATTAAGGAGGTGTTTGGAATTGCATTAGCAAAACAGGTTTTGTGTATGTAAAACATTTTTTTCTAAAAAGCATGTCTAAACCTGATTTTGAAAACTGTGTTATCTCTTAAAGAAGCAGATAATCACGTTTTGAACATAGTCTGACAAACGCAGATTTCTGATTATCTGTATATTGCAAACACAATCAGATAATCTGTCTCGAAAAACAATCACAAACACCCTCTATAAGAATGATAGTTGTACAAAAGTAACACAAAAAGGGTCAAATCATTTAAAAGGTAAACGCCAGTGGGAACCCGGAGCATTTCAGCATAAATGTCAGGATCCAACTATACAAGTGGATCTCGAACTTATTAGCCTTTTGCTATATCTGTTAATAGTGACATCATAAACTAAATAGCAACAAAACAAATTAAAAGAGCTAAATTGGCGTGAATCTAGTATATACAAATCAACTCTACAAGAACTTGTCAATGCAAGTACACAGAGTTGTTCGTGGAACCGCACCAATGACTGCTTCTTTCTTCTCTCCACCTTTGAAGATGATAACAGTTGGAATGCTTCGTATACCATATTTAGTCGCGATTGAAGGACTCTCATCAGTATTTACCTTGTAACAAGTGAGCTTTCCATTGTATTCTTTCGCGAGTTCATCAATGACAGGGTGGATCATGCGGCATGGGCCACACCATGGAGCCCAAAATTCAACAAGAACGGGAAGTTCAGAGTCAAGAACAAGTGATTGCCATGTTCCGTCAGTAACAGGAAGAACTGCAAGACAAATGTAATTTAACTTTCCAAAGTTAGCTACAATAGATCATAATCTAGTTCTGAAAGTTAACGAAAAAGGAAACTGACTTTTTTATGCAATCAAGTTTATTTTTTTACCAACTTATCCCACAAAGTGATTTTTTTACCGTTTAATGCAGACATGTTTCGTATTGTTAATGTTAACACCTTTTTATCATTAATGCATCGTTGACAGCACCATAGTTGCATGAAATGGTAAAAAAGTGCTAACAAGATGAAACATAATTTACCAATGGTAAGGAGATACACTTTGTTATATAAGTTGATAAGACGACAAAACTTGGTTATACTAAAAATTCATTTGTCCTAAGGAGAATCATATCTTACAATAGGCATAAAACAATAATACTATACTATCTATATTTTATACACGATATGCAAAACAAAATATACCCCAAATTATAACTTGATTATATAACCTGATTACACCAACCTATCAAATTCATTAGTTCATGAGAAGAAATAGACTTATTCCCCTCATTGCAGACAATCAAATACACCATATTAAAGATTATTTTATTGAGGTTCAGAACTATATGTTTTAACCTTTTAAACAAAAATTATCAACTACAATGAATATTACGCAAGAAAACAGACAACAGTTTTGCCATTTCTTTTATTAAAACGAGGAATAATAATTAACAAAATGCAATATAAAAAGTAAACAACATAATCCATACACAAATGTTCTTCCGGTAAAACTATAATAGTGTATTCTACACACTAAAGTCGAATTCAACATCAATGAAATGCCAAGTTATTATTTGGATTTAGTAACAAAACAGAGAATTCGACTACAATTAGTGCATTCTACGAAGCCTAAGACTATTCAGATACGAGAATCTCAACTATACACCAAGAGTATAATACGTTTCAACCTTTTAGAGTAAAATTATTAAATACATTGAATATTAAGCAACAAAACAGATGACAGTTTCATCTTTTCTTCATAAAAATAAAGAGTAACTTCACAAATGCGATTCAACTGATTACTACTACATAATGTGTGATCCTTAAGCATAAACATATACTTAATAAACTGATTACAAGTAGAATATATCTACCTAAGATTACAATCTAATCAATTAATCACAAGTTCATGACAAAATTAACAATTCAAACCTTGAACAGCAGTTTCCTGAGCTTCACAAACGATTCGCGCACCACGGCGGCCGAATTTCACAGATCCAGAAAAACGAAACGAATTGATCTGTAATTTAACCGCTCGTGAGATATTCCGGTGGAGTGATAGTTGAGAGATGATCGGAGAAGAAGAGATCGAAGTTGCCGGAAATCTGAACGGAGTAGGAACGGTTAGGGTTTCGAGAACGCCGGCGGCCATGAGTGTGTGTGAAATGGGGAATGGTTGGTTAGAATTGGTTTGGTATGTTGTGTGTAGGTGGAAAGATGAGATGATTTGTTTGATGGATGAGGTGTCACGTTTTTCGCACTTTTAATTTTTATCCTTTTTCACTAAAAAAAAGAACTCATCTGCGATAAGAAAAAAAAAAAATTAGGACTTAAGTAGAACCGGGTTTTAGGAGTAAAGTTTTTTAAAAAGTATTAGGTTATAGAAAAAGGGAAATGATTTATACACTTTTACATTTTATTCATACACTTAATTATTATGTAAGTTGACAATTTTACCCTCCTATGTTATTACCCATTTTTTTTTGTAAGGATTTACTTCACACAAGGAAAATTCTTGTGAAAAGGCAAGTGTATCCTTAATATTGAGCTTTCCTTTACCTCTAAAAAATCAAGATTACAATCCCTTGAACAAATCGGTTTGGCAAAACTGACAACGTAGCATTAAAGATGCATTGGCTACATAAAATAATTCAAAGCAACAAATAACTAATAAACACTAAACCTTGTATAATTAATAGCAGAGTTCCAAACTCGAATTCAATGAAACCGAATGCAAAAAGGCATGCAGATAAATGATTATGTGATTAAAGAGAATAATATACAACACCCAAAACTTAAGGCGATGTTAAGAGAGGGAGGAAGCGGATAAGTCGAGCACAACGGTTGTACATGTCGGTATGAGGGTCGATGATACCCACATGGACCCCAGCCGCACTGTTATCGACTATTCATTAAAATTGGTGTTTCCGAGTATTTGTGTGGTTGTGGTAAGTACATGTACAAACTTCTCGTTAGTGTGTAGTGGGTTGGGATACATGTAAAGTATCGACATGCCTTAAAAGTAAGGGGCTGTCATTTATCATTACATTTACATGTATATAGTAATAACTTTTGTGTAAATATCAGCTGCCTTAATTAAAAGTTTATAGGATAAAGCCTTATAACTAACCAAAATTGTAACATAGGAGGACAAAATTGTCAACTTACATAATAATTAAGTGTATGAATAAATGTGAAAGTGTGTAAATCATCTCCCATAGAAAAATGACGTGTCATGACGGGACACTGCTATAGACCTTCTAAATTCCATAGCATTATAGATATTCTTAATGAAACATTAAACATTTCAATCATTCTAAAACACTTTCATGGGTATTAGAGCCACAAAGGCTTTTCTACCTTTTCTTTTCATAAAATCGGCAAACTCACTTTCCAAATCTTCCTGATTACATCCCTTCTTTCTTTCACAAACTTTATTACAAATCTCTCTTTAAATATGTTGAATGCATTTTATTGCATCATTTCTTAGCTTTTTAGTCTCGTTTTGGTTCATATTTGCATTCATTTAGTTTACATTTTCGCATTTTATACGTTTAATTTTTATTCGAGTTTATTGTTGGTTTATGTGTGGTATTATTGTGTGTGTGTGCGCGCGCGCAAGTATTGAGAGTACAAAAGCGAAGTAGAAGATACAAGCATATAAGGTTTGCTAAAGTGAAGAAAAACCGAAGAAAACAAGTTGTTGGTGAAGATCCATCCTGGATGAATTACAAAGGAAAAACAATCCGTCCCGTCTGAGCCATTTTATGTCCACCTTTCTATTTATGTTTATCCTAAAAATTTTGTCCTTTTTAAATATATATACTTAAATTGTAGCATAATTTTTTCTTTTGCCCTTAATAGATGAAATCAAATAGAAAAGTGAGAAATGGCATTCATGCCTTCACAATTTTTAATTCTACCATTTTTTTTTTCAAAACATTTTTTTTGGAACAAAGGAAGTAATATTTTTTATAAATAAACCAATCAATAGTGGAATTAAATAAAAAGGAAATAACATATTTTAAACTCAAATTAAAAATAAAATCTAAATTTCTTATCCATATCTAATATCTATACATCCTATAAATCATTTGAATCAAAAGTCTTAATGTTGAAAATTATATCTGAATCAAAAGTCTTAATATTGAAAAATAAAGTAGAACTAAACTACCCTTAATTTTTTCATTAAATATACTGTAATTAATTTGTCGTCGCATTTATATATTATAACTCTTTTTCTTACATTAATTCACATTTATTTCCTAATAATATTTAAATGAAATTTAAATTTTGAAGTAAATTATATATATACTCATTTTAAACATTCAGTAGTTCAGTGTCCAACTAAAATTAATAATACTACGTATAACTATTTTAAATTCAATATTTATCATATAACCACTATAATATAGTTTTGTTGAACGAAACTTTTTGACACCGTTACATCGCGTAGATATCCTACTAGTTATATATAAAATATTTGGACTTCAAGTCTTAATTTTGAATTTTAAGTAATAAATTACTTAATAACCCCTTATCCTATTGCTAAAAAATATTTAAATTTATAACATATAGATACATAAATGCGAATTCCTTTTGGGTGTATTATTTCCTATTTTAATCTAAACTAGAAAATTTCTCGTGCTTTGCACGAGTTCGAGTTGTTTTGATGTGAAATATGTATCTGCAGTGTTTTTTTTTGTTAAAAGGGTACTAACAGTTTTGGTGTTATCCGGTGCTACATTTCCTAGGATTTGGAGTATATCTAATATTAACCCCTATTTAATGATTCAAAAGTATATTGTATTATTAATTTTGGTCCAAAAGATTGTTTGCATTTCTTTATAATATCTAATATTAACCCCTATTTAATGATTCAAAAGTATATTGTATTATTAATTTTTGTCTAAAAGATTGTTTGCATTTCTTTATACCCAACACTGCAGTACAAAAAAAAAATAAAAAAAAATTGGTGCTGGTTGGGATTCGATAATTTTGGTCTAAAAGATTGTTTGCATTTCTTTATAAAACCTTAAATAATTATTTGTTTTACTTACGGAAATCTAAAATGGAAACATCAAAAATTAAAAAAATTAAACTTCAAACCAGCCACAGGCCCAAGCCCAAGCCCAAACTAGCCACAGGCCCAAGCCCAAGCCCAACACTGCAGGCCCAAACCAGCCACAGGCCAAAGCCCAAGCCCAACACTGCCCAAGCCCGGCCCAAGCCCAAACCAGCCACAGGCCCAAGCCCAAGCCCAACACTGCAGTACAATAAAAAAATAAAAAAAATAAGCCCAACACTGCCCAAGCCCAAACCACCCACAGGCCCAAGCCCAAGCCCAACACTGCCCAAGCCCAAGCCCAAGCCCAAACCAACCACATGCCCAAGCCCAAGCCCAACACTGCAAGCCCAAACCAGCCACAGGCCCAAGCCCAACACTGCCCAAGCCCAAACCAGCCACAGGCCCAACCCAAAGCCCAAACCAGCCACAGGCCCAAGCCCAAGCCCAACACTGCCCAAGCCCAAGCCCAACACTGCAAGCCCAAACCAGCCACAGGCCCAAGCACAAGCCCAACACTGCCCAAAGCCCAAACAAGCCCGCCCCAAGCCCAAGCCCAAGCCCGGCCCAAGCCCAAGCCCAAACCAGCCACATGCCCAAGCCCAAGCCCAACACTGCAAGCCCAAACCAGCCACAGGCCCAAGCCCAAGCCCAACACTGCCCAAGCCCAAGCCCAAGCCCAAACCAGCCACAGGCCCAGGTCCAAGCCCGGCCCAAGCCCAAGCCGAAGCCCAAACCAGCCACAGGCCCAAGCCCAAGCCGAACACTACAAGCCCAATCCAGCCACAGGCCCAAGCCCAAGCCCAACACTGCCCAAGCCCAAGCCCAAACCAGAAGCCCAAGCCCAAGCCCAAACCAGCCACATGCCCAAGCCCAAGCCCAACACTGCAAGCCCCAACCAGCCACAGGCCCAAGCCCAAGCCCAACATTGCCCAAGCCCAAACCAGCCACAGGCTCAAGCCCAAGCCCAACACTGCCCAAGCCCAACACTGCAGTATAATAAAAAAATAAAAAAATAAAAAAAAATTGGTTCTGGATGGGATTCGAACCGTGGCCTCTCTTGCCACTCCGGCAACCAAGTCTTTTTGTAAATAAAACGATTACAATTGTACTTAAAGACAAAGTTTTGTGAATATAATAATATTAAAAGGCACGATTCGCAAGACAAAAATGAAATTTAAATAGAAGGATAATATAGATATATATGTAAATTAATAATATCAAACTTTTCTTGTAGAAAATTAAATATTCAAATTATAAAATATTTTTATCGAGATTTTTTTGAACACCAACAAATATATAAAATATATGTTACTCTATTCATCAACTCTTATAAATTGTTTTATTCATGTCACACACACACTCCATCTTTACATTAGTTTTGCTCAAATTTATCATAATCGTAAATCTTGGTCATCGTTATTGTTATCGTCGGTAAAAAGTGTAACCGAAAAGATTGCCGAAAACTATTTATTTGTCATCGCCGTACTGTACGGGTATCATACTAGTAGACTAAAATAATATTAAACATAATATAATTATGCAAGGTGAAAAACCAAGAAACTTTATAAATTCCAAAACTCAAAATATGTTTGAGAACAAGAATACTGTAAAATCTAATGTAATGAAACAAACTAAATTCACGAAGATGGAATGTATGCTCGACAAACAGGGCAACTTTGACTTAGCGACAACCACTCGTTAATACATTGGTTATGAAACGAGTGTTGACATGACACCACAACATAAATCGTCTGATCCTCTTTAAATTCTTCGATGCATATCACACAATCTTTGTTTGTGCTTGCACTGTTCTCGTATGTTTGCTCCTTAACGGCTTTACTAAAATCAAGATTATGCACTCGCCCTTGGGTACTAAAAGTATTACCATCGCTTATCTGATCAAGATTTACATGTCTAAATGTCGTTACAACATCACGAATAACATGTTCAGTGGTAGTCACTGGCGTTTGGATTGGCAGTGTTCTTATCGTTTCACTAGACGACCAGCAATCCAATGGGTTACGTACTATACTTTTCCAAAGCAATACGAAGAACCCACGAACAAACAAACAAACAAACCAAATTATTTTGCGTACTATTTTCCAAAGCAATATCATGAAGATTATTAGCACCATCTCGATAAAACATGCCGCAAAGAAGCCAAAGAAGATAAATAAGACGAGTAAACCACCATCCATAGCTGAGATTGACGTTCTAGTATTATCAATTATGTTTTCCAATGGTGTCTTTTAGATCAAAGATCGGTAGAAAGTGTTATTATATATCTTAACAGAATATTACTATGGAATACATTTATAATAAATAGTACGGAAAAATATATTTACCATAAATAACTTTAATTAAATATGGTATGTTTAAGCATTACCATTAGAACAAATGGTTAAGGACTTAAGGTTAATAAATCTCCAATAAATTTAAGGTAATATGAAATAAACGCTATTTTACACATTAGTTATATCCTTCTTCAAGGTTCATCTTTTTAATAGAGTTGAATTCTTTTAAAACTATAAAAAGAAATTGAGTATAAAAGAACTAATTACAACACTTAATTTCAAAACTTACTTTAAATTTTATTTTTTTTTTAAATTAATTATCTCAAAAACCGTACATATATTAAACGAATAAATTACACCATTAAAACAATATTAGCTCCTCTTTCTATAGAGCATTCACTTGATATACTTTTTACGGAAAAAAAAATGTAGGACTTTTTTTCGGGTTTTGGAACGTTTATATTATCAAATCACAGTTTTATCACATGTGATAATAATAGTTTGACTTAAAATTTCCGTGTTTTTCTTTTTGGATCTAGTTAAATATACATCATATAACATATCTATGTTTTTAAATTCACATTTAGTGTTCAAATCACATGTAATATTATCTTACGAATATCAACATATTTGACAAAAATCAAAAAAATTTTTTTTTGTCAAAATTCGATTTTTTTTTCCGGGTTTATATAGATTATACCTCATATACTATATTTTTGTGTTTTAAAATTCACATTTAAAGTTCAAATCATGTGATTTATTGACTTATTTGTTTTGAAATACTAAGTATATTATAAGATCACATGTGATTTCGTTGAACTTTTTATCCGTTTAATTGAATTATATATAATATAATGATTTTAGGTCTTTAAATCCACATTTGATGTTAAAATCACATGTGACATAACATTATGAGTTTAAATATTTGTCCAAAAACTGAGAAAAAAAAGTTGTCAAAATTTAATTTTTTTTCTTGGTCTAGATAAATAATACATTATATAAGAATTTTTGTTTTGGAAATTTACAAATCTCTTGTGATATTAACTTTCCAATTTCAAAACCCACCTAAACTTCATAAAATAAAAGTCGTCGGAAGTATATATATGACAATTGCTCTAATTAAAGAGGAGAAAAAACGGTCTCAACGAGGTAATTTGTTTCGTCTAACGACTAACGGTTTACGAAATAAATTAATTTAAAAAAAAAAAAAAGAAATTAAATGGATAGTAGAGATAAATTTCTTTTATACCTTAAAAAATAAGTGGTCCTAAATAATATTTTTCCAACATTATAGTGTAGCAGTTTAAAATTATTCAGTTTCATAAACGAAAAATCATACCAAAATAAAGGACTATGGTATGGAGATGACTAATCATTTTTATCTAATAAATGGGATATTATGCTGATGTCATAACGCTGATGTGTCGATTTATAAGGTTGACCACCTCAGACAGATTTTAAAGTAATGACATCATTATTTTATATGTTATTTTTCTAGACTAAATATTTAATCTTTTTTATAAAATAAACAGCTTTAAGTGAAGAAGCGTGTTTGAATAGATAAACAAGGTTTAAAGTATAAAATTTCTAATTGGTTGCTGAGAAATTAACCAGTGTTTTCTTGAAGATAGTAAAGTATGCTTCCTTCCTTAATAAGTTTTTCTTTTATTGGGTAGATTTGCCACCACTTACTTTGAAATACTACAAGCATCAATAAACAAGATTTCAAATTTGAAGTTGCTCCTTTATTTTCTTTCTCTTATTTTTTGTTTTTTATATGATGGTGTTTTCGTCATTAATATTAACTTGAAAACGTAATTTATACTTTTGTTTTAATTTACAAGATGATGGATTGATGATTATATAATTAAGTTAAGCTTGAGTATCCAGTAAGTTCGTTATTAAGACCTGTAATCTACATTTCAAGGTATCTACCAGTCTTCTATCTTATTTGATTCTATCATAGCATTAAATGAAAATCATCACCATTTTTTAATTTTATTTTTAAAGCTATGTACTGAAATAAAAGTCCCCTTCTTGGACTCCTCTAATCATAGCCATTTCTTTGACCATTTTCTCTTTCGAATAGGACAAACTGAAACAGTAGTTTACGAGGAGAGCTCATTGAACCGGCCTGACTATATGCGTGTGTTTGTGAAACATTTTTGTACAAAGTAGTAATAAGAAATAAACAAAATTAAAATCAGAGCTTATAGTTTCTTACTCACTTTTAGGCTCTCTTGCTGAAAGGATTTAGTAGCTGTAACATTTCTAAATAAAACCTTAATATTGTAGATCAATTGCAGTGAATAGGAAATTTTTGATGTTCATTTTGGTTGTATTTTCATCCTTTTATGATTGTGTCCAGTCCATTTCTATGTTTTGGCTTTTGGATTGTGATATTTAAACTTTTATGATTTGATTAGGCAAGGAAGAAAACAGTATTCATACCCTAAAAGAAACGAGACGTATCCAAGATGAGTTACAACAAATCTTAACAAAGTTTTGCCAAAACCTACTTTCATTGTGTCAAAACACCCTCGGTAAATTATGATATGGCCTTTAATTGATATCATGCAAAACACCATTACTAGAGCAAAATTGTTTATTGCATTTCTAGAGTTTTTGGTTTGTAAGATAAGATGGATTGTTCTTTTACTTATATTTATTTTAAGACAGTTAATGTATTAGGCATTAACAACTTAGGACGTTATAAGCATATAATACACTTATGCTTGGTTTGACTTTTACATGTCCTACTCATATTTTACATATGTTTTTTAGTACGTATTGGACGTTTTTATTAGCAATCCTTAACACAAGTTTGTTTCAAATTGCTTAAAACTTTTAGTCTATATTGTTGTGATATTGTTTATAAGATATATTTTAAAGTTCTTTCATTCTAACTATATTAAAAATGATGGACTTCAACCTAAATTGTTTTTGACCCGTTACCCTATCTACCCATCTGCCCATTTTTCCTCTTGGATCATAGGACGTAAAAAGTAAGAGTTGTGTGTTTAATTTTTATTTCTCAAAGGGTTAATACAAAAAAGATATTTATATGGCAGATCCTATAAGGCAGCGGCTAGAGTCCTTTGGATCGGCTTTTGCCCGTTCATCTACACTGGTGCTGCTTCATGTTAAAAAGGTAGGTAATGCTTCATTGATCAGTTAAATCATATTAACATAAAAGTTAAATTATTGTTGAAATAAATTTGTAATCGTCTTTGACACAATAATTGAAACAAAATCGTTTTTTTATATAATAAATATGCTAATGAGTCAATGCGACCAACCAACTTATACCAGCACTAAACGACAACTACTTTTACCTGTTATCCACCAAATTCATTTTTCAGCTCGTAAATTTAGTTTGGGTTTTCTTTGCTTTTTCTCTTTCTTTCTTACTAATTTTGTTTTATCTTTGACACCAAAGGACGTCATTAGTCATATTCATTCTCGCATTCACTATATAGTTAGTGAAATCTCATTGAAAAATAGATGACCCTGATTGGTTTTTGTGGGCAAAATATCTGAACCCATCCCATATCAAAATGATCCTGATTTGTATTTCTTTTTAGTTGCACTTGATGTAGGTTTACTATAATGAATTTGTGAAGATGGTAGTGGATAAGGAAAATTGAAGAAGGCAAGTTTTTGATTTTGTGGGAAAAGCTTAGAAATTTATGTAAATAGTAACAAATTATAGAACCATATGGATGGTTTTTTGTACACTATTTAAAACTAGAAGATGGAAACATTGAATATGTCTAATGGTGTTGCCGAGTGTAGACAGTTTTATGTAGTTGGTTTGAAAGTTATAAACCTCAATTTTATTGGAATGATGCATAGTCTTTAGTTTGTTGATTGTAAAATGATTGATGTATCTGTAAATCCATAGAAAAATGAAGATTTAGAAGAGATTTTGGATAATTTCGTATAACGGGTGCTTCGAGAGTGTGTATTGAACAATGGACTGAGATAGGTTAAAATCCGTTGAATCGGTTTCATACGTCTAACTATTTTAGCTTATTATTTTTTATATAAATAAAGAGAGTACTATTCGATTACTAAAATCATGTTGTCATTTTGAGACTAAATTGAATACCGGTTATAGGAGAAACAAAAATTGTGAATACTTTCATTAGTTTATAAATTTATAGAGAGTTCGGAACTCATTTGTGTATTAAAAAAAATTAGTTTTGCCCCGTGTTTCACACGGGTAATAAGCTAGTCAACTAATAGACTCTGGTTTCTCAAATTGAAAAATGAAAAAGAAAGAAAAATATTGTTAGCACAAATATCTATATATGCAAGCCTGATTCAAAAATTGTGAGTGATTGACGATCGTATATGACCCAAATCCGAGAAGTACCCGAAAATTGGAAGAAAAAAAAAATGTATTTTGTGAGTTTTGATAATAACAACCTATAAGTTATGGTTAATAAACCGAAACATAAATTATCTACTTGTATAAATATCAATAACAGCCCTTCACATTTAAGAAAATGACTCTCGAAATTTTAGAAAGTACAAATATACCCGCTTTATTCGAGCTTCTAAACCACAGCCTTAATGGTTGTTACCGAAATCTTTCAGGTTTCGAGTTTGATCTGGCTTTTCCTTTTTTTTTAGTTTATTATAATTTCTTTAGTTTACTTTGTTTAGGGGGCAAGTTTATATTTCACCTCAGACACTCGAATTTTTAGGATTGATCGTGTCGCCTCTTTAAAATAAAGGACAAATATCTCTATATGTTCGTAAAATAAGAGAGTGTTCGTTTCGGCTTATTTAGTAGCTTATGAGTTTATTTAATTTTTAAAATGCTCATAAGTTTATACTTTTTGGCTTATAAGATTATTTACCTGAGATTATGACTTGTTTAAGGTCATAAGCTTCATTGAATAACATTATATATCAAAAAAAATTGGCTTATAAGTTTTTCAAAATTACATAAACTCATAAGTCTACCAAACGCCGAAAAAACACCCCTTAAGTGTGTAAATCCTTGTTTCTTATATCAGAGTTCCTTGTGATTTTTGTAATACATTTTATATTAGAGTTAAGGTGGTTAATTAGCAACCAGTTTTCAAAAATATACATGATGTTAATTTGACATCGTTTGCACTAGAGGATCGCACTCGAAGTTGGTATGCTCCAACATCGGTCCAAGCTTGATGAGCTTAGGGACAAGCACATTATCTCTAGCCGCACAAACGAGTGGGTTCTCTAGTTGTAGTACGGCTCCAATCACATTTGCACGTACCGTCATTGGAAATATGCGTGGCCATCTCTCGTTTTGGTATGACCTAAGTGCATCCTCAATAACCTTTGGACCAACCTCCTTAGCCGCCTTGAGTGCAGGCGCGAGCTTTTGCACCAAAACAATAGCATCTTCCAAAGCACAACAAGCCCCTTGACCGAGGTTAGGAGTCATTGGGTGCCACGCATCACCAACAAGGACGACCCCGTCTGATGAAGCTGGTGGGGTAAAGCCTGGCCACAACCACCTGTCAACCAGTGGAGTCTGGATGATTGTGTCGTCGGGTGTGGCATCGATTATGTTTTGTAGCTCGGAGGACCATTTCTTTATTAGTTCCTTGGTTTGTTGCTTTAAAACTGATGGATCAGTAATCTTTGGACCTGCCATCTTATATTCACGCAACTATTAAATTACGTAATGCGTTAATTATGATTACAAAAACAGCATTATTACAATAAACTTTAGAAAAATTTCTTTGAATAAAATGATTTATGATGGTATAAGAATAAATTGCCCTTTGTTGTAACAGGACGATGTACATACCTGGTACAGGGCTATTGAAGCAAACGAACCAATAAACTTTTGTTGGTGAAACCGGAACATAACCAGCACGTATGCCACACCCATAAATGTAATTGACCCGTGACTCGTATGGTTGTCCACAAGGGTAATCTCCAAGCCCACGAAAAGCAGAATATCCTACATATCTGGGCTCGGAAAATCCCATCCATTTAGCCACAGGGGAACGAATTCCATCACATCCAATTACCACCTGTCGGTATAATATTATAATGTTACTCTTTGATTCAACTACAGTTTTATAATCATGAAATTTTTCTTACCTTTGATGATATTCGAGTACCATTAACAAGTTGAAGCAGAGTTTCACCATCTTTATGTTTTTCAATCTTTGCCAACTTTGACGAGAATGAAATGGAGTCTGTTGGTAGTTGTTTGGCTAGAGTCTCCAGAAGGGTCTTTCTTTCGACTGCACGAACCTCTTGACTGTTCCAATAAGCACCAAATAAATTTTCGCTAATTAAGTTTATCTGTATAGAAATGCTACTTTATGTATATACGTACGTTTGATCTTCTTCTTTGAATGTGAATGAACGTAGCACTTTTCCATCATCTGTTTTTATCACTATCCTGCACGGTTTATTTGACGAAAAATCTCAAAAGGTGCTTAAGTAATAGAACAAAAGTCAAGCATAATTTTACAAAATATTTGCAATGCATTTGGATAGTGTGATTATGTGATTATTCGTAATTCAAGTCCCAGATAATCGGTTTATAATGTTTTGGTAGCCCATTGACCCCTTGACCCCTGCTTTACTGTCGTGGTTGAGTTCATATCAGCTCAACGTGTGTGCACTCCACACTTCCCTGACTCGTATCCGAGCTGAATATGAAGTCAGCTCAGTCTCTAGTAAATCACATTACCTAAATGACCGTCGATGACATTAAAATCACCAACAGAAGTTGGATTACAACTAAAAAGTTTCTAAAGAAACTACGCTCATTGAGGGGGGCGGTAGCACGATTAGCCCCTCTGGTGCTAAACAAGACAAGTAAAAGCTAAAAACTAAATGAGCATACCCTTGAATTTCGAGGTATTGCGGTCTAAGTTCATCACCAACACCCATTGCATCCAAAACCTTCCAACCATTCTTAAACAGAGTCAACGACGTCCCCCCTGTTCGCAACGACTCCGCCTGTTCCAGCACCAACGATGGAACTCCCAATCTTAATCACATAATAGTTAAACATGTGATTATGTTTAATACAAGTAATCAAATTTATCGATATAGACAAAACTAAAAAAGCAACCTGTGTAACGAAACTGCCGCGGAGAGGCCTGCAATACCAGCTCCTACTATGACTACTTCTTCCTTCCTGATATCGGATACTGCACTGATAACTGGTTTGGTTCTTTTCGGGTTTTTTGTTCGACAGTATTTGGTTATATGATTGTTAGTGGTTTGTTGATAAAGAGATTGAAAATGTATGGATAAGAAAGATGAACATAATGTTGCCATTGTTGTGTGTGTTTTTTGAAGAAGAAAACTGCATGATTGTGTTTGTATGTGTGTGTTTTGTGACCACTGAATATTGTGGGTGACAAAGTTAAAGACGTAAATATAATTTCGATCCTATTCGATCTTACTTTTTTTTAGTTGTAAAATAACCTAAAAATTATATTGTCTAATCAATTAAGGTACGTAAATAAAAGTAAATTTCACATATATTTTACTTTAATCAACAAATATATGTAAGTTGTAAGAAAATGAATACTAACTCAATTAAGTAATACTAGCACGAAACCCGCGCGATATAGGAGGGAAAAAAAACTTATAAACGATAAAATTATATTAAACTATTTTGTGTCGGTTTGGTCAAAAAATTAATAAATATATATTAACTCTAAATTAAATTTTAAATTTTATTTAAATATTTATAGGGAATAAATATGAATTAATATGTATTTGTAATGTTTAAGTAGTTGTTAGGGCGAATTGGGTCGGAATGTTTAAGTAAATTTGCAAATTGTACCGAATACTGTTGATGGGTCGATAACATGGCCCCTTTTCAAACCGTACAATTATAGGGGTTAATAGGCCCATTATATAGAACGCATATCTGTTAATTACTAGCATTTGCATTTGTCAAACAACTCTTCTAATCGATAACATTCAAATTCAAAATACAAATGAACAAGTTCAATATGTGAACAGTCGATATACACTTTAACAAATAGATCGTTCAAAATAAACTGTTAAAAGTCTGCTTAGACTCTACAACAAATGCACAAGAAATATACATTGGTTAAGAAACTGCCCGCGAACCATTCAAGTTTAAACTACAAATTACAATCGGAAATATGAAACCACGAAAAAAAAACGAGGAAAAGTTAATAGTACCACTTTAAACTATGACAAGTTCCTTTCACGCATATAATTTTCGATCTTGGCTACATCTTCTGGAGTATCAACACCATGAGCATCATGATCGACTTTTATTACCTGCAAGAATCAAGAAAAGAATAATCGCTACTTTCATCAGATTTCGGTATTTAAATCATTACGTGAATAAATTATACGGGAAATACAAGTTGTACCTTCATCTTGTAACCGTTTTCAAGAACTTTAAGCTGTTCCAAATCTTCTTCTAGTTGCAATGGAGTTGGTGTAAGGTCTGGATAAATCTTTAAAAATTCCGAATCATAGCTCTACAAATGCAAAATACTGATATAAGTTTACAAACATGTAACAATGGAAACAACATAAACAAGTCGTTTGTTATGGGTACCTGAATACCGAGATGAAGATTGTATGGGAAATCAGGGTTGACTTTTCCTGACCTGCAAGAAGAAGGAACAAACGCAACCATTTATTATTTAAATAACAACTGAAAAAAGGTGAACATATCTTTAAGACAACGGAAATACATACTTATTAAAAGGGATAAGTCCTCGAGAAAAGTAGATTGCATAACCACGGTTATCAACTACACATTTCACGCGATTTGGATCAAAAGCATCTTCTGGTTTCAAAGATGTGACTGCAGTGCTGAAAACTGCATCCGGTGTGCTCTGTAAAAATCAAACAATAGTATATTTCAAAGATACAAATTTCAATAATTTGATCAACTTGAAGAAATGAACGAGTGATACCTGAAGAGCTTTGACAATCCCATCGATTATTTCAGGTTCAATAAGAGGTTCGTCTCCTTGAATATTAACAACAATATCGTACTTTTTTTCAAGTTTTTGTAGTGCTTCACTACATCTCTCAGCCCCTAAAATATATACACCCAAATAACTATATCTATCAATCAGTTATCAAGATTATTAATGAGCTCGCTTCACAACAATAAACAAAATTTTGTACCATTTCTGCACGACTCAGCAGTCATTATCACCTCAGCACCAAAACCCCGACAACACTCTGCTATCTTTTCATCATCCGTTGCCACAACTACAACATGAACAATGTTCAATTTAGTTACCAAAGTCAAACATTACTACATTAATGAGTTAATCACATGGTAATCTTAAGTGGAACCTTTCTAACTCCGAATTTAAGGTCTTATCAATATATAAATTCCGAGCAAAATGGAAAAATATCCACCAGCCTGCTAGATCTACCATCTTCAAAAGGGGTCTGTGGCATTGTTTTTCGTAAGTGAGAGCCTAATTCTTGCGTTTTCAAGTTTTAGACAATCAGTTTCTAGTGTTCGGGTATAACAAGTCATTTTACAAATAAATCCTTAATAGTTTTAAACACTCAAAACAACTAAGTATCTGATTACCCCAACAAACCAGAGGCGGAGCCAAGATTTTATATCAGAGGGGACCTTATGTATTATCGAAACAGCACATAAAACACTAGACGTTATGTATATTCTGCGTTAGAGTCGGGTTGAAGCTAAAAATTTCTATTTATATAAATTAGGCTCGTTAGGTGAGGTGAACACCCTTCAGTCCCCCGTGTCTCCGCCTTACAACTAATTATTATTATTACAAAACCCGAAAACCGATACTAAAAACTCAAAAACTTACCAACACAATCCAATGTCGTTGCCAATTTTGCTCTTTCCCAAGTCCTCTGTTCCAAGATTTAAACTTTACACTAATAATTAATGGAAAATATTCAAGATTTAAATAAATTAACAAACTTTAATATATACCTGGATCATGGGTTTACCAAGAATATCAACAAGTGGTTTGCCTTCAAACCGGGAAGAAGCGAACCGGGCCGGAATTATACCCACGACCCGACTCCGAAACTTGGTGGCGGATCGGCGGTAAAAATAATAAGCGTGGGCACCGACGGCGATAGCGGCGGCGGCGCCGACACAATGCAGAATACATGATTTGGCTGACATGGTTATGATCCCGATGAGATCTAATACAGCTCAGTTGGCTGATCACAGTATATGTGTATATATATGTGTGTGAGGCTCTATATATTGTGTATATAGAAAATCATTAACTATGTAAAACAACATTAGTTGTGTTGTAAAATATTATATAATTTTATTTATACATAGATACCTTTGTGTTGGTTCTTATTGGACTTTATACGGCTCATTTGTAGGTATATGTCACACTAACGTGAAGCAATGCAACATTTGGCCATTTGCTATAAAACATCGTCTCTTGTATGAAAAAGTAACGATTGTAACCATAAGAACGGGTTGCAAAAAGAGTAGAAAACATATTTTCAAGGAGGATTCACATAATGTTCTTTTATTCTATAGTCATTTATATTAATGTAATCAAACTAAGTATTTTAAAATGAAAAATAGAGAGAAACGGAATGTATCTTACGTTGAGATAATAAATTTTAGAATCACATCATACTTGAATAAATCCAACCGCGGTTGAAAAGTTTTTTGTCTCAACTCCCACCGGTCTAGTGCTCGTTTTAATACCTTTAATTGTTGTAAAAAAACACATTTAGTCACACAGAGAAATAGGTCAAGAAGTTTAAGAAATTTGTTCAAAAGTTTCGATTTTTGGCAAATAGAAGTGGCAAGATGGACGAGTTGGATGATGGATACAAATGAATAGGAGTTACAAATTGGTCATCTCAATATAGTTCAAAACTTGCCGAGGCGGGTTTATACAATTATACAAATTCAGATTTCAAAAACAATGTTTACCATAAGCTTATTGTCAGGTAACGGTGTAGTATATAGAACTCAGTTCCATACCTTCAATACACAATATAGTATCAGTAAACATCAATCTAAATAAGGACAACATTTGTTTTGCTCTTGTTGTTACTATTGAAATATGAATGTATTATAATTCTTACTTTTGTTACAAGTTCAGGTTACTGCTTATTTGTTATTTGTTTTTGTTTGAAATATGAAATAAGCTAAAAGAAATAAGCTGTTGGGGTATTCAGCTTAATGAGGTTGTGGTCTTAGCAAATGGACTTGATTGGACGTGCAGTTGGGCTTGTGAGGGTGTGGAGTGTCAACGTGAAGACCTAGAGGACTAAAAGTGACATATTGAGAAACTAGCTATAACATGACAGGGGTGGAGCTAACAAAATTTTCGAGTGGACTCAGAATTAGAATTCAGTTATGTTTGTGTGCAAAATCAGCGAATCTATATACTAAATAAGGCTAAAAATTGATCAATTATTGAGTCATAACATAACACTGATACATTTCTCTCTCTAGTTCTTGTTTTCTCTCTCTCTCTTAGAAAATTAGGGTTTCTTAATTTTGATGATTCCGGCTTTATGATTCTTAGTTATTGGGCTTGAATAACAAAGATTTGGTTTGTATAATTTGTAGTTTTTTTGTTTTGTAAGAAGATATTCAAATCCGGATCTTGAGGTTTTAATAAATAATTCGTTGAAATTTATTTTTTTGTGTTTTGTGATTATTTTGATTCATTATTTTGACAGTTACCTCTATAAGATAGTTTAAATTTGGGCAAAAAGGTAACGTAAAATATACTTGTTGACACTTAAGGGTATGTAAAAATATTAGGAACCAAAATGATTACAAAATCTATATTTGTCCTAATAAAGGATCTTTTAACAAAAAGTTATGTTTTATAACTTATTTACAACTAAAAAAATATTCAATAACGTGTCTCGTTTTTTTTATAAAACCCATCACGAGTGATAAAAACACGTATCTCAATACTAAGGTTCCATCATATCTCAAAATTAATGTCCGAAACTTCATTTTAGCGGGAAACTATTTCATAAAATCCTTTTTTAAGACAAGTTATATTTTGTAATCCTCTTTAGTTCAAAACTTTTTTACATACTCTCAATTGTCAAAATTTATATTTTTATCATTTTTTTTGGCATTTTAATTAGTGTAATAAAGAAAAAAACGATCATAGAAAGGCAATAGATACATCTAAATTGCAATCTCCACGTTATTAATCTACATGATCAACAATTATTAAAATATTCATTATAAATAGATATTTAAACATGGATATATCATGTTCTTTACCTCCTAAACATGAACTTTTTAGATGTTCTTAGTGGGTTTCGTTAAACATATATATTTACCTATAGAGCAAACTGTTTTAGTCGACCGGAATAATTTGGGTGAGATACATTGTAGGTTTGAAATTGATTGATCGCATGAATAAAAGCTACATGGAGAAAGTTAATAAGTAACTTTAATCTTTAATTTAATTGAAACTACAAAACCTAAAATTAGAAACCTTAAAATATTGTGATGACATTGACCGACATCATCTTTTCGATCCTAATGTCTAAATATAAAGTTGAAACACGTCTAACAACTATCTTTTTATCATGTGATTTTTGGTTTTCTCTTTTAATATAAATTGATAGATAATTGAAGATGTGCTATATCGGCCTATAGATACATACATATACATAGACATAGCATAAATTATTTTTGTTAAGAAACATTTTCCATATATTTAACAAAACAAATAGAAAATAATATTTGTTTGAAAAACAACTGTGACAAAAAAAATAAAAATAAACATAAAAAAATAATACTTGACTCTTTCTTCATCTTCATCATCGCTCACCATAAATCATCCATCCAATGATCTTCACCGTTGTCCTCCAAATCAAAAGGATAATAGTTAGAATCATGCTCATTGCAGACGACGGAAGAGTTGTTAGAATGGATGAATTCTCGACATATAGGACAACTTTGGTTTCTCTTCAGCCACTCACTAATGCAATCAAGATGAAACAAGTGTTGGCATGCAACCACAACTTGAATCGTCTCTTTTTCTTTAAATTCTTCCAGGCAAATCGCACAAACTTCGTCTTTGCACTTGTTACTCTCGTATGTTTGCTCCTTAATGCTTCTAGAAAAGCACTCCTTTTGTTGTCGATTTGAAGTCGTCCTATAATCACTTGTTTGATCAAGATCAATGTCATCTGTTTGATCAAAATAGTTGTGGATTTGAAGTCGTCCTACGTTCATGACTGCTGTTTGATCAAGATAGTTTTCGATTTGAAGTCGTCCTACGTTCATGACTGATTGGTCTGCTAATGTTATGTTTATGTCCATGGTTTCAGGTTTCTTTTGATTATGATTTAAATTGTTATTATGATCATTAATATATATAGCGAAACAATCATGAAAGTTAATGGTTAGAGTTGCACTACAACACGAACTCCTATCCTACATCAATAATAATTGTTTATTAATTATTTATAGTTTTATTCAATTCCAAAATTGCCCTTTTCATATTACTTAATTATTTTTTATAATTCCATCAAATACTTAATTAAATACTCATATATCACTTTATTATAATACCGAAGTGGTCAATTGGTTTTTTTTTTTTTTTCGGTTTTCATATTTTACGTTTTTTACTTTTTATTAAAGGTTAAAATGTATTTACTAGTTTAATTTTGATTATCGTATTGCTACATCTTTTTAATTTTCAGTTACTTCGTTGATAGGTGATTGCTTGGTATTGTTTTTTACTTTGTTGATATCAAATTAACAAAGAAATTTGGTTTGATATGTTAGATGATTGCTTAGTATATTGTTTTTTAAATTTAGTAAAATATTTTATATAATTTTTTTTGGTTATGTTTAAACGTTAAAACAAAAACAAAAGATCATGTCAATGGCGTCACATATTGAGAATTAATAAAAATGAATATGCGTTTGTTAAAGTCAATTAATTAGCTAATATGGAAGGGGTAATTCTGGAATAAATTAAAAACTAGATGTGATTAATAAGCCATTATATTTCCAAGAAGAATCTTAATGTCATTTAATTCCCAATCAATATAATAATAATAATCTTAATGTTATTAACACGTATATTACTTGACAAACAAGTTTGGTATTTTTCTCATGATATTTTGGATAAGTTTTGCTTTGACTTAATTTCTCGAAAGATATCACCTAATCTTATTCTCCTGAGATTTATCATATAGCCCTACAAGTTGTATTCCGAAAATAAAGAAGAAAATAAAGAAGATGTGATAGAGGAATTGACAATTTTTAGAAAAACAACAGGTCAAGGGTGAATCGTCGATGTTATCAAAACAAAAGAAAGCAAA
Source organism: Senecio squalidus (assembly GCA_910822075.1). Lineage (NCBI taxonomy): Eukaryota > Viridiplantae > Streptophyta > Magnoliopsida > Asterales > Asteraceae > Senecio > Senecio squalidus. The sequence goes on from CAJVGC010000060.1 coordinate 7,243,880, forward strand.
AGAAAAAACAAGGTGCTACGATGTTGAATCGATGAAAATACGAGTCTCTTACCTACTACAAGAGGTGAGGACTACAAAAGAGATTTAAGGTGGAGCTCGAACATAAGTAGAAAACAAGAATAAATACCCAAACATTACAAGCTACGGTGATATTGATATGTTTAAAATAATCGATATTTTATTAATCATATTTCCCTTTTAAACTTTTGTTTATCGTAATTTATTATGATTTGAGTAGTGTTTTCGTACATATATGCATATAAGAGTTAAACCTCCCTTACTGCTTCGCGAGATCTGTAATAATGAGAAGACTTAACACGATAAACATGATAATGATTACTCTTTTTGTACATTGAGAAGTCTTCGTCTCTTAAACAAAATCCGAAAATAAATTATTCTTTCATCTTTCTAATTCAAAACTTCCTAATACTCTTTCGTATCATAATTCGATTGGAGAGCCAATTTAGAACCTGTTCTAGACTCTCTAATATTTGGGGGAGGAAAGCAGCTTAAGTTATATGGCTAGTAAACGTCGGTTTACAAACATGGAGGTTATTAACAAACTATAAAGCTATGACGTCATGAGCGAAAAAAAGCTTAAATATTTTTCACCGCAATCTGGCACATAGGCCTTGATGATGACATATAGGCAGTTTTAAGTTTTGATTTAGTATGATAAAAAAGGAAATAATAAAAACAGTTCTATGGGTTGATATAAATTACATAGATCGTCCCTAAGGTTTATATCGAATTACGGTTATTGTCCCTAAGTTTAAAATGTTGCATGGATTGTCCCAAAGTTTGGAGTAATTACGGATTTCGTCCCTAATTTAAACGTCCGTTACTTTTTCCGTTAGGGTTCCCTCACGTGTTAAACACGTGAGGGGTATTTTGGTCTTTTTGTAATCTTCTTCCCCAAAATCAAATAAACCCTAAGAAAATAAGCTTACACAAACACCCCTTCACACCACCCTACCGTCACACCACCGTACCCATCTCCCACCGCCACCGAAACCAACCTCCGGCGTAATTGTGGCAGAGCAGGCACCAAATCCTGACCAAGAAAAAACATCTGTTTGTCAAAGATGGCGTGTGCACGACACGACGTCGTTTCACCTCAATGAATAATAATAATGGAGTGTGGAAAGCATATTACCCCTTTTCTTCATTTCTGATTTTGAGAGAATTTGTTCCACCTACTCCTATCTTCCCTTTAATTCTTTAGCATCTTCATTTTTCATTTTGATTTTCATGTAACCATCCTTTGTATTAAATCACCTTCTTCGTGTTCCACCTACTCCTATCTTCCCTTTAATTCTTTAGAATTTGTTCCACCTACTCCATCCTTTGTATTAAATCACCTTCTTCGTGTGTGTGTCTGTGTGTGAGAGAGAGGGAGGGGAGGGTATTTTGGGGTTATGGAATGGAGAGATTATGTTATTTATTTGATTTTGACTTTATTGGTACACAATTTTGATTTTATTGGCGAAAAGACTAAAATACCCTCACGTGTTTAACATGTGAGGGAACCCTAACGGTATATTAGACGGACGTCTAAAATAGGGACGAAATCCGTAATTACTCCAAACTTTGGGACAATCCATGCAACATTTTAAACTTAAGGACGATAACCGTAATTCGATATAAACCTTAGGGACGATCTATGTAATTTACTCTATTAATAAATATGACCCTTATATTTTCGAAATTCTTTCTTCCATTGATGAATATATAACAATCTATATGTGTAATAACTTTTTAGCCACAACCTTTAAGATTAAAATTATTAAAATCCATAAATAAATAGAATGAAAAAAATATGAAAGAGATAGAATCAGTAATATAATGTTATTTGTTAAATTCACGTGTCATGTGATTAATAACTACAAACTAAGAAGCATTGTCAAAGTCAAAATGGAACATTGTTTACCCTTCTTTTTCTCCCAATCAACGATTTTATTCACCCTTGAGCGACCCATTAATGATTGAGAAAAACACCTATATAATCATCTGACAACTCACAAATACCAAAATACTCACCTGATTCGCGACATTTTTCTCGCGCCAATTTTTGTCTTTTAGTTGTCGTCGCGAGATTAAAATTTATAGAAATAAGTGGTCACAAATTGGCCACGTCCTCGCGAAATTTTAATCTCGAGCCAATTTTTTCTCGCGCCAATTTGTGACCACTTATTTCTATAAATTTTAATCTCGCGACGACAACTAAAAGACAAAAATTAGCGCGAGAATAATGTCGCCAATCTGGTGAGTATTTTAGTAATTTTGAGTTGTCATGTGATTATTTTGGTGATTTTGTCTTAATGATTTGTCGACTTTGGGTATAAACGAATTGGAGACGTAACTCACCATCAATGAATATAGTTTTAAAACTTTATTTACGAGGACTAAATCATGTATGCAAAGTTAACCGGGAGATTTTGTCACGTCATCAATAGAAATTTCCAATTCAAGCCCTAGAAAGGAGGTTGATCTTCATAATATTGTAGGGGGGCGGATTTAAAGGAGGGGCAACGAGGACAGTCCCCCACCCACACACAGACACACATAAGTTTTGATAAAAAAAAAAAAAAAAGGTAATTTATGACGGAAAATATGATTTTTTAGTTTTTGCCACCTCAAAATATAATTTAATAGGAATTAGTTGAATAATTTGTTCATAAATAAGACTTCCACGGCTACTGTTTAATCAAGATCTCTACGAACTTAACTCTCAAAATTAAACACCAAATTTTATCAGAAAAATAATAATAACAATAACATGGTTCATTAAAGATCAAACATATTAACCAATGTATACAAGTTCAAAATATAAAATCTAACTATATGACAATATTTACAATATTTGAATCTTCTATTCTTCACGAGACAATAAAACTAGTTCTCGACACATATGGCGATTTCGATGTGTGGACAACAACCACCGGATAATATACGGTGTATGAAACAAATGCTGACATGATCATGCCACAACTCGAATCAGCTCCTTATCTATAAACTCCTCAAGACTTATCGGACATTCACCATTCATCTTGTCCCCATACTTCTCGTATATATGACCCTTCACGGTTTCAAGAAGATCGTCATCAATGTCACTTTCTCCTTCGTGTTGTCGATCTATAATTATTTCTCTTAGCATCTCCGCTACGTCATCCGGAGGCTTTCTTCCTGTTTGAATACTCTTGTTGGTTCTATACCTGTCCACCAAAGCTTTAATTGTTATTCCGATCGAAACAACACCCATTAATAAGAAGACCCAAATATATGATTCATTATTCGTGTTTTTTGAGTTTGTGTGTTTATATGCAATATATATATTAAAAATAAGATTATGAAGTTAAGTGATAGAGTTAGATGTTGACGAGAGCGTAATTTTCGGATGGGTTAGTTAGGAAAAGATTGATACGAATAATTAGTGAATATCTTGTACCAAAAGTCTAGGAGTTATTTTCGGATGTAGATTAGCATCAAACTTGTATATATGTATCCTTCTCATATCGAATTCAATACACACGAAAATTTATTTCTTTCCCTCTGTATCATACCGAATTAACATGGTATGAGAGCGAATCGTATAAAACCTTAAAAACATTCGAAATCCAGAAAAACACCACAATGGGGGAACCCTCAAAAACCTCACAAGCAATCGTTCAAAATGTTCAAGATACACCATTTCCTACCGGAGTCATCCTTGATGACAAGAATTATCCGCTATGGTCTCAGGTGATGGAGATGCGGATCGGAGCTCGAAACAAGTCCGGTTATATCACCGGGACAACGAAGAAACCTAAAGGTGACGAACAACAAATCGAAGCATGGATCATTGATAACCACCGTGTAAAAAGTTGGTTAATTGATTCGATGAGTCCACCACTCATGAGACGATTCATACGCCTGCAAACAGCCGCGGAGATATGGGAAGCTGTTGGAAAAACGTTCTATGATGGAACGGATGAAACTCAGTTGTTTGAACTAAATCGGAGATCGTTTAACACACGCCAAAATGGACGAACAATTCCTATCTATTTCAATGAACTGGTCAGTATCTTTCAAGAAATAGACACACGTTTGACGGTCCAAGAGAATACTGTTGCTGGAACAATCACACTTAATCAAACGTTATCTCGTCTTCGTGTTCACATCTTCTTAGCGGGTCTGGATATGGAATTCAACCAAGCCAGAAGTGAAGTTTTGAGGAAAGATCCGCCACTTGACCTTGAATCGTGTTATGCCTACATTCGAAAAGATCAGAACCAAAGAATGACCATGGAAGAACCAAAACTTGAACAAGATAACATGGTACACATGACCTCTCGAAATCGAAATCCAAAGGATAAGAAGGTACCTGGTAAACATTAAAGTGTACATATTGTGGAGAAGACGGTCATTCTCAAACCCGATGTTATGAAGTTATTAGTTATCCGGAATGGTGGGATTTCTCAAAGAAGCCACGGAAGAAGATTAACCAAGCCGCCATGCCTGCAACCTCACAACGCGAAGAAGAAAACACTCCGATGGTGGCTCATACATTCTCGGATCAAGGTATGTCTAATGCAAACCATACTTCACTTTATGGTTGGATAATTGATACAGGGGCTACGGATCATATGATAAATAACTCGGAAGGTATGAATATTTTTTCGAAAAAACAAATGAGCATAAGTACTGCGAATGGAAGTACCGCAAGTGTGATAGGGGAGGGTTCCGTGAAACTTTCGGAATCCATGAATCTTGACTCCGTACTAGCAGTTCCTTCATTATCATCAAGTTTGCTTTCTGTTAGTCAAATTACTGAAGTACTTAATTGTTATGTTGTTTTTTGGCCAACCTATTGTGTGTTTCAGGATATGAGAACACATCGGATTCTTGGTTATGGTACTTGTCACACCCCGCTAAAGCGGAAACACGAGATGTGAAGAGCAAAGATATCATTACACGAGATACAATAAATACAAGCGATTTTCAAGTCATTATAAATAAATAGTCAAACGTCTACAAGTTCAAAATAACCAAGTTTTTAACATTGAAGCACTACAAACTACATAAGTAAACATTTGAACAAAAATCCCAAAATAATAGACATGGTCTTCTCCCGATTCATGATTCACGTGACCTCCCTGACCCGTCCGATAGATATGCACTTCTAGTCCTTACATTTTTTTTTTCCTGAAACATGAGAAAAAGTGTCAACTACAAAAGTAGTGAGTGAGTTACAGTTTTCTAGTCCTCGACTAAAAATAGTTTAGTTTCGACAAAGTATAGCAATACTTTGTAGAGGTGTTCTCGGTAGTATATCAATACTTGTATAGAAGTTTCGTAAAAAAAAGAAATATTGATTGTGAATTGAACATCGTCCTCTTGATAAAGTATAACGGTAAGTGATCTCACTTAACCGATTGTTGGCCGCGAGCGGCCCCCTTTTTCCCCACGCCGTATTTGAGGTGATGAACGAATTGACCGTGAAGTCCTTCTCTCGCATTATCATACGAGATTTTGTACATATTGACCGAGAGGTCCTTCTCTCGCATTATCATACGAGATGTTGAACGAGTTGACCGAGAGGTCCTTCTCTCGTATTATCATACGAGATGTTGAACGAGTTGACCGAGAGGTCCTTCTCTCGTATTATCATACGAGATGTTGAACGAGTTGACCGAGAGGTCCTTCTCTCGTATTATCATACGAGATGTTGAACGAGTTGACCGAGAGGTCCTTCTCTCGTATTATCATACGAGATGTTGAACGAGTTGACCGAGAGGTCCTTCTCTCGTATTATCATACGAGATGTTGAACGAGTTGATACTGTGTACTTAGGTTACGCCGGGAGACGATCGAATAATATGTACTTAGGTTAATGTCGAAAGACGATCGAGTAAGGAGTACTTAGGTTAATGCCGAAAGACGATCGAGTAATGAGTACTTAGGCTAACCACGAGAGACGGTCGGGTAATATGCTAAGTATCGGTATTCATACACTAAGCGGCCTAAACAAGATAATAGGGTATAAAGAGTCCGAGCACTGTTTTGATGTAGGCACTTAAGTCTAGCTATATCCTTATCAAGAGAAGATAGAGATGGCAAAATCATGGCATTTATAGGACGTACGATTGATCATTAAGTTCAAGTATGTACAGCGCGACCCTTTTAAAATATAATTACATATATGCGTATAAATCTATTGATTTTAAAAGAACATACAATCGTTTTTGATGAAATTCATTATTTTTGAGTTAGATTTCGACATGCAATGGCTAAAATAGTAAAACCTTTTATAATTTTAGTTTAGTTTGGATTTTCATCCATAATAACAAGGATTTAACGTAACTTTTGTCAAAACCCGTTTTTGCTCATAAGTGGTCACAAATCTTGATGAAACTCATTTTTTTGTTATTAGATGATGCATGCAATGAATTAAATCAATAAATAAAGATGATAGGAAGTGTTTCTACCGAATGGATGATGATTTGAAGAAAGATTGAAGTAGCCTCTTAGTGATTTTTGACCCAAAAGCTTAGAGAACGATTTTTACCCCAAATAGTTGAAAGTTCCTTTCTTCCTTCTTGTTTATGGACTTTTTATATGTGATTTTTAAGGTTAAATTGACGGATTATTTCTGAAATGTGGCTGTTTTTTTGAAGTTTTGAGAGAGAGTTTGGTTGAGAGTGAGAGAGAGAGAGAGTGAGTAAAGAGTGTTTGTATGTGTTTTTGTGTTTGTGTCTAAATTGTGATTCAAATAAGGTCACTGGACTCTTAGGCAGTCCTTTAACGTTTTTGACCCGGAGCCAAAGTGTTGGGCTCGGGTTTGGGTCCGTTTAATTGAGTTTTAAAGGTTAACGAAAAGTGGCTGTCTGTGTGCTCCACCGCGGCGCGGTGGCCTCACTGCGGCACGGCTGGAGGGCAGACTTGGCGTTTTCGTTTTTCGTTCGTTCCGTTGTTAAGCGTTTCGTTAGTTAAAAGTTTCCGTTCATTTTAAATAGGAACTTAGGCAAGTTCACTAAGTATTTTCTTGGTATTAGGATTCATTTTGTGATTCCGATTTCGATTCCGACGTACACGAGTTTACGAGACAAGTAACGACAAGGTCAATACAAAGTTAAGTTAAAGGTAGAGAATGCGGTTTTCACCTGAAATTAGACGGTTGTCACATTCTCCCCGGGTTGAAAAGAATTTCGTCCCGAAATTTAGTTCGCCTCATCGGGAGGAAGAATCTCTGAGCAGATGTGGATACTTCTGACGGATCTGATCTTCACGTTCCCACGTGAATTCGTGACGACGTCGGGAATTCCACCGAACTTTGGCAATAGGAATTTGACTCTGCTTGAGTTGCTTGACCTCGCGGTCAACAATCTCAAGCGGTTCTTCGATGAGGTTGAGCTTGTTGTCGATCTGTACTTCGTCCAGTGGGATGACAATGGTCTCATCAGACAGGCACTTTTTCAAGTGCGAGACGTGAAAAGTGTTGCGGGTGCTAGAGAGTCCTTGAGGGAGTTGGAATGGGTAGGTTACCGGCCGGTTCGTTCCAACATCTCGAATGATCCGGTGTATCTCGGGCTTAGCTTGATGCGCTTCCTGAAACGGGTTACTCCTTTCCAAGGCGATATCTTGAGAAATTCTTAATGAACCATCGATAGAAGCCAGCCAATCCTAGGAATTGTCGGATTTCCATAGGAGTCGTTGTGGTTTTCTATTTCTCAATTGCTTTGATTTAGGATGAGTCTACGTGAATTCTCTCATGATTGATCGCATGATCAAGGAAATGTACTTCCTGGAGTCAGAATTCACATCTCGAGGATTGACGTACAACTTGTGTTCTCTAAGAAGTTCTGAAATTGTTCCAAATGTTTAGCGAGATCCTACTTGTTCCTTGAGTAGGTGAGGATGTCATCTATGAATACGATCACAACTTTGACCAGATACGGTCTACACACCCAGTTCATCAGATCCATGAACACTGCTGGTGCGTTGGTCAGACCGAAAGGCATGACGAGAAATTCGTAGTGCCCAAAACGAGTTCGAAAAGCGGTTTTTGGAGTGTTGGTCTCACTGACACGAACCTGATGATAACCAGAGCGGGGGTCGATCTTAGAAGAATAAGTTGCTTCTTGCAACTGGTCGAACAGATCATCGGTTCTCGGGAGTGATTATCGGTTCTTTGACGGTCAGTTTGTTCGGTTCTCGTTAGTCGATGTACAATCGAAAAGATCCGTCTTTCTTTTTCACGGAGAGGATTGGGGCTCCCCAAGGGAACGAGCTTGGACGAATCAGACCATGATCTAAAAGTTCCTTTAGGGGTTTCGACAGTTCTTGCAATTCGGGTGGTGCCAGACGATATGGGGTCTTGGCAACCGGTGTTGTGCCAGGAACGAGGTCTATTCGGAATTCCACTTGTCGATGCGGCGGTGGCCCAGGTAAATCCTCTGGAAAGACTTAGGTGATCCTTGACTACTGGGATATCTTGTACTCGGTTCTCTTTGGGTTTACGTTCGAAAACGTGAGCGAGGAATGCGTCACAGTCCTCCTCGAGGTACTTGCGAAATTTCATGGAGGACACGATACGGAGTTGTCGTCCAACTTTGTTTCCTTGAACAACTAGAGTTTCACCGTCTGAGAGGGGGATACCAATGAGTTTGTCGAAACAGACGGTCTCGGCTCGGAAACGAGGCGACCAGTCCATTCCGACGATAATGACAAAGCTTTTCAGCTCTATCGGGATCAAGTCGGTGGGGAGAGTCTTATCGGTCAAGCACATTGAACAGCCTAGGATTATGTCCTTGGCTTTGAATCTTTGACCCTAAGCAGATTCGATAGTAAAGCTATCCTTAAGAACCTTGGATCCTAGATTGATAAGGGGTCTAATTTCTAAGGACACGAGGCTTCTCTCTACTTATGAATCGAATAACATAGATGCGAAATATCGTTCACAGGAAATTTACCTGTCGCTCGCTTCTTCCCTTTATTACCAGTTCCCTTTCGGCAGTGCTTGGAGAAGTGCCCCGCTTTGTTACATGTGTTGCACACTGGGCAGTTTCCAACATGATGGAAGTTGCATTTGTCACACTTAGGGTATGGCCCAGCGTAAGTTTGGGGTCCTGTTGTGGGGGCCACAACTACTGCAAGGTTGCGTGCAGTCTTGGGTTTCTTGATGTGGTCGTCTGAATTTGGTTGTTGATCAGCTTTTCGTTTATCAATTCCCTCTCGCTCGGCAGGTGTTGGAGCGGTAAGGAGGTTGCTGGTTAGACGATGAGCGAGGACAACTGCGCTCTGTATCGTCAGCGGCTCAGCAGAGATCACCATCCCTCTGCTTTCGGGAACAAGGCCGGAGATGTATCGGTCGATCCAGTTTTCTTCTGGGGTTACCAACCTTGGTACCAGTCTGGCCAGCTCATGGAAACGAGTAGTGTATCCGCCGATGTCGTTGCCGACCATCGTGTGATTCCAAAGCTCTGCCTCGAGCTTCTTCATCTCACCCTTAGAGCAGTATTCCCTCTTGAGGAGATTCTTGAATTCGTCCCAAGTGAGGGCATAAGCAGCTTCACGTCCTCGGGTTTGGATCACGAGGTTCCACCACGATAGGGCCCGTCCGTGGAGTACGCAGGAGGCATACTCCACCTTATCAGTTTCAGCACAGCGGCTAATGTGTAGGACTGATTCGATGCTTTCGAACCAGGAGAGTAGCCCTACAGCGCCAGTGGTGCCATGAAACTCCTTTGGCTTACAAGACATAAAGCCCTTATATGTGCAAACGGGGAGGTTTCGGTTTTGGTTCTGGTTATCTCCCTGTTGTTGTTGTTGCTGGTTTTGGTTGTTGTTTATCCCAGCAGTGATCTGGGCGATCATGTTGGGCATGGCAGCGTTAAAATGAGCAGCGACCTGCTCGGCTATGAGGCTGGCATTGCTTCTCGCAGGAGCCATGTTTCTACAACCGAAAAAGGAAAACCAGTTTAGAACGCACGAATAGGAATAGGTGATAAGAATTTAAAGAATGACTAACGACCGTGATAACATAAAAAGAATTAAGGAAGGATAAATAGCACACGCACGATAATGGTTACGGAATGATAATACAATTCAAGCACAACCGAAAGTAAGGATATTAATGATAGATGTTCCATTTTATAAAATCGGTTACCTGAACAAGGTAAAGTTTGAAACATGAATACTAACGTGAGTTTTAAGTTGCTACAGATGCAGAGATATTACAACTTAAGCTAGAGTACAATACATGACGAGAAATAAGCTAGTGGAGCATGTTTAGGGGCATCTTCGGGAAAATAACGGTAATCAGGGTACTCATCACCAGACACACGCTCACTAGGCGCTGATGAGTCCTTGGTGTCGACTGAGTCGAAGAGACGATTCGAGGGGAAATGCTCGGGTAGACGGCGAGCGGTGTCGGAGACCTGGAACAGAAGACGAGCATGTTGCTCAGTCTCCTTAGTAAGTCCCTGAAGGTCTCTGCGGAGTGTAGGGTACTCGGCCGGGGTAAACCTCCGAATTGGGGTCGTCGTGAGCAGTGGTCGGGATGGTTTTTCTCAGACATGTAATGATCCATGGTTGGCGTAGGCGATGCCGCGGACGGTTCCTCGGGGTGTAGTGAAACATGGGGAGGCGTAGCTCTGATTGGGTTGGGAGTCTCTTGTCCCATCAGGCGGTATGGTAGTCGATCGGGTAGCATGACCTGCTTACGAGGAGTCACACGGATGCGCGGTTCTCGTTGTTGTGGAGACGCGACGGGAACCGGCGAAACAGTAGTTAGGGCAGTCCTCGGACCGGGTGTATAGTGGCTATTGGCAATGGCTCTAGAGTTCTCCACCGAAGAGTCGGTAGGATCGAGGTGTTGAGCTCTCGACGCGGTGTTGTCGTCCGGAGTCTCAGTCGAGAATATGGTTCGAGAGTACGAGTGCACGGGTGACTGCGACGATCCAGACTTGAGAGTTGCGATAAGATGGAACGAGTAATTATAGTTAAAGGAAAATGTAAATAGGACAGTGCATGTTCGGGTCAGTCACATGAGAATTCGGGAATCGGGGAATCGAGAATTGTTGACTCAAAAATCGTTTAACAATAGCAATTACGTTCCGTTCTTGCATAATTTATTCCAAACTAGGCGTAGTTGGCCAAATTACGCGTAGTTAATAATGAACCATGCATTTGCGGAATTAATCCACTAAAGTTTAAAACTCGTGAAATGATTTTTCGAAAAAGCCTTGGTTATAGTTTGGTTTTTGAAAATTTTGAAGATTTTGAAAACCCGTATTCACTATAACCTGCGCTCTGATACCAAGTCTGTCACACCCCGCTAAAGCGGAAACACGAGATATGAAGAGCAAAGATATCATTACACGAGATACAATAAATACAAGCGATTTTCAAGTCATTATAAATAAATAGTCAAACGTCTACAAGTTCAAAATAACCAAGTTTTTAACATTGAAGCACTACAAACTACATAAGTAAACATTTGAACAAAAATCCCAAAATAATAGACATGGTCTTCTCCCGATTCATGATTCACGTGACCTCCCTGACCCGTCCGATAGATATGCACTTCTAGTCCTTACATTTTTTTTTTCCTGAAACATGAGAAAAAGTGTCAACTACAAAAGTAGTGAGTGAGTTACAGTTTTCTAGTCCTCGACTAAAAATAGTTTAGTTTCGACAAAGTATAGCAATACTTTGTAGAGGTGTTCTCGGTAGTATATCAATACTTGTATAGAAGTTTCGTAAAAAAAATATTGATTGTGAATGAACATCGTCCTCTTGATAAAGTATAACGGTAAGTGATCTCACTTAACCGATTGTTGGCCGCGAGCGGCCCCCTTTTTCCCCACGCCGTATTGAGGATGAACGAATTGACCGGAAGTCCTTCTCTCGCATTATCATACGAGATTTGTACATATTGACCGAGAGGTCCTTCTCTCGCATTATCATACGAGATGTTGAACGAGTTGACCGAGAGTCCTTCTCTCGTATTATCATACGAGATGTTGAACGAGTTGACCGAGAGGTCCTTCTCTCGTATTATCATACGAGATGTTGAACGAGTTGACCGAGAGGTCCTTCTCTCGTATTATCATACGAGATGTTGAACGAGTTGACCGAGAGGTCCTTCTCTCGTATGATCATACGAGATGTTGAACGATTGACCGAGAGGTCCTTCTCTCGTATTATCATAGGA
>CAJVGC010000060.1:7256175-7288906 GCA_910822075.1 Senecio squalidus
GATTTCTTCAGAGTCATCTTGATGCATCTGTTTGACCTCTTCAACTGTGAGATTAGCACACTTACATATAAAGGATTCGAATGAAATCTCTTCGCTGATTTCATGTTTGGATCCTCCAGAGGTTGTTGCAAGGGCAGTATTAACATTGGTAATACTTGGATTGTTGGTGGAGATCTTCTCAGCTTCAACTTCAGATTCAAAGACTCTGAGATCGTTGTAGAGATCATCTAGTTCTAGTGCTTCAAGAGCGTCTCCTTGCCTGTAGATAACTGTATACACAATCCATTCCTTTCCTAGTGCTCGGATAAACTTTCTGTTTATATCATCATTCTCATATTTGATTCCTGCGCTGAGCATCTCTCCAGTGAGTTTCTTGTATCGATCAAAAGTTTGAGTCATTCGTTCGCCAGGTAAACCATTAAAATTTTCGTACTCTTGTTTGAGAAGAGCCTTCTTGTTCTTTTTGGTATTCTTGGTTCCGCTGAATCTCTTTTCCAGTGCTTCCCATAGCGATTTGGCATCTTCATATTCTTCGAATTGTGATTGATATTCGTTTGGAATTGCAATCATAAGAATACTAAGAGCCTTGATTTCAGTTTGTTTCTCCCTTCTTTCAAGATCGCTTACAAGTGCACGAGCATTCACTCCTGGTTCTCCATCAGCTCCTTGGGCAGCAGGTCGTTTGTTACCATTGATGATCACATCCCATACTGTGTAATCGGCCAGTAGGATGTGTTGCTTGATTCGTAGCTTCCATAAGTCGAATTCGTTGCTCTTTAGGATGGGAACTTTTCCTAATGCAATTTCTGTCATCGTGGTTGTAATGATTTTTGCTTGAGAGGATTTGTAACTCGTTGATCTATGGATCTAAAGCACCTCCTGTGCTCTGATACCACTTGTCAGGATCGTGTTAGTCTAGATAAACTAACAGATTTGCTAACGTTGTAGATCAAGATCTATTGAAGAAGTTCAGCAGCGGATGAACACTTCAATATTACGAGTTTATTGAACAATAAAGAATGAATAAGAATTAAACAAAAGTATTGTCAAATTGCAAGCCTCAATTGTATTAACCAGAATAATATCAATACAACGTGTTTTCTATCTTTCAAGGATCTATCTATTTATAGACCTTGAGGCTCGTTCTAGATAAACTAGAATTCTACATCTATCCTTATCTAAACATTAAATAAGGAAACTTTATCTAATTACAAAAGGAAATATAATCTAATTATAACTCTTAGATTATATATACAAGATATGATAAGTCTTCCGTGTCTTCCGTGCCTTTGACTTATTCCGTATCTTAACTTTGACTATGACTTGATCCTGACTTTGTCCGTAGTAACCGTAGTAACTCTATCTACCGTAGCAACTTTGCTGAACAGCCGCACAAACTTATCTTTGTGTTCTTCCGTAGTAACTTCATAATCATTAAACTGATTGTTTAAGTTACTTTTGTTTGTTTGTTAGGATTCATTGTTTATGGTTAAACTATATTGACTAAGTTATAACCCAACAATAATATTAAACATAATATAATTATTCAAGGTGAAAAACCAAGAAACTTTATAAATCCCAAAACTCAAAATATGTTTGAGAACAAGAATACTGTAAAATCTAATGTAATGAAACAAACTAAATTCACGACGATGGAATGTATGCTCGACAAACAGGGCAACTTTGACTTAGCGACAACCACTCGTTAATACATTGGTTATGAAACGAGTGTTGACATGACACCACAACATAAATCGTCTGATCCTCTTTAAATTCTTGGATGCATATCACACAATCTTTGTTTGTGCTTGCACTGTTCTCGTATGTTTGCTCCTTAACGGCTTTACTAAAATCAAGATTATGCACTCGCCCTTGGGTACTAAAAGTATTACCATCGCTTATCTGATCAAGATTTACATGTCTAAATGTCGTTACAACATCACGAATAACATGTTCAGTGGTAGTCACTGGTGTTTGGATTGGCAGTGTTCTTATCGTTTCACTAGACGACCAGCAATCCAATAGGTTACGTACTATATTTTTCCAAAGCAATATGAAGAACCCACGAACAAAAGCAATTAGGCTGCATAAGATATTTCCAAGCAATAGCAGGCAACAACAAACAAACCAAATTATTTTGCGTACTATTTTCGATAGCAATATCATGAAGATCATTAGCACCATCGCGATAAAACATGCCGCCATTAAGCCAAAGAAGATAAATAAGACGAGTAAACCACCATCCATAGCTGATTGACGTTCTAGTATTATCAATTGTGTTTTCCAATGGTGTCTTTTAGATCAAAGATCGGTAAAAAGTGTTATTATATATCTTGACAGAATTTTACTATAAAATACATTTATAATAAAGAGTACGGAAAAATATATTTACCATAAATAACTTTTAATTAAATATGGTATGTTTAATCATTACCATTAGAACAATGGTTAAGGACTTAAGGTTAATAAATCTCCAATAAATTTAAGGTAATAAATACATTTGTCCTCATAATGTGCGTGTAAAATAAACGATTTCATTTAAAACAATGAAAAAATTTGAGTACAAAATAACCAATCACAATATTACATTTCAAAACTTACTTTAATTTTTTTTGTTTAAAAATTAATTATCTCAAAAACCGTAACGCTTTGTTCTCGAGTCTAAAATTAAAGGAAAGGAAAGTAATGTAAAGAAAAGGAAAGTAAAGTAAAGTAAAGTATTTATTTTACTTTACAATCACCCCAAATATGGCCGGATTGTTTTATTGAATAAAATGTATAAACTTTACCTCCTAATCCTTTCCTTTACTTTGCTTTCCTTCCTTAAAAAAAACTTGAGAACACAACAATTTATTTATTTCCTTTTCTTTACATTCCTTTACCCTCAAAATAAAACTTGAGAACACAGCGTAAATGTATTAAACGAATAAATTACACCATTAAAATAAGCATTATCTTATCTTTTTATAAAGCACTCACTTGATATACCTTTATGGAAAAAAAATCCGGGTTTTTTTTCGGGTTTTGGAAAGTTTATATTATCAGATCAGAGTTTTATCAGATGTGATGATAATAGTTTGATATGAAATTTCCTTCTTTTTCTTTTTGGTTCTAGTTAAAGATACATCATATAACATATCTATGTTTTGAAATTCACATTTAGTGTTCAAATCACATGTGATATTACCTTACGAATATCAACATATATTTGACAAAAACCGAAAAAATAAAAATTCGTCAAAATTCGATTTTTTCCGAGTTCATATAGATTATACCTCATATACTATATTTTAAAAAAAAAAATTCACATTTAAAGTTCAAACCATGTTTTTTATTTACTTATTAGTTTTGAAATACTACGTATATTATAAAATCACATATTATTTACATTAATATCACATGTGATATTAGTATATGATTTCGATGAACGTTTTATCTGTTTAATTGAATTAATAATATAATGATATTAAATCTTTAAATCCATATTTGATGTTAAAATCACATCTGATATAACATTCCGAGTTTAAATATTTGTCCAAAAACGGAGAAAAAAAAAGTTGTCAAAATTTAATTTTTTTCTTGGTCTAGATAAATAATACATTATATAATAAATTTTGTTTTGAAAATTTACAATTATATGTTAATATCACATGTGATATTAACTGTACAATTTTAAAACCCACATAAATCTCAAAAAATAAAAGTCGTCGAAAGTATATAGATATGACCATTGCTCTAATTAAAGAGGAGAAAAAGACGGTCTCAACGGCGTAATTTATTTTGTCATTTATTTTAGATTTGATTCATGATTTTTAGATCATGGAATGAACATCTTTGTGTTGTCATTATGACTCAATATTTGATAAGGGTATAATTGTAAAATGAAATGTTTTAATTATTTTCCTTTACTTTCCTTTACCTTTCAAAGAACATAATTCATAATAAACTTTTCTTTTATTTTCTTCCGTTCATTTTATTTCATTTTTTTACTTTCATTTCCTTTACTTTACTTTTCTTTCCTTTACTTCAATTTTTAACTTGAGAACAGAGCGTAAGTGTGTAAATCGTTGTTTCTTATATCAGAGTTCCTTGTGATTTTGTAATACATTTTATATTAGAGTTAAGGTGGTTAATTAGCAACCAGTTTTCAAAAATATATCGTTATGGTATACGAATTTTATTATCATTTCAAGAATAGATAATTACAATATCAAGAATAACTATCATATGTGAGTATATTATCGAGAAATTTGAGTCAATTTCAAGATACATGATGTTAATTTGACATCGTTTGCACTAGAGGATCGCACTCGAAGTTGGTATGCTCCAACATCGGTCCAAGCTTGATGAGCTTAGGGACAAGCACATTATCTCTAGCCGCGCAAACGAGTGGGTTCTCTAGTTGTAGTACGGCTCCAATCACATTTGCGCGTACAGTCATTGGAAATATACGTGGCCATCTCTCGTTTTGGTATGACCTAAGTGCATCCTCAATAACCTTTGGACCAACCTCCTTAGCCGCCTTGAGTGCAGGCGCGAGCTTTTGCACCAAAACAATAGCATCTTCCAAAGCACAACAAGCCCCTTGACCGAGGTTAGGAGTCATTGGGTGCCACGCATCACCAACAAGGACGACCCCGTCTGATGAAGCTGGTGGGGTAAAGCCTGGCCACAACCACCTGTCAACTAGTGGAGTCTGGATGATTGTGTCGTCGGGTGTGGCATCGATTATGTTTTGTAGCTCGGAGGACCATTTCTTTATTAGTTCCTTGGTTTGTTGCTTTAAAACTGATGGATCAGTAATCTTTGGACCTGCCATCTTATATTCACACAACTATTAAATTACGTAATGCGTTAATTATGATTACAAAAACAGCATTATTACAATAAACTTTAGAAAAATTTCTTTGAATAAAATGATTTATGATGGAATAAGAATAAATTGCCCTTTGTTGTAACAGGACGATGTACATACCTGGTACAGGTCTATTGAAGCAAACGAACCAATAAACTTTTGTTGGTGAAACCGGAACATAACCAGCACGTATGCCACACCCATAAATGTAATTGACCCGTGACTCGTATGGTTGTCCACCAGGGTAATCTCCAAGCCCACGAAAAGCAGAATATCCTACATATCTGGGCTCGGAAAATCCCATCCATTTAGCCACAGGGGAACGAATTCCATCACATCCAATTACCACCTGTCGGTATAATATCATAATGTTATTCTTTGATTCAACTACACTTTTATAATCATGAAACTTTTCTTACCTTTGATGATATTCGAGTACCATTAACAAGTTGAAGCAGAGTTTCACCATCTTTATGTTTTTCAATCTTTGCCAACTTTGACGAGAATGAAATGGAGTCTGTTGGTAGTTGTTTGGCTAGAGTCTCCAGAAGGGTCTTTCTTTCGACTGCACGAACCTCTTGACTGTTTCAATAAGCACCAAATAAATTTTCGCTAACTAAAATTATCTGTATAGAAATGCTACTTTATGTATATACGTACGTTTGATCTTCTTCTTTGAATGTGAATGAACGTAGCACTTTTCCATCATCTGTTTTTATCACTATCCTGCAAGGTTTATTTGACGAAAAATCTCAAAAGGTGCTTAAGTAATAGAACAAGTCAAGCATAATTTAACGAAATATATGCAATGCATTTGGATAGTGTGATTATGTGATTATTCGTAATTCAAGTCCCAGATAATCGGTTTATAATGTTTTGGTAGCCCCTTGACCCCTGATTTACTGTCGTGGTTGAGTTCATATCAGCTCAACGAGTGTGCACTCCACACTCCGAGCTGAATATGAAGTTAGCTCAGTCTCTAGTAAATCACATTACCTAAATGACCGTCGATGACACTAAAATCACCAATAGAAGTTGGATTACAACTAAAAAGTTTCTAAAGAAACTACGCTCATTGAGGGGGGCGGTAGCACGATTAGCCCCTCTGGTGCTAAACAAGACAAGTAAAAGCTAAAAACTAAATGAGCAAACCCTTGAATTTCGAGGTATTGCGGTCTAAGTTCATCACCAACACCCATTGCATCCAAAACCTTCCAACCATTCTTAAACAGAGTCAACGACGTCCCCCCTGTTCGCAACGACTCCGCCTGTTCCAGCACCAACGATGGAACTCCCAATCTTAATCACATAATAGTTAAACATGTGATTATGTTTAATACAAGTAATCAAATTTATCGATATAGACAAAACTAAAAAAGCAACCTGTGTAACGAAACTGCCGCGGAGAGGCCTGCGATACCAGCTCCTACTATGACTACTTCTTCCTTCCTGATATCGGATACTGCACTGATAACTGGTTTGGTTCTTTTCGGGTTTTTTGTTCGAATTCGAACACAGTATTTGGTTATATGATTGTTAGTGGTTTGTCGATTAAGAGATGGAAAATGTATGGATAAGAAAGATGAACATAATGTTGCCATTGTTGTGTGTGTTTTTTGAAGAAGAAAACTGCATGATTGTGTTTGTATGTGTGTGTTTTGTGACCACTGAATATTGTGGGTGAGAAAGTTAAAGACGTAAATATAATTTCGATCCTATTCGATCAAACTTTCTTTAGTTATAGTTATAGAACAAAAATTATAAATTAATTAATTATGTTCAAATAACCTAAAAATTATATTGTCTAATTAATTAAGGTAGGTAAATAAAAGTAAATTTCACATATATTTTACTTTAATCAACAAATATATGTAAGTTGTAACAAAATGAATACTAAGTCAATTAAGTAATACTAGTACGAAACCCGCACGATATAGGAGGAAAAAAAACTTATAAACGATAAAATTATATTAAACTATGTTATGTCGGTTTGGTCAAGAAATTAATAAATATATAATAACTCTAAATTAAATTTTAAATTTTATTTAAATATTTATAGGTAATAAATATGAATTAATATGTATTTGGAATGTTTAAGTAGTAGTTAGGGATAATTGGGTTGAAAAATAAGTAATAAAAAGAAAATGAAGGAGTACTTTATTTATTTTATTCTTTATTTTTAACGATAAGAAAACCACCTCAAATGCTATATATGTAGTATATAGATAAATCGCTATGATTTTTATTAGGCTCGTTTAATCAATTTATATAATAACGATTATGGCTTACTATTAGTATTTTATATGGATTATATATTATATGAACGTGATTAAAACCTAGTATTAGGATATTATGATCCCGATCCCGATTCCGATACGATCTTCCGATCTCAATCGCTACGAGACAAAACGATTCATAGTAAAGTCATGATCGTAACAACTTTGGATAGGACCGCTAGCCCAAATCCTTGCTCAAACCAATTGACAATAAAAAGTTGCTTATTTAGGACCCGCTTTATTATGAAACCGATAGAATAATCGTTTTACGTAAATTTTTGAAGGTCCAAATTCTATAAATTAAAATTAATAAAAGATTATCAAGACAAAAATGTTACAAGAAAGATCAAAGTGGTTGATAATTTTACTAATTACATATAACAACCTATTTTATTCAGAAAACATGGATTTATTTTTCCTGTTACTTACATCTTTTCAGTGACTTGTTTAGAAGGCTTGCTTTTAACATATTGTAATACAAGCTGATTGCCATAAGTAAGATAAAATAAAATGTCATATTTTTCGTCAGGAGTTCTTAATTTTTACTCTTTAAAAAAGTACCGACTCACAGTAGGACTTGATAACTCGTACGACTCGTCCCATTACTCGTACGACTCGTACCATGACTCGTATGATGACTCGAAAAGGCATTTGTTTTATGAATAAATTCAATAAAAAAGACTTAGTATTATATATATTATATGTATTTAGTATACTTATTTTATACTCCCTCCGTCCCATATTAGTAGTACGGTATTTCTTTTTAGTCCGTCCCAATTTAGTGTATACTACTAAAAAAAGATATAAAAATTTGATAAGTTTACAATATTACCCTTGGTTGAAGTTATTATTACATATTTTGTAGAAGACATTAATTAATTAATGAAGGGTACAATTGTCATTTTATAAAAAGTAAGAAAGAGAAAACATTAATAATTATGTTTTTCTAAAACTATGTATTTTTTGTGTGAGGACAATAATTTTGGGACGGGAGTATAACATTTTAAAAATTGTGACTCTTACGAGTCTAATCGAGTCACGAACCAAAATTTGAAAAAGCGATTCACATCATCACTTACGAATTGACGATTGTAGTCACAACTATAAATTTGCAAATTATACCGAATAATGTTGATGGGTCGATAACATATCTGTTTAATTACTTGCATTTGCATTTGCATTTGTCAAACAACTCTTCTAATTTATAACATTCAAATTCAATATACAAATGAACAAGTTCAATATGTGAACAGTCGATATACACTTTAACAAATAGATCGTTCAAAATAAACTGTTAAACGTCTGCTTAGACTCTACAACAAATGCACAAGAAATATACATCGGTTAAGAAACTGCCCGCGAACCAATTAAGTTTAAACTACAAATTACAATCGGAAATATGAAAGCACGGGAAAAAAACGAGGAAAAGTTAATAGTACCACTTTAAACTATGACAAGTTCCTTTCACGCATATAATTTTCGATCTTGGCTACATCTTCTGGAGTATCAACACCATGAGCATCATGATCGACTTTTATTACCTGCAAGAATCAAGAAAAGAATAATCGCTACTTTCATCAGATTTCGGTATTCAAATCATTACGTGAATAAATTATACGGGAAATACAAGTTGTACCTTCATCTTGTAACCGTTTTCAAGAACTTTAAGCTGTTCCAAATCTTCTTCTAGTTGCAATGGAGTTGGTGTAAGGTCTGGATAAATCTTTAAAAATTCCGAATCATAGCTCTACAAATGCAAAATACTGATATAAGTTTACAAACATGTAACAATGGAAACAACATAAACAAGTCGTTTGTTATGGGTACCTGAATACCGAGATGAAGATTGTATGGGAAATCAGGGTTGACTTTTCCTGACCTGCAAGAAGAAGGAACAAACGCAACCATTTATTATTTAAACAACAACTGAAAAAAGGTGAACATATCTTTAAGACAACGGAAATACATACTTATTAAAAGGGATAAGTCCTCGAGAAAAGTAGATTGCATAACCACGGTTATCAACTACACATTTCACGCGATTTGGATCAAAAGCATCTTCTGGTTTCAAAGATGTGACTGCAGTGCTGAAAACTGCATCCGGTGTGGTCTGTAAAAAACAAACAATAGTATATTTCAAAGATACAAATTTCAATAATTTGATCAACTTGAAGAAATGAACGAGTGATACCTGAAGAGCTTTCACAATCCCATCAATTATTTCAGGTTCAATAAGAGGTTCGTCTCCTTGAATATTAACAACAATATCGTACTTTTTCTCAAGTTTTTGTAGTGCTTCACTACATCTCTCAGCCCCTAAAATATATACACCCAAATAACTATATCTATCAATCGTTTATCAAGATTATTAATGACCTCGCTTCACAACAATAAACAAAATTTTGTACCATTTCTGCACGACTCAGCAGTCATTATCACCTCAGCCCCAAAACCCCGACAACACTCTGCTATCTTTTCATCATCCGTTGCCACAACTACAACATGAACAATGTTCAATTTAGTTACCAAAGTCAAACATTACTACATTAATGAGTTAATCACATGGTAATCTTAAGTGGAACCTTTCTAACTCCGAATTAAAGGTCTTATCAAGATATAAATTCCGAGCAAAATGGAAAAATATCCATCACCCTGCTAAATCTACCATCTTCAAAAGGGGTGTGTGCCATTGCTTTTCGTAAGTGAGAGCCTAATTCTTGCGTTTTCAAGTTTTAGACAATCAGTTTCTAGTGTTCGGGTATAACAAGTCATTTTATATCAGAGGGGGACCTTATGTATTATCGAAACAGCACATAAAACACTAGACGTTATGTATATTCTGCGTTAGAGTCGGGTTGAAGCTAAAAATTTCAATTTATATAAATTAGGCTCGTTAGGTGAGGTGAACACCCTTCAGTCCCCCTTGTCTCCGCCTTACATTACAACTAATTATTATTATTACAAAACCCGAAAACCGATACTAAAAACTCAAATACTTACCAACACAATCCAATGTCGTTGCCAATTTTGCTCTTTCCCAAGTCCTCTGTTCCAAGATTTAAACTTTACACTAATAATTAATGGAAAATATTCAAGATTTAAATAAATTAACAAACTTTAATATATACCTGGATCATGGGTTTACCAAGAATATCAACAAGTGGTTTGCCTTCAAACCGGGAAGAAGCGAACCGGGCTGGAATTATACCCACGACCCGACTCCGAAACTTGGTGGCGGATCGGCGGTAAAAATAATAAGCGTGTGCACCGACGGCGATAGCGGCGGCGGCGCCGACACAATGCAGAATACATGATTTGGCTGACATGGTTATGATCCCGATGAGATCTAATACAGCTCAGTTGGCTGATCACAGTGTATGTGTATGTGTATGTGTATGTGTATGTGTATGTGTGTGTGTGTTTTATTTTTTTTAATGTTTGCTTATTTGTGGTTGTTTATATTTCAGACGTCATTTTTGCCCCAAAATATTTATAGATTCTTTTTAGCAATGAGTCTCTTTCACCTTCAATTTTGTTATCGTACTGTTAAAGTAAAATTTCACACTTCTGACACTTCGTTCGGTTGCTGACGAAGAAAGGATGAATTGTATATATGAGTGAGTGGATTAAATGTGTTCACAATGACATTTAATGTTATGATGATTAATAATTGAATGCATAGAATGATATTAATAAAGAATTCAGTTACACAAGAATAATTGATGCTACAGAGAGAACTTAAGTTCTATTCCCTTTTGTCTTCCCTTTATATAGTAAGGGTCCGGTCCTTACCCGGAGGGTAATTCCGAAGGACCGGACCGTTCCTGTTCTGTCAGTCAGTTCCCATACTTGTCATCGACGTGGCTCATTTCCTTCCACATCTCTCGGTCAGCTGCCTCAGTCATTTAATGTCATTGCGCGTGGACGGCGCTTTGTCTCTCACGCTCTCCTTCATTAAATGCTATGACTACTCTGTCTTGTCCGTCATTAATGTCTCACTTTTTTTAATGTTCCCACTCTCTGGTACATTTGATCACCCTTCTGTCCGTCATCGGCCTCTGCTTCCTTCCATGAGCCCCCATCGGTGTATAACCGGACGAAGGGTCATCCCTTTTGTGAGTAATAAATACCTTATCCCAACATCTCCCCCCCTAGCCTAGAGAAGTGAGTAAAGAAGTGGGGGCCCACTTCTGCTCGAATCTTCAATAGACTATGATTGTCTAATGTTGCCACTTGTTCCTGGAGGGTGATTAGAGCACTCGGAGTGATAATGAGTGACAATGAGGTTGTGGTGGGTTGTGGGGAAAAATGTGATGACGTGGCAGTGAGAATGAGGGTTGTGAGTTGTTATGATAGGGAGGGTTGTGGTGGGTTGTGGGATTATTTTATTATTTTTTTATTTTTCTTAAAAGATTTAAATAAAATAAATAATACATTTATTAAAATAAAAATACAATACAATAATTAAAAAAAACACACAATACATTAATTAAAAAAAAAATTACAATACAATAATTAAAATAAAAATTCAATACAATAATTAAAAAAAAAACACAATACAATAATTAAAAAAAAATACAATACAATAATTAAAAATAAATCTAAACTTAAATAACTAAAACATTATGTCAAAACTGAAAAATTAATGATAAAAAATACAAATCCTAAAAACATTAGGCCAAAATTAAAAATTTTAAAACATATATATATAAAAAAACAAACAAACCCTAAACCTAAATAAATCACCTCCTCCTTTCCCTCCCACTCCTCCCTTCCCTCCCACAGCCTCCCTCTGCAACAAACAAAGAAAAAAAAAACAATCACAAACAAGAAAAAAGATAACAAGCTCAGGGTCCGGTATTCTGAGAATCAAGCGAGGGAAGCTTACTCCTGTTGATTCTCAGAATACCGGAACCCTGAGCTTGTTGTCTCTTTCGTGTCGTTGGGGGAGCAGAAGAAAAGAAAAAAAGGAAGATATAGAAGAAAAGAAAAAGAAGAGAAAGAAGAAAAAAGAAAAAAAAAAAAACAAAAAGTGGACAACGGCTCGTTGTAGGCACAACGACCGCCTCACAACGAGCCGAGAACGAGCCGCGGCGGTGTGATAACGAGGGACAATCCTCGTTGTGAGGCGAGAACGAGGCGATGGTTTGGTCCACTCCGGGTGCTCTTATTGCCTATTGGTTTTAAATGCATTTGATTTGATGGGCGAAATGATTGATTTGTGTGGAGGTTCACTGATTTCCCTATAAATACTCATTAAGACTTCTGATTTTCATTAACCTTTCCTTTTCTTCCCCTTTGTTTGCTTTTTCTTCCCCCTTTTTTATTTTCTTCTTAAACCTATCATCATTGCTCGCTGTTTTCCTTATTCCGATTTCGTCGATATGGGAAAAGGTGATATGCTCACTTCTCGTTGTAATCTTAAACATGCCGCGTTTATTGATCTTATCAAAGACTATGGTCTGAAAATGGAATGGCGAGCTCGTAATCCTGCGGCGGAAACCAATGTCACCAGCTGTCCCGAGGATTCAATAGCGATGTATACTCGCTGCTTCGATTCAGCCAACGTTCGAATCCCTTTTACCCGTTTCTTCCTGTCTGTTATTGAATATTACCAGATGAGCCCGATTCAGATGAATCCTTTGGGGGCTTTAAGAATGACCAACTTTGAACTGCTATGTAATGCCCTAGGTTTTCCTGCTACTTTGAATTTATGGAGGAGTTTCTTTAAACTGATCCGTTCAGGGGATTGGTTCACCGTTGAACGCCGGCCGAAGGTGGACAACGAGGAGTGGGAATGTTTCCGTTCAGTGCCTACTAGCCTGAAGCTATGGAAAGACATATTTATTTGGCTTGATGCTTCGTGGCCCCCATACCACTGCACTGGAGGCCTATTCTCCAAGGTGGGATAGCTGACCCAGCTCCTCTTCTTACTGACGAAGAGGTGGAACGCAGCCGGTTGATTTCGAAAAACAAGATCCCTGCCCGGACTCATGATGAGGCCGTATTGGTACTGGGTGGTATAAGTCGCCATTGGACTCCACTAAACATGGATCCGTCCATCCACCAGAACGGTCTTCGTAAGTTTCTTAATTTTTGTCGAAGCGTTACTTTTCGTCTTTTTGTACTATGTATAACTCTCTCTCTCTCTCTTTTTTATGTGAGCATCCATATCCTTGTTGGACTATCTGAAGCTTGATACTTTGGTCGGAGTCTCATTTCCCTTGATTTCCCTAGGGGAAAACGTTAAGGGTATTTTGGAACAAGGGACTGGAGATTTCATCTTCCCCTCCGCTGAAGTTCAATCTTGGATACCTGGCGTGGCAGCTCTAGTGGTTGATCCTCCAGCGACATCTGCTCCCCCAACGACACGAAAGAGACAACAAGCTCAGGGTTCCGGTATTCTGAGAATCAAGCGAGGGAAGCTTACTCCTGTTGATGGTACATCTATATCTTATGTCATATTCTTTATCCTGTCTTCATATTGATCTTAATGCATCGTTCATATGTGGCAGATCCTCCTTCCCACAGTGCCACACCCTCTCTGGATCTCCCTCCTACTCTTCGTGCTACCAGTTCTCATCCTCTAACCCTTTCCACCTCCGGTGGTCCGGAAATCAGGGAACCTACTCCTTCTGGTGACCGAGGCAAGAATGTTGACGAAGGGGAGAGTACACCAGTGGAACCCCTTGTTTCCGAAGCCGGAGGTTCCTTTACTCATCATTCAACAAGTGACAGGGAGGATCCTTTGTCTGCTCTCTATGTGGCTGGTTGGAAAGCTAGGTGTGGTAGCGGGATGAATGATCCCGAAGTATGTCAGGATATGTTGAACCACTTCGCTACTCCTGTTGAGGCCTTGCGTTGGAGAAGCCTTCCGGAAGAAACTCTGATTAACAACTACAGTGTGTTACTGGCCCAGTTGGCGGTAGTCGGTACTGAAGTTCGTGGTCGTTTTGTGGCTTCCCAGGGTACCGTTGCCAAGTTTGAAAAGTCCCTTGCCAAGAAAGGAGGGCGTCTAACGGCCGCGAAAGCTAAGGTCAAGGAGTTGGAGGAGGAAAATGTCAAGCTTCGGAGGCGTACTAAAGCCCAGTTCCGAAGGATTATACATGGGTTGAAAGGACACTATGAGTCCCAACACAGAATCAAAGATCTGGAGAAACTTATTCGTGATCTAGAGTACACGAATAGCAAGCTCGTAAAATCTCAATCCGCTGTAACCGTAGATCCCGGGATGAAATTGGTGTATGCTTCTGACTGGGAAGGTTTAGTCGAGAAGGTAAAACTGTTGGACGTTGGTAATGAGGGGTTATCTTCTGAGAAGGCTGCGGCAGATGCAGCAACTGAAAGGTTGATAGCCGATAAGGCTGTTTTTGAATGTGAGAAGGCTGCGGCAGAGGCAGCGACTGAAAGATTGACAGCCGATAAGGCTGTTCTTGAATGTGAGAATCAGAGGCTTTTGGCCGAAAATGCCGCTTTGGGGATTGAGAATGGGAAGCTTTCGGCCGATAGGGACGCCTTGAGGGAGAAAGTGGTATGGCTGATTAAGAATGGCATAAAGGCCTTCGTTGAGAAACTCCACCGAAGCCATGAATTTAACGCTCCCTACGGAGAAATTGCCACTTTGTATACCAACTCTGGGTATGCCCTTGGAGTGCGCAGTGGCTTTCGTCAGGCTCAAAGGAATCTCTCTCTTATGGCCACACCAAACTTTGATCCGGAGGCCGATACCAAGTTGGATGAGGCTCTTGGCCGTTTACAGCAACTTTCCTTCCCTTACCTGGAGACACTTGGCCAAGATGCTGATCTCTCAGTGGATGATTTATTGAAGATTCAACCTTCTGCCCCTGCTGCCGAATAGTATTTCGTGGCTTGTTTTATAACTCAACTTCTTTGTATGAGAATCATATGATCCTTAGGTGTTTATGAATGTAGTTCTGTTTCCTTGTTTAATATGACAGCGTCAATGTACGCGTTTTTCCTTTTAGACTTTTGTTTATTGCTTCTTCTTTCTCTACTTTTTTTTTATATAATTGTTGAGCTGGGAAGCGTCCTACCCAGAAGAGTACATTTAGTCTTTTTTTTATGTTTATCTATCTACACTAGGATACACGTTCAGACTAGTGGATATGAAAATTTTCGTCCCTATTCGAGAGACAGATATATGTTTTTATATAATGAGAAAAGTTACATTCATTACATCATACAAAAGGAGTTTCTTTTGACATTACTAAACATAACACTTTCTTAGTAGACCTCTATGCCATGTTCGTGGAATGGGCCTACCTTCTATTCCTTCCAACTCGTAAGATCCGTTCCTAAGGACCTCTTTGATCCTGTAGGGTCCTTCCCAAGTCGGGCCCAGCTTACCAGTGTCTTCTTGTCTGCTCGCTTCATTATTTCTTAGAACCAACTCTCCCGTTTTGAAAGCTTTCGGATTTACTCGTTTGTTGTAATATCCTTCTATCTGCCTCTTGTACCTTTCTTCCCGTATCGCTACTATTTCTCTTCTCTCTTCGGCCAAATCGAGATTGAGGCGGAGCTCTCTATCATTTCCTTCGGTGAGCCTTGAACTGGTTCTTGCCGTTGGCATTCCTATCTCCGTAGGGATGATGGCTTCGGTTCCATATGCCAGGCTGAAGGGGGTCTCGCCGTTACTGGTTTTTATCATGGTTCGGGTTGCCCATAACACATGTGACAGTTGATCTAGCCACTTACCTCCTTCCTTATCCAGCCTTGTTTTTATTCCTTCGACCAAGCTCCTGTTAGCCCGTTCTACCTGGCCATTCGCCTGTGGGTGAGCTACTGAAGTGAAGTTCTGTTGGATTCTCATTTCCTTGCACCATGCTTTAAACGGGTTATCCACAAATTGCTTTCCATTGTCTGAGATGATGATTCCTGGCAAACCGAATCAACATACTATGTTTTCCCAAACGAATTTCTTCACTTGGGGTCCGG
The DNA here is from genome assembly GCA_910822075.1 of Senecio squalidus. Classification (NCBI taxonomy): domain Eukaryota; kingdom Viridiplantae; phylum Streptophyta; class Magnoliopsida; order Asterales; family Asteraceae; genus Senecio; species Senecio squalidus. Next base: position 7,272,262 of record CAJVGC010000060.1, read on the forward strand.
AAATGGTGGCCAGCGGTTTTGCTTCCACCCATTTGGTGAAATAATCTATGGCTACTAACAAAAACTTTACCCCTCCGGAAGAGACTGGGAAGGGTCCAACGATGTCTATGCCCCATTGATGAAATGGCGAAGCCGATGTGACTGAAATCATGTAATTCTTTGGGTGCCTTGGTACCGAAGCATACCTTTGACAACTTTGACATTTCTGGATTTCTTCGGTGGCGTCTCGATGCATGGAGGGCCAATAGTATCCTAAATTGATTATTTTGGCCACAACGGCTCGGGGTCCTGAGTGCATACCACAAGCGCCTTCATGGACTTCCCGAATCACATAATTAGCTTCCTTTGGGCCTACACACCTCAGTACTGGAATGAGGAAAGCCTTCTTGTACAGGGTCCCTTTCATGAGTACATACATGGGGAGCTTCATCCTTAACTTTCTTGCCTCCTTCTTGTCGGTGGGCTCCTCTCCCGTTCTGAGACAACGGATGATGGGGGTCATCCAGTTCGGATCAGTGTCTTCTATCACCGTAGCTACCATCTCCCCCTCCGTGCTCATGTGGTTTAAGACCTCCACCAAGATTTTCTTTTGTTTTTCTGGATGTGCTAGCGATGCCACCTTGCTGGCTGCATCGGCCTTTGCGTTTTCTTCCCTTGGGATCTGTCGGATGTTAAAATACATGAAGCTCTCTATGAGGGTGATCACCAGCCCTTTATACTTGGCCATGTTTTCGTCTTTAGCTTCGAAATTTCCCTTTACTTGATTAGCTACAAGAGCTGAGTCTACTCTAACTTCGAGATCTTGTATCTTCATTTTGATTGCTATTCGCAGACCTGCTAGCAAAGCCTCATACTTTGCCTCATTATTCGTGCTCTCGAAAGACAGCTTTAGCGCGTATATGAATTCTTCTCCCGTAGGGCTAACGAGAACCATGCCTGCTCCGGATCCCGAACTACTAGAGGCCCCATCGGTATATAGGAACCATACATTGCCCTCTAGTGGTGGGAAGGATGACATTGTCGTTTTTTCCTTCTGACTACTTATCGGTGGGGGAGGGGGCATCGGTACTTCGGCGATAAAGTCTGCCAGGACTTGTCCCTTCATAGCTTGTCTGGGTCTATACTCTACCGAATAGGCCCCCAACTCTATGGCCCATTTTGCTAACCTTACCGACCTTTCTGGAGTCGCCAGTATATCCTTGATAGGTAGTTCAGTCATGACTACGATCGGGTAAGCTTGGAAGTATCGAGGTAAACTTCTAGCCGTGTGTATGAGAGCTAATGCCAGTTTTTCCATTGGTGGGTAGTTCAGTTCGGCTGCCCGTAGAGCTTTACTTACGAAATACACGGGGGTTTGCTTTCCATTTTCTTCTGATATCAAGACTGCACTTACGGTGTTAAGGGAGGCCGCTAGGTATATAAATAGTTCCTTTCCTTCGGATGGGGCTACCAGATCCGACAACTGAGTTAAGTACCGCTTTAATTCCTGAAAAGCATCTTCAGCTTCAGCCGTCCACACAACATCAGTTACGTTGATGCTTTTCTTCAAGGCTTTGAAAAAGGGGAGTGACCGCTCAGCAGACCTTGATAGGTATCGGCTTAGGCCTGCTAATCTTCCATTCAAGCTTTGGACTTCTCCCAGCGTCTTGGGAGACTTCATCTCAGTGATCGCTTTGATTTTGTCGGGGCAAGCCTTGATGCCTCTTTCGGTTATTACATGGCCCAGGAACTTCCCTTCTACCACACCGAACGTGCATTTCTTTGGGTTTAGTTTCATGTTGATACTTCTTAGTTTTCGGAAGGTTTCGTCAATGTCATAGATCATATCTTCTTCTTTATGACTCTTGATGACGAGGTCGTCCACATAAGCTTCCAAATTTCGACCAATCTGCGCTTCAAAGGTTTTGTCAATAATCCTTTGGTAAGTGGCTCCGGCATTTTTCAGTCCGAAAGGCATTTTCTTGTAACAAAATATGCCAAAATCCGTATAGAATGTTGTCTTGTCCTCATCCTCCGGTGCCATTTGGATCTTATGATAACCTTTGTAAGCGTCCAAAAAACACTTGTACTTGTAACCCATCAAGGAATCGATCTTCCAATCTATCTCAGGTAGTGGGTAGTTATCTTTTGGGCAGGCCTTATTGATGTTCTTGAAGTCTACGCACATTCTTCAAGAATGGTCGCTTTTCTCAACGAGGACCGGGTTTGCTACCCAAGTTTGATACCTTGCTTCTCGAAGGATCCCTGCATCCAGTAGTTTATTTACCTCCTCCTTGATGACTTGACTACGTTCCGGTGCCATTCCCCTTTTCTTCTGTCTGATCGGTTCCACGCTAGGGTATGTTTTGAGTCGATGCTCGGCTATGCTCGTAGGTACTCCCGTCATGTCTGACGGTGTCCACGCGAACACATCCATGTTACTACTGAGCAAATTAAATAACTTCTCCTTACAAGATCTGGATAAATGTGACCCCACGACGATAGTTTTCTCTGGGAATTTAGGGTTGATGACAATCTTTTCTTCCGGATCGGGGCTTATCTCTGGTAAGTTATCTGACCTTTCCGCAGAAGCACACCATTTTTCTCTGCGTCTTTTGGTACGAACCGTCGCAATACCATGGGGGGTGGGAAACTTCATCAACCCATGAAAGGGTGACGGTACCGCTCCTAGCTGGTACAATCCCGATCTCCCCAGGATGATGTCAAAAGGGGCTGGTGCTTGAACAACTGCAAAATCCATCCATTCGGTCCTCATGCGTGGATATTCTCCCAACGTCAAAGGGAGAGTTATTTCTCCTAAGGGCCACATCATGTCATTTTTGAACCCTTGGAGTGCCGACTCAGGCCTTCTTATGCGCGTTTGGACCGACTTCCGAAGTTTTCGGAAGAAGTGTTCATAAATAACTTATGTGGAGCTTCCTGTGTCCACATATACCCTGCGGACGATGGCATTCCCCATTCGTCCTTCCACTATGATGGGATCCAAAGTTGGGCAACATTCACTCCGAGGAGGAAACTCTATTTCCTGATTCATCCAGGCTGGGTCTGGTTCTTTTCTTTTCAAAGGTTGTGAATCCTTTTTTATCATGTTAACAGTCCGTGTCTTGGTTCCTTGAGATCAGTCATCTTTCCCCCTTCGGTTATCCCTGTTGCCTTGTGGTACTCCCTTCTTTATATCCTTAATCAAGTGCGCTAGTTCTCCTGATTTGACCGCCTCTTCAATCTTTCTCTTTAAGTGGTAGCCGTCGTTATTGTTGTGTCCATGGTCTAAATGGAATTCACAAAACTTATCCGACAATTTCCTTTCCTTGTTTTCCAACATCGGATGAGGGGCGGGGAAATTCTTTCCTACCTGCTCCGTTGATAGGATCTCGCAGGGGGTCTTTGTGAGTGCTGTGAATACCTCCTTCCGCCTATAATCAGTAGCCGTATAGGGGTTAGGGTATGGAGCCCGATTACGTTGATCCGACTGCTTCCCTTCACTTCTTTGTGGTCCCGGACCCTCCGGTCGAGTGGTATTTCCAGACTTCCAATTTTTGTCTTCCCTGTGAGTCTTGCTAGAACTGATCTCCCGGCTGAGGTTAGCTGCCTCTTTCCCTCTAATGAAATCTCTTACCCTCTTCACCATTTCCTCCACGGTGTCAGGAACCTTGTTATTCAAAGCTTCTATGAGCTGAGTATTTTTTATGGCGTGCATAAAACCAGAGACACGCATGTCCTCCGTAGCTCCTTTTATCTCTAAACTTTCCTTATTGAAGCGTTCTATAAAGGTTCTCAGACTCTCGTGTTCTTTCTGCTTGATGTTGTGCATCTCCACCGACTTCCTCTCACACCTTCGTTGTTGCATAAAGTTGTTTCTAAATTTATGTTGTAGGTCTTCAAAACCATCCACGCTCTCTATGGGTAGGCTGTCATACCATAGTCGCGCCGATCCTAAGAGGGTTTGGACGAACATATGGCACCAAACAGGCATAGACCATTGTTCTACCTCCGCAGCTCCAGAAAAAACACTTAGATGATCGTCTGGGTCTTGCGAACCGTCATACATCTTGAAGTTTGCGGGCATCTTTATCCTTGGAGGAAATTTGAAATTGGCTATGCGTTTTGTAAACTTGGTATCTTTGGACCTATGGTACGGTTTAGACAGGTCATCCACTTCAGGGACAGGTTGTTGGATGATTTGGGGTGGTTTCCACAAGTAAGGGGGGCCTCCCATGTTGGGTTGAGCCCCATACAACGGTTGTCCAAACTGAGGGGGTTGCAAAGGCTGATACTGAGGGAGGGTGTGACATGCCAAAATTAAACATTCCTGCCTCGGGTCGATTGCCCCCATTTGGGTGCTGGGCGTTAAGGAGGTTAGAAAACGTCCATGTCTGCCTATTGTTGGGCGCTACAATCGTCGGTTCTCTATTTGACGCCCTTCTGGACCGCAACATCCGGCTCTGATTCGACTGATCATTCGGGATTGAGCTTTCCTCCTGCTCTATTTCTTCTGCATCCCCGTATGAAAGTTCGACCGGGTTCCCTCTTCTGCGTTCTTTCTGGGCATGTTTGTTCATCATGGCTCTTAGATTATTGAAGTTTTTGCTTAAAAATTCCGGCGTAATCGGACTTGTTTGCTCGTTGGCTCATGGGGTGAATGTCGGAGGTGCCCCTGTGTCCTCAGCAGACTCCTGGGTAACGGATTGGACTCGCCCTTCTTCTTGCTGATCTATGGGTACTTTTTCCACGTCTTCCCTCGATCTATCGCTGATTGACAACAAGGTCCCATGGATGGTGCCAATGTTAAAGTAAAATTTCACACTTCTGACCCTTCGTCCGGTTGCTGACGAAGAAATGATGAATTGTATATATGAGTGAGTGGATTAAATGTGTTCACAATGACATTTAATGTTATGATGATTAATAATTGAATGCATAGAATGATATTAATGAAGAATTCAGTTACACAAGAATAATTGATGCTACAGAGAGAACTTAAGTTCTATTCCCTTTTGTCTTCCCTTTATATAGTAAGGGTCCGGTCCTTACCCGGAGGGTAATTCCGAAGGACCGGACCGTTCATGTTCTGTCAGTCAATTCCCATACTTGTCATCGACGTGGCTCATTTCCTTCCACATCTCTCGGTCAGCTGCCTCAGTCATTTAATGTCATTGCGCGTGGACGACGCTTTGTCTCCCACGCTCTCCTTCATTAAATGTTATGACTACTCTGTCTTGTCCGTCATTAATGTCTCACTTCTTTTAATGTTCCCACTCTCTGGTACATTTGATCACCCTTCTGTCCGTCATCGGCCTCTGCTTCCTTCCATGAGCCCCCATCGGTGTATAACCGGACGAAGGGTCATCCCTTTTGTGAGTACCCTATCCCAACACGTACCATATTTATTGTCTACTAGATTATTAACCTACGTTATTCACGATTGATATAAATTAAGTTAAATTAAGATAATGAATACAACACGAATGTAAAATTGACCATTTAAAATTGTATTCTTAACAGATTTTAAAAATTATTAACGATTTCTTTTTTCTTCTTTTTCTTTTCTTTTTGTTATTAATTATTAACGATTTTGGTTAATAATTTATTACCGGGGTGAGGCTCTATATATTGTATATATAGAAAATCATTAACTATGTAAAACAACATTAGTTGTGTTATAAAATATTATATAATTTCATTTATACATAGATACCTTTGTGTTGGTTCTTATTGGACTTTATACGGCTCATTTGTAGGTATATGTCACACTAACGTGAAGCAATGCAACATTTGGCCATTTGCTATAAAACATCGTCTCTTGTATGAAAAAGTAACGATTGTAACCATAAGAACGGGTTGCAAAAAGAGTAGAAAACATATTTTCAAGGAGGATTCACATAATGTTCTTTAATTCTATAGTCATTTATATTAATGTAATCAAACTAAGTATTTTAAAATGAAAAATAGAGAGAAACGGAATGTATCTTACGTTGAGATAATAAATTTTAGAATCACATCATACTTGAATAAATCCAACCGCGGTTGAAAAGTTCTTTGTCTCAACTCCCACCGGTCTAGTGCTCGTTTTAATACCTTTAATTGTTGTAAAAAAACACATTTAGTCACACAGAGAAATAGGTCAAGAAGTTTAAGAAATTTGTTCAAAAGTTTCGATTTTCGGCAAATAGAAGTGGCAAGATGGACGAGTTGGATGATGGATACAAATGAGTAGGAGTTACAAATTGGTCATCTCAATATAGTTCAAAACTTGCCGAGGCGGGTTTATACAATTATACAAATTCAGATTTCAAAAACAATGTTTACCATAAGCTTCATTGTCAGGTAACGGTGTAGTATATAGAACTCAGTTCCATACCTTCAATACAATCAATATAGTACATCAATCTAAATAAGGACAACATTTGTTTTGCTCTTGTTGTTACTATTGAAATATGAATGTATTATAATTCTTAATTTTGTTAGAAGTTCAGGTTACTGCTTATTTGTTACTTGTATTTGTTTGAAATAGGAAATAAGCTAAAAGAAATAAGCTGTTGGAGTATTCAGCTTAATGAGGTTGTGGTCTTAGCAAATGGACTTGACTGGACGTGCAGCTGGGCTTGTGAGGTTGTGGAGTGTCAACGTGAAGACCTGGAGGACTAAAAGTGACATATTGAGAAACTAGCTATAACATGACCAGGAGCGGAGCTGGCAAAATTTTCAAGTGAGTTTAGAATTAGAATTTAGTTATGTTTGTATGCAAAATCAGTGAGTTTGTATATTAAATAAGGCTAAAAATTGATAAATTATTGAGTCATAACACTGATACTTTTTCTCTCTAGTTGTTTTCTCCCTCTCTTAAGAAAATTAGGGTTTCTTTGCTTTGATGATTCTGGCTTTATGATTCTTAGTTATTCTGCTTGAATAACAAAGATTTGGTTTGTGTAATTTGTCGTTTGTTTGTTTTGTAAGAAGATATTTTGATGTGGATCTTGAGGTTTTAATAAATAATTCGTTCAAATTTTTTTGTTTTTTTTTGTTTTGTAATTATTTTGATTCAGTATTTTTACAGTTACCTCTATAAGATAGTTTAAATCAGGGCAAAAAAGGTAACATACAATATATGTTTTGACATTTAAGGATACGTAAAAATATTTGGAACCAAAAAAGATTACAAAATCTATATTTTTCCTAATAAAGGATCTTTTAACAAAAAGTCATGTTTTATAACTTATTTACAGCTAAAAAATATTCAATAATGTGTCTCGTTTTTTTTTTCTAAAACCCATCACAAGTGATAGAAACACGTATCATAATACTAAGGTTCAATCATATCTCAAAATTAATGCCCGAAACTTCATTTTAACGGGAAACCATTTCATAAAATCCTTTTTTAAGACAAGTTATATTTTGTAATCCTCTTTCGTTCAAAACGTTTTTACATACGCTCAATTGTCAACATTTATATTTTTATCATCTTTTTTGGCATATTAACGAGTGTTAAAAAGAAAAAAAAACAAACATAGAAAGGCATTATAGTTGGCTGGATTAACCAAAAGAAACGTTCAAAACTTTGTTTAGATAATATCTGATTCATCTAGCCCAAAGAGATTGTTATATAAATCTTTGTTAAGATAATTTCTAAACGTTTTGATGGCTAAAAGACTATGGCCTGTGCTTTTGGCAATTGATACATCTAAATTGCAATCTCCACATTATTAATCTACATGACCAACAATTATTAAAATACTCGGTATAAATAGATATTTAAACATTGATATATCATGTTCTTTACCTTCTAAACATGAACTTTTTAGAATGTTCTTAGGTGGGTTTCGTTAAACATATATATTTACCTACAGAGCAAACTGCTTTAGTCGACCGGAATAATTTGGGTGAGATACATTTTAGGTTTGAAATTGATTGATCGCATGAATAAAAGCTACATGGAGAAAGTTAATAAGTAACTTTAATCTTTAATTTAATTAAAACTACAAAACCTAAAATTAGAAATCTTAAAATATTGTGATGCCATCAACTAACATCATCTTTTCGATTCTAATGTCTAAATATAAAGTTGAAACACGTCTAACAACTATCCTTTTACAATATAATTTTTGATGCTTCTCTTTTAATATATATTATAAATAAATATAAATTGATAGATAATTGAAGATGTGCTATATCGGCCTATAGATACATACATATACATATACATAGACATAGCATAAATTATTTTTGTTAAGAAACATTTTCCATATATTTAACAAAACAAATAGAAAATAATATTTGTTTGAAAAACAACTGTGACAAAAAAAAATAAAAAAAAATAAACATAAAAAAATAATACTTGACTCTTTCTTCATCTTCATCATCGCTCACCATAAATCATCCATCCAATGATCTTCACCGTTGTCCTCCAAATCAAAAGGATAATAGTTAGAATCATGCTCATTGCAGACGTCGGAAGAGTTGTTAGAATGGATGAATTCTCGACACATAGGACAACTTTGGTTTCTCTTGAGCCACTGACTAATGCAATCAAGATGAAACAAGTGTTGGCATGCAACCACAACTTGAATCGTCTCTTTTTCTTTATATTATTCCAGGCAAATCACACAAACTTCGTCTTTGCACTTATTACTCTCATATGTTTGCTCCTTAATGCTTCTAGAAAAGCACTCCTTTTGTTGTCGATTTGAAGTCGTCCTATAATCACTTGTTTCATCAAGATAAATGTCAGCTGTTTGATCAAAATAGTTGTGGATTTGAAGTCGTCCTACGTTCATCACTGATTGGTCTGCTAATGTTATGTTTATGTCCATGGTTTCAGGTTTCTTTGATTATGAATTATGATCATTAATATATATATAGCGAAACAATCATGAAAGTTAATGGTTAGAGTTGCACTACAACACGAACTCCTATCCTACATCAATAATAATTGTTTATTAATTATTTATACTTTTTATTCAATTCCAAAATTGCCCTTTTTCATATTACTTAATTAGTTTTTATAATTCCATCAAATACTTAATTAACTACTCATATATCACTTTATTATTTTTTCAATTTTCATATTCTATGTTTTTTACTTTTTATTAAAGGTTAAAATGTATTTACTACTTTAATTTTGATTATCGTATTGCTACATCTTTTTAACAAACAATTGTACTTTCATCTACTCATATTTGTCTAATGCTATAACATATCATAAAAGAGAAGAATTGAAAAAGGGTGAAGCATGTACGTGATGAGTAGCAATGAGGGGCAATGGGGACAGTCCCACACACAAACACACACATAAGTTTTAATACGAAAGATAATTTGTGACGAAAAATATGATTTTTTAGTTTTTGCCACCTCAAAATACAATTTAATAGGAATTAATTAGTTGAATAATTTGTACATAAATAAGACTTCCACGCCTACTGTTTAATCAAGATCTCTATGAAATTAACTCTCAAAATTAAACTCCAAATTTTATCAGAAAAATAATAATAACAATAACATAGTTCATTAAAGATCAAACATATTAACCAATGTATACAAGTTCAAAATATAAAATCTAACTATATGACAATATTTACAATATTGAATCTTCTATTCTTCACGAGACAATAAAACTAGTTTTCGACACATAGGGCGATTTCGATGTGTAGACAGCATCCACCGGATAAAATACGGTGTATGAAACAAATGTTAACATGATCATGCCACAACTCGAATCAGCTCCTTATCTTTAAACTCCTCAAGACATATCGGACATTCACCATACTTCTCGTATATATGACCCTTCACGGTTTCAAGAAGATCGTCATCAATGTCACTTTCTCCTTCGTGTTGTCGATCTATAACTATTTCTCTTAGCATCTCCGCTACGTCATTCGGAGGCTTTCTTCCTGTTTGAATACTCTTGATGGTTCGATATTGGTCCACCAAAGCTTTAACTGTTATTCCGATCGAAACAACACTCATTAATAAGAAGACCCAAATATACGCTAAATTCATTATTCGTGTTTTTTAAGTTTGTGTTATATGCAATATATATATTAAAAATAAGATTATGAAGTTAAGTGATAGAGTTAGAGTCCTATAAGAACTATAATGCCTCAAGGATTATGAAATTAATTGAAATAATCTAAAAGTTTAAAACTAAAACTTATCTTCCAAGTAGTTAATTTAAATTATCAGAATAAAGCTAAAAACTCTACCACTCAAACAATAGTTTTTTTTTAAGAGAATCTTATGTTTTGAAAATAAAAACCCAAACTCCTAAAAACTCCAAAAAATTGCGTAAAAAATACCAAGAGAGATTCATAAACATTGGCTCTTTACAACTTAACCTTATGTGGTATTTGTTTACGAAAATCCAAAAGTTTCATATGATTTAGATTCTTGAACGTTATAGGGTTATAACTACCTAAAAACATTGCAAAAATTCAATTACAATGTAACTTATATCTGAAGACCTAACTCATATGTGATGTGCTCACACATCTCTTTTCTACATAATTATAATAATTCGAGAAAACCATGTTAAATAACCCTATTTCTATGATAATATAAAAAAAAAGTCGCAATATCAGTGGCGAGTCTAGAACTCAAATGCACGTAGGTCACTATTTAATTGAATCGATAATTATGAATTAAAAAAAAAAAAAAAACTATTAGCGGATCGGGTCAATGGGTTATATAAGCAAAAGAAATTATAGTTCTTACAATTGTACCCGACAAAAGCAAAACAAAATTTTTCAAGTTCCTACAATTGCACCTTACGAGGTCTAATATCTTGATATATTTTCACAATTTCTTCGTTACTAATACCTTCTAAAACGCATTTTTCAATATACGACACTAAAGTATCACTCAAAAATTTATCGCCCATTTTGTCGCGTACATCAAAATTAAGTAACACTAAAGTATCACTCAAAAATTAAGTAACATGGGTATTGGGTTATAGGTTTAATTTTAATTTCTTCGTTACTAATACCTTCTAAAACGCTTTTTTCAATATACGACACTAAAGTATCACTCAAAAATTTAAAATTAAGTAACACTAAAGTATCACTCAAAAATTAAGTAACATGGTTATTGGGTAATAGGTTTAATTTTATTAAAAATAAAAAGTGGGGTTAACAAGGTTTGAACCTGGTTGATTAAAACTGAAACTCCAAGTTTAGGCTTGGAAACCACTCCACCAAGATTAATGTTTGGTTAGAAGTTGTAAGAAAAACATTTTATCTAGGTCTTTTCTGAATTTTTAGGCATGTCCTACTAGAAATTACGACATCGTTTCTAAATGATTTTCGAAATTTAGGTAGGTCCGAGGACCTACCATAGACCAACATAAACTCGCCCCTGCGCAATATGTGACTTTGTGATAGAAGTCCTTTTCATCGCATCAAGTATTTTTTTGGATGGTGTGTTTTGAAATAACCATTCCTTGCTTAATAATATAAGAGATACAATAATAATTATATTTACACAAAATGTTTTTACATAAAGTTTCCACAAGTATTATATGCACTATTACAAATGACGTAATTCCTCTCAAAAACTTATATAAAAGCTCTTTATATATTTATTAACGAGTAAATCAAACCAAGTTAGAGGGAAGTGCACTGCCTAATCTATTAGTATCGGTATCGGAACCAAACCGGACCCATACTTCATATATTTAGTATGATATTCAAGACTAAATTTTTGCTAAAAACAAACTGGTACTAACTCTTATGGTACCGGTACAATACGATACCCATATCACACTCATCCCAACTAATCAAGTTGTTTTTTTTTTTTTTTTTTTTTTCTCTTTCTTCATTATCATATGTTACATGTATTTGTAAGTTTTACGTAACTTGTTAGTATTTCTATTATTTCTAGTGAGTTATTAAGTTAAAGCGTGACTTAGAATTTATTTAATTGAGTTTCAATTTTTTAATAAACTAATAAACACATAGATAAGCTTAATAAAAAAACCATTGTCACTAGTCCATGGTCAAATTTTGTTATTGCGGTTTGCCTTAACATGGAAGTTTTGCTCCACCTTAACTCGGAAGGAAATACTAGAATTGGTAATTTACGGAACATGCCCCCAAACTTATGTAGTTATGCTACATATACATCCTTCATGCAAAATTTATAAGTTTCTTATTATATCTTTTGTACAAAAAGCTAAGAATTTGAAAACACATATATCTTAAGCTAATTCATACATATATAATTATACATACAAATCGTTACTTTAAAATATATATTACAATCGTGAGATTTTAAAGATTGTTAATGAAAATAATGTACAATGATCCAAATAAAGAAAATATAGATTTGCAATGCACTTTTATAAAACATCCAATTTTTTCAATATAAAATATAAAAGGATACCACTCATCCATAACTTTTTCGTTGTTTTAGGTTACTATGTATCTCGACCAAGAGTAGAGTACACTAGACTATTATACAAAAAGATTATAAATTACTTAATAACTTGATTTGACGAAAACATACAAAACTCCGTAGACTGATAGAACTGAACTGATACTAATATAATCTACCTTTCACATCTAGTTATAAGACAAAAATTAAATCGTGGTATTGAGTTGGATTTGATACATTTAAGTTCGATTTCGATCTAGTCTAATTAAACTTTACTGTTATTGTATTTTGTATATTTTTCAGTCTGATTTGTTTTAAAGTAATTAAATTATTTTTCTTGGATTTAAGTAAGAGATTGATTTAACTACAGGGACTAGTTTTGTAATTCCGTAATTCTTTCTTTCTTCCAGAAACAATGTCTCCATTTGATAATGATCATCATCACCATTTTCCCCCAAATTTCCATTTCCATAAACCAAACTCAAAATTGCACGCGAAATCCCTAAAAAAATATCACAAATCGTTCTGTCACGATTTGATTCAATTCGATCTCTCTACAATTCAACAATGGCGGGAAGATCAGGTTCATCAACAATGATGACCGTTACAAACACTCCGGCGAAAGATCTGGCTTACACTAATTGCGCGTATTGTTCACCTTCCGATCTCCGGCAATTCACTGTTCCTGGATCTAATCTCGCTTTTGCTCTTATTGCTGACGTCTTCGTTCTCTCTGTATCATATCCTTTTTTGCTCATTATTATTATTATTCCAATATCTCATATTTTATAATATAATATATGTAATGTGTTTTAATTAGGTTTAATTTGTGATTTAATTGCTTTTTAATTGTCTACATTTTGTAGTTTGAAATGTTTAACCTAGTTTTATATTTCATATCTCATGATGACGCGTGTTGTTTTAGCTCGATCGATAATTATGTTAATTCCGCGATTTATCCAAATTTTTCGTGCGGTTCTATTATAACTTAGAGTACTTTATGCGTGCTGTCAGTATGTTAACTATAATATGGAATCAGTTTATTGTTTTGACTTAACTGAAACAAACTGCGTATGATACGATATATACTTGGATCATTTTAATGTTAATTGCAGTTTTATTTTTCTACATTTTGTTATAGAATTGTTTAACCTACTTTTATATTACATGATCATGGGTGCTGTTTTAGCTAGCTCGATAATTTTGTTAATTCGGTGATCTATTGAACTTTTCCGAGCGGTTCAATATAAACTTGGATCACTTTATGTTTTAACTGTGTTATGAAAATGTATGCAAAGTGATATGTTTTAGCATTGAATTTATGCGGTTAGTAGTCTATATGCAATCAGTTAACCTAATTTTATATTTCATGATCATATGCGTGCTGTTTAAGCGAGATCAATAATTCTGTTAATTCCACGATATATCAAACTTTTCCGAGCGGTTCTAATAAGTTTGTTATTAGCATTCACAATAATTTTGTGTTAGCTGTGTTATGAAATCGAATGCAAGGTGATATGGTTTAGCAAACTATATGGATTAGTTTACTGTTTGACTTAACTGAAACAAACTGCGTATGATACGATACAAAGTGGACAAATTGGGCTTAATGCCATCCAACGACGTCATGCACGAGTTTCGACGGGAGATTCTGTACCTGTTAGCAGGTATGTGTTTATAGACTTACTTATCTTGGCTTAGTTTAGCAGTTAAGTTTCGGTTGGTTTATTGATAGATTTTATTATGCCGGAAAATTTAGGTTTATTCCTCCGGAAGATTTTAATATTGCGTTGCTTACACTTGAGTTGGAGTTTGTTAAGAAAGGGAATAAAGAAGAGCAGGTATATCTTCTGATTCTAGCCTATTGACTTGTTTTTTAGAGGGTGTTTGGGATTACGTTTTGGGGAGAATATCTGACTATGGTGTTTGCAATACGTAAATAATCAGAAAATCATGTATGGCAAAACCATATGATAAAACTGATGTTTTCTTAAAAAGAAAATGCAGTTTCGAAAAAGCAGACGCATAATCTGTTTTACAAAGGCAATGCCAAACACCCTCTTACTGGTTTTCAGCTTGTATATTAACTTCTTGCTTTGATATTGCGCCTTTTCGTCCTCGATTTGATTTTTTGTATTTTGCAGGTTGATGCTGTTCTTTTAGCTCAACAGCTTCGGAAAGATTTATACACCAGGTATGTCTATGCATGTTTTGTACATCTTTATGGTTGTAATTACAGAAAGACACCAGCTCGTGATATCTTAAAGTTAATCCGAAAATAATCAGTACATTGATTTATTGTTGATCATCATTTTTTTTTGGTTTATTTCTATTGTTTGGAGATTTAAAAGAAAGCTTACTTCAATGCAGATTTTGTCATCATGACAAAGGGTGACTTTTGAGCATCAGGGCAACGGTTATATCTTCACAGTCACCCAAGTTGCTGTAGAAGGGCCAGGAAGAAACTGACGTTGAAAGAGGCATGCTTTCCGAAGATTCATACATTGTGTTTGAAGCCGGACATTAAGGTATTATTCTCCTAATTAGTGGGCATGGTAAAATACTCGCGTTTGTTTTGTTACAACTCTTTTTGAGTTGTTTCTTTATGTGCAGATTTTAACCAACGCGAGAGGCGGCTAGCAGCAACATTTTCAAGCACAAAGAGTTAACCTTCAATCACATCGGCATTGGTGGTCTAAGCAATGAATTTGCAGATACTTTAGAAGAGCTTTCGCCTCTAGGGTGTTCCCTCCACATGTGGCAACGCAAGTAATGTCCTATCATTGTTCATATCTTTCTATAATATAACATTTTCTGTACAAGTTTATATTTTGATGTATCTCGACTCTTACTATGGGAATGGGAATAGTGTAATAATCAGATTGGGGTGTAAAGCATGTTAAGGGAATGTTGTTATATGGACACCCCTGGTACTGGTAAGACTCTAATGGCTCGCCAGATTGGAAAGATGTTAAACGGAAAGGATCCAAAGGTACTCTATCTTCCATATGATGCAAAAAAAAATAGCAAACATGAGTTACATTATACCAGTTGTCTACTTCTGATGACTATTTTTGGTTAATTCTACAAAACTAGATTGTAATGGACCTGAAGGCTGAGTAAATTCGTTGGTGAAACTGAGAAGACTGTACGAGATTTATTTGCTGATGCCGAACAAGATCAAAGAACAAAAGGTAGGGCGGTCTACGGCTTAAAATCTACACGTTGAAAACAGTTATGTTTCAGTTCTTATGCCCCTTTTGTCAATTGAAACAGGAGATCAAAGTGAGTTGCATGTGATCATTTCGATGAAATTGATGCAATTTGTAAAGGTAGGTTTTGCCCCTACATTAATAATTGACTACTTTGCTATTTAATGGCCTATTTCCAAATATTCATTGTAATTTGTTTTTGTGAATGCAGTCTAGAGGGTCGACTAGGGATGGCACAGGAGTGCATGCTAGCATCGTCAATCAGCTTCTTACAAAGGTTGGATTAACCGTTTAAATTTAAAGTCAAAGTCTTACTCTCTAATCAACTTAGGAATTATGTTAGAAAAAGGCTAATTTCTTACATAAATACTGAGTTTGGGAAATTTTCTTTTTTAGATAGACGGTGTGAAGCACTGAATAATGTGTTGCTTATCGGTATGACAAATAGGAAGGATTTGCTTGATGAAGCTCTTATGAGGTGAGTTTAGTATATCTTATACATGGTAAATGTCATTAGCTAGTGTTAACCGTCTGTTATACTTGGTAGGCCTGGTCGTTGGAAGTTCAAGTGGAAATCAGCCTTCCCGATGAGGGTGGTCGTCTTCAAATTCTTCAGATCCATACAAATAAGATGAAAGAGAATTCTTTTCTTGCTCCAGATATTAACTTGAATGAGCTTGGTACGTATAATGTATTTTTACTTGATTCCTTTCATTAAGTCATAAAAAAATTCGGAAATAAACTGGTGAAAGTGAAACAACAGCTGCACGAACGAAGAACTACAGTCGGAGCAGAACTTGAGGGTGTTGTGAAAAGTGCGGTTTCTTATGCTCTGAATCGTCAGCTCAGCCTTGATGATCTTACGAAAACAGTAGACGAGGAAAGCATAAAAGTTACTATGGATGATTTCTTGAATGCTTTACATGAAGTTGTTCCTGCATTTGGTGCTTCCATGGACGGCCTTGAACGTTGCAGGTAAGAACGATCTGAATTTGTTTTCCAATTTTCTGATTTTTCATTTAACTTGTTTTATCTAACTTCATTTTTATTGATGCAGACTTATGGAATCGTGA
>CAJVGC010000060.1:7289006-7425059 GCA_910822075.1 Senecio squalidus
CTAAACAAGATAATAGGGTTAAAAGATCCGAGCACTGTTTTGATGTAGCACTAAGTCTAGCTATATCCTATCAAGAGAATAGAGATGGCAAAATCATGGCATTTATAGACGTACGATTGATCATTAAGTTCAGTACAGCGCGACCCTTTTAAAATATAATTACATATATGCGTATAAATTCTATTGATTTTAAAAGAACATACAATCAATCATTTAGTTTATAATAGTGCCGAGTGTGGCAAATAAAAGCATACGCATGTAAGTTTCATAAATCGGTTTATAAGTTCGTAAAACAGTTCGTAAGTTCATAAACAGTTCGTTCTCATGCTTCCCCCAAAAGATGTATTAAAAACAGTAAAAGAGTGGGGATGTAACTCACTGTTTGCGAAGATAAGCTACGAGTGCGAAGAGTTATCGAGACGGATCGGAAATCACGGGAATCCTATCGAAATACCAAGATTTAATGAGTACTAATGTTTATATGTTTATTGGATAATGAAATGCTTTTACTTTAAGTGTTGGTTTTAGGTCTACTGGAAATCGGGCAGCGCTTTCGCGCCAAAATCTTAAAATCCCATTTTTAAACACTTTCCCGCTTAACGATTTTCATAAACATATTTCATGTATTTGTACCAAACACAATGTCATATAACACTTGTTCATTTAGTCTCTTTATGTAAGTTGGACTCATTACAGGTCACGGTTCATGAATTCAGTTTCGAACATAAGTTTAAAGCAACAAGTTTAGAGTTACGCTCAAAAACGGTTTAAATAAGGTTTTGTAACAAGTCTGCAACACGACCCCCTCGCGGTGGAGGGACTGCGCCGCGGTCAGGAGTTCACCACGACCGCCTCGCGGTGGAGGGACTGCGCCGCGGTCACATGTTCACCACGACTGCCTCGCGGTGGAGGCACCGTGGCGCGGTCGCGAGACAGATTTTTCACACCAAAAATCGTTTTTGATGAAATTCATTATTTTGAGTTAGATTTCGACATGCAATGGCTAAAATAGTAAACCTTTTATAATATTAGTTTAGTTTGGATTTTCATCCATAATAACAAGGATTTAACGTAACTTTTGTCAAAACCCGTTTTTGCTCATAAGTGGTCACAAATCTTGATGAAACTCATTTTTTTATCATGCAATGAATTAAATCAATAAATAAAGATGATAGGAAGTGTTTCTACCGAATGGATGATGATTTGAAGAAGATTGAAGTAGCCTCTTAGTGATTTTTGACCCAAAAGCTTAGAGAACGATTTTTACCCCCAAATAGTTGAAAGTTCCTTTCTTCCTTCTTGTTTATGGACTTTTTATATGTGATTTTTAAGGTTAAATTGACGGATTATTCCGAAATGTGGCTGTGGTTTTTGAAGTTTTGAGAGAGAGTTTGGTTGAGAGTGAGAGAGAGTGAGTAAGAGTGTTTGTATGTGTTTTTGTGTTTGTGTCTAAATTGTGATTCAAATAGGTCACTGGACTCTTAGGCAGTCCTTTAACGTTTTGACCCGGAGCCAAAGTGTTGGGCTCGGGTTTGGGTCCGTTTAATTGAGTTTTAAAGGTTAACGAAAAGTGGCTGTCTGCGTGCTCCACCGCGGCGCGGTGGCCCTCACTGCGGCGCGGCTGGAGGGCAGACTTGGCTCGTTTTTCGTTCGTTCCGTTGTTAAGCGTTTCGTTAGTTAAAAGTTTCCGTTCATTTTAAATAGGAACTTAGGCAAGTTCACTAAGTATTTTCTTGGTATTAGGATTCATTTTGTGATTCTGATTTCGATTCCGACGTACACGAGTTTACGAGACAAGTAACGACAAGGTCAATACAAAGTTAAGTTAAAGGTAGAGAATGCGGTTTTCACCTGAAATTAGACGGTTGTCACAGTACTAGGAGGGGTCGCTTATATTATTTCGAAGAACGCAAAGGGGAAGCTAATCTTGCGGGAATAAATCAAATGAATAAGTCCTTGGCATGGTTATGGCACCGTCGCCTTGGACATGTTTCTTTTCATTATTGGAGAAAACTCAAACCGAATTTATTTTTAAATGTAGTAGAAAAGGATTTTAAATGTGGTACGTGTGAGTTAGCAAAGAACAAAAGAATTTCATATGCTCCTTGTTTGAATAAAACTTTAATTCCTTTTATGACTATACACTCCGATGTTGGGGTCCGGCTCGAATTCCTACTCCGAGTGGTACTCGATATTTTGTAACGTTTATTGATGAGTGCACACGTATGATTTGGATTTCGCTTCTAAAAACAAAAAATGAAGTCTATTATGCATTCAAGGAATTACACCACATCGTTAAAACAGAATATCGAAAAGAAATCCAAATATTGCAATCGGATAATGGTGGGGAGTATATTAATCATAATATGAAACTTTTTTGTGAACAGAATTCAATAAGACAACAAACTTCTTGTGCAAAAACTACACAACAAAACGGCCTAGCCGAGAGAAGAAATCAACAAATCCTTGAAATAGTTCGGGCATCGCTATTTGATATGAATGTACCTCGGAAGTTTTGGGGTGAAGCTGTGAGATCTGCAGCCTACATCATGAATAGGACACCATCACGGGTCATTGATTTCCACACTCCATTACAGAAACTACAAAATCTTTTGAGTATGCAAACTAATGATGGTCTTGAGCCCAGAATATTCGGATGTACCGTATATGTACACCAGAACATAGGGAAACTAGAACCACGAGCTATAAAGTGTATTTTTTTGGGATATGCTAACCACAAAAAGGGGTATCGATGCTTTGATCCGGTCATGGAAAATATGTATGTAACAAGGGATGTTTCGTTCCACGAAACCAGTCGGTATTTCGGAGATGTACATCCGTTTCAAGGGGAGAGTGATCAATATGAAACGAACATACCTCACAACATGGAGATACATGCCTCACAACATGGAATTGAAGTTCCACCCGAACCACAAATAACCGAGGCTGTTGTGAACGATCAAACAGAACTGAGCGAACAAGAAACCACTATCGAGCCGAACTCAATGGTGGAGCCTAACGAGGATGATGTACACGAAGAAGACATTCGAACTGAAGAAAAAGAAGCGATAGGCAGTCCTGATCACGATAATGGTATGTCCAATAACTCTATTTCTCCTATTATCCCACATGAAACTGAATGTCAGGAAACACCATCAAGATATTCAACAAGACAAAATAAAGGGGTCCCGAAAAAACAATACATACCTGAACTCAAATCTAAAGGCAGGTACCAAATTGGTAATTATGTGTCACTCCATCGATTGGCAAGCTCACATGTTAATATGATGGGAAACTTGTCGAATGTTCGCATACCAACAAGTGTTCACGAAGCACTCCAAGATGAAAGGTGGAAGAAAGCTATGAACGAAGAAATGGAGGCTCTACAAAAAAACGGAACGTGGGAACGTGTAAGTCTCCCTCAAGGAAAGAAAATCGTTGGGTGTAGATGGTTGTATACGGTAAAGCTAGATGCAAATGGAAATATAGATCGATACAAAGCACGGCTTGTGGCAAAGGGGTACACTCAAAAGTATGGAATCGATTATGGTGACACTTTCGCTCCGGTGGCAAAAATGAATACTATTCGAGTCTTGATTTCTATCGCAGCGAATCAAGATTGGCCTTTAAAGCAATTTGACGTAAAAAATGCATTCTTGAATGGTGTTTTGGAAGAAGAAGTATATATGGAGACCCCTCCGGGAATTAACTACAACGGAAAAGTGTGTAGGTTAAAGAAGGCGTTATATGGATTAAAGCAATCTCCCCGAGCATGGTTTGGAAGATTTTCAAAATTTATGAAAAAGATTGGGTATAAACAAAGTGATGCTGATCATACATTATTTGTAAGACATAATGGGGCGAAAATCATAGCATTAATAGTGTATGTAGACGATATGGTTGTAACAGGAAATGACGTAGAAGGTATAAAAAACCTTCAAATAATGTTGGCAAATGAATTCGAACTAAAAGATCTTGGACACTTGAAGTATTTCCTAGGGATTGAGGTAGCAAGATCATCGTCAGGAATATCTATGTGCCAACGAAAATACATTCTCGATTTATTGACGGAAACTGGAATGTTAGATTGCAAGCCGAGTCAAATCCCGATCGAAGTCAATCACAAGTTATCTATTAAAGATGATCAGATGCCAACAAGCAGGGAAAGGTATCAAAGGTTAGTTGGAAAACTCATATATTTATCCCACATTCGGCCCGATATTGCTTATGTTGTGAGCGTTGTTAATAGATTTATGCATGCTCTAAGCGAAGAACACATGGAGGCAGTATATCGTATATTGAAGTATCTTAAATCATCCCCTGGCAAGGGATTGTTCTTTGGGAAGCATCCCGAGAAAAATGTGTATGGATATGTCGATGCAGATTGGGGAGGAGACAAGACTGATGGAAAATCCACCTCGGGTTACTTCACTTTTGTTTGCGGAAATTTAGTAACTTGGAGAAGTAAGAAACAAAAGGTTGTTTCGAGATCGAGTGCTGAAGCGGAGTTCCGAGGAATGGTACATGGAGTATGTGAATTAATTTGGATCAGGCGAATTCTGCAAGATTTGAATATAACTCTGATGACTCCCATGATGTTATATTGTGACAATGAAGCGGCCATAAAAATTGCTAATAATCCGGTTCAACACTATAGAACGAAACATGTTGAAATAGACAGCCATTTTATCAAAGATCATCTTGAAAAGAAGACCGTGGAACTTCCATATGTTCATACAAGCAGTCAACTTGCTGACATGTTAACTAAAGCTGTAAATGGAAGAGTATTACAGGGCTCTCTTGACAAGCTGGGAATGTTAGACATACATTCTCCACCTTGAGGGGGAGTGTTGACGAAAGCGTAATTTTCGGATGGGTTAGTTAGGAAAAGATTGATACGAATAATTAGTGAATATCTTGTACCAAAAGTCTAGGAGTTATTTTCGGATGTAGATTAGCATCAAACTTGTATATATGTATCCTTCTCATATCGAATTCAATACACACGAAAATTTATTTCTTTCCCTCTGTATCATACCGAATTAACATTAGAGTCCTATAAGAACTATAATGCCTCAAGGATTATGAAATTAGTTGAAATAATTACCCTTATTATCTAAAAGTTTAAAACTAAAACTTATCTTCCAACTAGTTAATTTAAATAATAAGAAGAGTTAATTATATAAATCGTCCCTATAGTTTATTTAAAATTATGGATTTCGCTCTTAAGTTTAAAACGTTGCATACATCGTCTACTTCTAGAAACTAATTAATTATGTTTTTCGTCCCTAAAATGAATGTTCGTTAAAATTTTGTGTTAAAATTTTCGCTAACTAATTACACATTTCGTCCCTAAAATGGACGTCCGTTAGAAATTAGGGACGAAAAGCGTAACCAGTTTCCAAAAATGAACGATTTATGCAACGTTTTAAACTTAAGGACAAAATTCATAATTTTGAATAAATCAAAGGGACAATTTATGTAATTAACTCATATAAGAATAAAGCTAGAAACTCTACCACTCAAACAATAGCTTTTTAAAAAAAAAAAACCTTATGTTTTGAAAATAATAAACACAAACTCCGAAAAACGTACTCCAAAATATTGCGTAAGAAATACCAAGAAAGAAACTACGGTATCCATTAGGGAATGGGTCGAACGTTAGGCTAAGAGAGACAAGTCCACAATTTTTATAAAAGTCCATTTATTTAAGGCTCTGATTACCTAAAATATGACATAAAAGATTGAGACATATGTCATGATAAACAGATATGAAGAAGAGAAATGGCAAATTTCATGTGCCAAATGTTAAACTATTTAGGTCAATTTTTATTTCTTTCAATCTATTTATCATATCTCTAAATTCATACCTTATTTCATGTTCCTATTCAATAACCTATTCAATTAGGATTCAAAAATGGTCTTTTCCTAAAATGTATTGTACATATTGCTTGTCTCGGACTCAACATTCATCTTCCTCGATATTCTTGTAAAAGTAAACGTTGTGAATTAATATGAGTTGTAGTTGTAGTTTGGTGTTGAGTTATATTGTTGCCTTATGTGGTGGGTTGCTTGCTTTTGAAGATGAAGGTCCTCGTTGTCGTTTTGTTCCATTTGATGATGCTCATACGGTCTTTAGATGAGTTTATGTAGTGTATTCTCGTTTATTAGTTAACATCTTTACTTTTTCTTTATATGTATTTAATACTTTTCTCTAAACCTTTCGAAAACTATCAAAATTAATTTTTTAAGCTTCATCAATTGATCGTTCAAAGGCCCATGGATAATGGGCCTTTACTAGGCCCAACGTCCATACTTATTTTATGGCACTCTCTTTGTTAAAAGGACACCCACCAAGACGATTAGTATAATACCTGTGCGCGATGCAGCAACGACTAAAAATCGTTATTTACATAGTTACGCGACGGACATTTGAAAAAGAATCCTAAATATGATGAATGATAAGTAACATAATAAGTATTAAAACTACTTTCATAATGTAACAACTAAAGATACAAAATCCATTTAAAAGAATAAGATTAAGTTTGGATACACGTATACCTCATTTATCATGCAAAACTTCTCGATAAACAACGTTTGAGGTGAACAACCCGTCTCGTGTTAAAATCTTTGACATGCTTCACTAATATCTTTGTATTTTCGTATCATCTCTCGACAACGCCACATAAAGTTGCCCATGTGAGTAGACAAATTCCGATAGATAAACACCGACGTATGAAATTGTCCGATCCTGCGCGTTATTGATTATCGTGGCAAAACTAAGTTAGAATGTGTATATCTTCATTTTGTTTACCTAAGTGTATTTGACTATTATTTTGTCCAATATTACGGCCTTAATTATTTTGTCATAATTTTACAAGCATATACTTAAAATTTGTATAGTAGGCAATCTCTACTATATAAACATATGTACCTTGGTTTTCTTATAAGCTTCTTTCTAACGGTGTACATCTTTGTTTTGTTTACGCAAGTCATGGGAACTCGAGAGTACATTGTGTGTAGGAGACAAAGCACAAAACAATCAATAGACATAATTTGAAGTATTAAAAGGAAAGGTTAATTATTTGAAGATTAAAAAGTACATTCCAAAATAGCATCACATCCCTAAATGGCTTTGATGTAGGCATATGCATGAAGAGAAAATTTGTGAACAACTGTGATCTTCTCATTGTTTCAAGATTCTTTTGAACATTAGAAAATTGAATGCCAAGATCGCGTAGGACATAAACTCATTCATTTAAGTTCTACCCCAAAGAAACTATGATTTCGTAAAAAATTAAAAACCAAAAGATGTATATATACGTGATAAGAAAACCGCAAAATTAAAAAATTACGATTTTTTACAAAATAAAAAACCACATAATAAAACCGATTAAAACCTGATCGAAAATCGATTCCCAAAAACTGGTATCTTTTTTTCATTTCAGATACGCATATAGGCAACAGTGCAAGTTTATACGTACATAGAATGTTTAACTTATCTTCCTATAACTACATGATCCATGTACATTACCCTACCAACTACAACCAAATAAAATACCTAATCAAACCTTATAAATAAAGCAACTTGGAGCATGCTCTTTTCGTTATATAAATTAGATAATAATTTCCCAACCAGATAAATTAAGCACCTTTTCGTTAACACAATTCACAACTGCTCCTAGAAAGAAATAACAAATCACAAACTACCACATGATCAAAAAACTGTCAATAAGAAGGTAGACCTAAACGAAATTATCGAAATCATACAAAGATGCCTACAAAATCTCCATTAATAAACCCTAAACAACAAAACAATAAGCTATATATTGCAGCCAGACCGATTCCTTTGCAATTGATCCTAGATCCTAGGAAGAAAAAAAATTATAGTCTATCACATAATAAAAAACGGCGAGTAGCTACCAAAATGATATTATTGGAATCTCATCGAAGAAGTACTGATTGTAGAAATTAGGGATTAGGGAATCCGTATATAGTGAGATAGCGACACAAAGAGGGAAAGCCTGCTAGTGGAAATAGTGGTTATTTCATTAAGGGTAATTAAGTAAATTCAATTACTTAAAATTTAAATGAAAAATGCTTTATAATATAGCAGAGATTAAGGAATTTAATCTTTAGATTTAAGAAGTCGTATTTAACAAAAAAATTGTTTTAACAATATGTAAATCATGTATTTTTTAAAAAATATGAGTATTATTGTTTTGATTATTGACACAAGTCACAACCCACGTTAGATGTGCTGTGTTCAGTATGCATCACATGAAGGGGTGAGCGTGTTACTAGTCTCATACTAAACCGGTACCGTACCAGTTGTACATGTTTTATTATAGTTATTTTATGGTACCGAGTATCGTACAAAAAAAAACCGGTTCGCTACCAGTAGGTATGGTACTATACAAAATACCAAAAAAGCGGGTAAAATACCGATGCCATTGGTACCGAATACCAAAATTTTGGAAAATGTGATATTGAGTATTGTATCGCTTGTATTTGGTTGATACCGATATCGGTACGACAATTACTCGATACAATACGATACCGATATTTCAGTACTTTTGGTCACCCCTAGTGTGAAGGGTTTTTAATAAAAACCTCATCAAATTAAAAAGTGATTAATTAACATACGATACATTAGGTAATATAAACAAATATTTTATATGATTTTATGTAAAGCCTGACTGGTCGACAATTATCTCATCAAAGGGAAATTTATATAATTTCTTTTTGAACATAGACATGCCTAAAAATCCTCATTGATATATACACTTGACATTAATTAGTCCATTAGTGTAAGAGCCTACTCACGATCAATGTTACAGATTAATGTCAACATTTAACGTCAATTACAACCATATAATTGTGACCCGCCATGGAAGATGATGTTGTTGACGATGACGAAAGGGTAATAGAAATGCCACTACGACGATCACTATTCTTGCAATATTATTCACTTTAAAACATCCGTAGTTTTCAAACACACCATATCGTGTAGTAACTACTTTTGCCAAAAGTCCGTGAGACACGAAGTTTAACACAAACATGTTACTAAACCCCATAGCAAATATCACAACTATCACTTGCAAAATACAAGCCATCCCATTAACCCAAATTTTCATATGAAAAAGTTGTATAAACTCGAAATAAGTTGATTATTAGACGTAGAACACAAGAAGCGTGATACAATATTTCTAAATCTTGTCGCCTCTTTATCGTTTTGCATATGACTGATATATGTATATATATATACTACAAGATAATTCCTTGTTTAAATGGTCATTACAAGCTAAGCCATAATATTATATTTCTGATCTACATATTTAATCTAACTACTATAATCCCTTGATGAATACTCCAAATTCTTGATGAATACTCCAAATTAACATAAATATATTAGTCCACTATATACTATCCGTTCTTTTAACTCCCTTTGTAAGCGTAGGCGTAGCCCTCAAGCACCCGAATGCCATCAACACTTGACCAACCGATATCAGGATATGTCTAGCTATAAACGAACGACAACGTGTTAACTTACTTACCATTTAACAAATGTTTAATTTTAGGTTCAAAATATCAAGTGAATACCGATTAGAAATGATGAAATATGGATTTTATCCACAATTTTAGTCGATGGAAAGTGTAATGTGACATTAAGTGTTAGCATAGACCGACCGTAGTGGAGGCCCAAGGGGGCTGTGACCCTCCCAAAGTTCGGGAAAATCGTGCCTTTTCACTATCTGAATCCGAGGAATTATTAGTTTGCTGTGTGTTGCATGGACCGCTGCAGCGTTTCGGCCTCCGTTTAAAAATTTCATGTTCCGTCTTTGAGTGTTAGGGAAAATGAGTAACTAATTTACTATAGGGTGTTGGGTGACAAATACTTGGTGACCAAGCATCTGAATTGTTAATCTACGACAACAAGTTACCAAATAATAGAATTAGAGTATTTAGAGTGATAACTTAACAATTCAAGTTGTCAAATATCATGTTGGTAAAATGTTCCAAAATTCAAATTAGTCGTAATGGTAACTTGACAACTTGGATTGTTTGTCTTTATTTCCTGTTTTTTTTCTTCTTAACTGTAAACAATTAATAATATAAAAAACATTAGATTAAATAAATTGTCATTACAATAATTAAAATAATGTTTTTTATTTATTTTTATGTATTAATTTAATTGTTGTATTAGAGCGAAAAAAGGGACTATTTTTTTTTTATAAAAATAACCCCTAGACACAAAAAAGAACAGAAAAAAAATAATTAAATTAAATTTTTACATCTTTTAACCGTTGCCTAACGGCTATTATAAAAGAAACATTTTTATTTATTTTTATGTTTTTATATTTTTATTTGTGATCGTTGAAAAAAAAATTACAAAACGTAACGTTAACCGGTGCCCACAACGAGGGCGACAACGAATCCACACGGAGTGGAGAACGATTCTCGAGGCAAGAACAAGGGCGCAAACGCGGCCACAACAAGCCCACCACATGTACTCTAAAATATGTGTTTTTTTAAACAAGAAACTCCATTTATGTTCTTCAAAAAAGTCGTATACTCAAGTCAAGAAACCGGGAAGTAAAAGTCACGAATGCATCTAAGACGTCGAAACAAAGTGGAAGCCCAAAAGAAGTTCTTGTCCAAACACCGGGAGCTTAACTAATTATTATGCTAATATCCCCTCTTAAACTAACAATGCTACACAAAAATGCATTGTGAGTTTGTCAAAGAGCATAAAGGATTTAGCGAAACTTATTTGTTGATGCGAAAATATAAAGATTCAGTGAAAAAACTGTTTTTGGTATCAATAGTCTAATCCAAATGCAAAGGCGTCTTTGTTAGATAACACCCAAGGAGGTTGACAACTTAAACAAAATACAAAATGGAAAGTAACACCCAAACAAAGTATGAGTGAGGTGTCTTGCTGCGTTAGTCGCTGATGATACTTAACTAGTGAGGTCAGAAAACACTCACCGGAGACTTTATGGTGGAGTGAATCCAAAGTAACACATCAGTGAGTGGTTGGACACCCGCTTGTACGCGGCCACTAGAGCTAGGGGCGGTTTTTGGAACTTTTTAGGGCAGTTTTATATGTGGATCAACTCGACGAGTCACTAAATATACCAAACAATAGTTTACAAAGAAAACAATTACCAACGGGTTTTTTTAGGCTTTTATTTCTTTTACAAACACATATAAACAAAAGCAAACAAACGAATAAACATCCAATCAATACTAAAGCCTTAATCAAACGTACAACCACATTTAATAAAGGGAAAATGCACTGGATGACCATTGTACTACCTAAAAATATCCGTATAGGTCATTGTACAAAATTTACGTCTATTTACATCACTATACCAAAAATGACCTGTTATTTAAACCATTTTTACCCGATCAACAGGTCACCTCCACTGATTCTCTCTCTCTCTAATCCCAACTCCACTCTGTCTACCCCAATTTCTGAATTCATGTCTGCCCTAATTTCACAAACACGTCACATTATCATCCTCTTCAATTCATTTATTTTCTCTTCAAACCAATTTCACCATTTCCGTGTCTCTAAACAAACAACCGATATGTCTCTACGAAGATCATTCTTATCACGCCGATTAACTCTCGATCTAAATCTCTCAACGAATTCACATCGAATAATCCACCCGAACAAATAATTTCAAACGATGACGTCACTAACGGAGATAATTCCTGGTCTAACATGTTGCCGGAGCTAATTGGTGAGATTATTAAACGTGTTGAAGCTTCCGAAGACCGGTGGCCGTCTCGTCAAAACGTCGTCGTTTGTGGTTGTGTTTCTAGAAAGTGGAGACAAATTGTGAAACAGATTGTTAAGCCAGCGGTTATATATGTGAATTAAGTAGTGGTGTTATTATTGTGAAACAGATTGTTAACAGATTGTTAAGACAAATTGTGAAACAGGTCCACTTTTCATTTTATTTAATTCAATTGATTTTAATTTATGCATAAGGCATTATATATGTGAATTAAGTAGTGGTGTTATTATTGTAGATTAATTGAAGAATCAAGCAGGGAAACTAAATTTGATTCCAAGATTTTTGCTTGCTGGTGTTTTTCTTGAAATTGTAATTTCGGGATTTTTGTGATTGTTAGATTTTTAGAAATTGAAACCCTGATGATGATGAATAAATGGTGGTGATGAAGATAAACTCGTAAATCCATCTTCCCCAATTGAACTCTGCAAAAATCCCAATTCATAAACCCTAATTTGTGGTTTATAACGTTCAAAATATAAAGTTAGAGAAAAGGGTGACGTGGCGGTTACCAAAGGGTTTCAGGTCACCAAAATGATTTATTTAAACGGTTTTTAAAAGTTAAGGTTGTTATTTAAACGGTCAAATGGAGTATAGTGATGTAAATAGACATAAACTTTGTACAATGACTTAGACGGATAATTTTGGTAAGTACAATGGTCATCTGGTGCATTTTCCCTTTAATAAATGGATCTAAAAGACGAAGCAAAAATAGGAACAAACCAACCAAAAGAACAAAATTAGTTAAAGAATCGAAGCCGGAAGACGATGCAATAAACAGAAGTTTAATCGAACGAATCAAACAAATCACATGACTCTAATATCATGTTGAAATAAGAGTATGCAAAACTAAAAGACGATATTCAAGATTCAATACTAAAAAGAAAATTATACTGCAAAAGTGATAAATAAAACTGAATATAAGGTGTTTTTAGTTACTAAAATAACAAACCTTAAAAACTAAATAAGCTAAACTAAAAGAGTATGTTTGGTAAAACAAACTTTCAGCTGAAGCTAGTAGCTTATAGCTGCAACTAAAAAATTTGTCTTATATTTAGAGCTGAAAGTTTGAGTTTATATTTAGAGCTTAAAGTTTGAGTTTTTATTTTTCGTAAATGTGTTTAGAAAGTAGTTGAAGTTGGAGCTTAAAAATATAAATGACTAAAAAGTATATATAATAGTATAATAAGACATATTTTATAAGGGATATTTATGTAATTCACCATCATATAAGCTCAAACTACTTTTTAAAGCTACTTGAAGTAGCTTATTTTTTAGAAGCTTATTTTTCAAATGAACCCCACAAATAAGTTTCAACCAAACAAGACTTGTTTGGAAAAAAAGTTCAAGCTCCAAATAAGTCCCGTTTAAGCCCCAAATAAGTCCGTGCCAAACATAGCTAAAGGGCAAACAAAGGCTTAACCGATTATTATGCTAGCAAAACTTACATGATAATGGATGATGGATGAAGCTTATACATACGAGTCTAAAAACATTTGAAAAAACAACACTTAAAACTTTGTATAGCCTTAACTTTAACTTCATTTATCTACGGAAAGGTTAATTTATCATTACTCGATTGGTAATTTGTAATTGAGACGAAGTCCTAATTTAAAACTAAGGGAGCGACTCTATTGATGTGGTTGATTAAAAAAAACCAAGGTTCTAAATAACGCGTCATGGCGGCGCCAAGGCGCGACGAGAAATTACGAAAACATGCAAGGCGTTTTTTTTTAGCGTGGCGGCAAAAAAACGTGGCCATGGCACGCTTTAACGCGAGTTTTTTGTAACGCGTTATGAAAAAAGAATTAAAAAATAAAGAAAAGTTTAAAAATAGTTAAAAGTGGATATAAAAATCATTTGATTGTAAATTTGTGACTATATCGTAGAATATATATATATACTTAAATGTTAAAACAGAGTTTTTGATAATTTATTGATATTTATATAACTTGATAATAGTAATAATATATATATATATATAAGTAAATATAAAATTATAAAATATATTAAATTTTTTTGTTGTGTTGTCACGCTTTGAAAAACGTCATGTTTCGCCATTTCTTGCAAAGTTTGAGGCTTACTTATGTCGTCATGTCACGATTTACGTTATCTATAACCTTGAAAAAAGTTTCTTAAAGATTTGAGGTATTAATATACATTTAGATATTAATGGAACTTGTTAGAGGAGCGGAACACCCTTCAGACATCCTCCTACCTCTGGTCCTATGTAAATCATGAATTCAATGTTAAGTATTTGGATTAACTTTTATTTAATACGTTGATGAGAAAAAATCAATGAGATCATTTTTCGATGACTTATAAAGTTATAAGATATGCTAGACATATGAATAAATTACCAACCTTTGAAAAATATATGACTTACAAGATTAATTAGGGATGTGTAAAAGGGTTGAAATATCGGTAACGAACCGGTAACTATTGGTTATATACGGTACGGTACTCGATACCTATATTTAACATATTTTGGAAATTGGTACCAATACTACACCGAAACGAACTGAACCACCGGTACTGGTATTCCCGAAGCAGTACCGGATTGGAGTACCATGTACCCACAAATTCGGAATTTATAACATCTAACAGATTCATAAACATTGGCTCTTTACAACTTAACCTTATGTGATCTTTCTTTACGAAAATCCAAAAGTTTCATATGATTTAGTTTCTTGAACGTTATAGGAGTATGGACCAGGAAGTGGATTAGCTTGTAACTTATATCTAAAGACCTAATTCATATGTGATGTGCTCACACATCTCTTTTCTATATAATTATAATGGTTCGAGAAAACCATGTTAAGTAACCCTATTTTTATGACAATATTAAAAAAAAAAGAGTCACAATATGTGATTTTGTGATTGAAGTCCTTTTCATCGCATCAAGTATTTTTTTGGCTGGTGTGTTTTGAAATATCCATTCCTTGCTTAATAATATAAGAGATACAATAATAATTATATTACACAAAATGTTTTTACATAAAGTTTCCACAAGTATTATATGCACTATTACAAATGATACGATTCCTCTCGAAAACTTATGTAAAAGCTCTTTATATATTTATTAACTAGTAAATTAAACAAAGTTGGAGGAAAGTACACTACCCAATCTATTAATATCGGTATCAGAACCAAACCGGATCCATACTTCATATATTCAGTATGATATTCAAGACTAAATTTTTGCTTAAAACAAACTGGTACTAACTCTTATGGTACCGGTACGATACGATACCCATATCATACTCATCCTAACTAATCAAGTTGCTTTTTTTTTTCTTTTCTTCATTATCATCTGTCATATGTATTTGTAAGTTTGATTATGTAAAATGTTTATATTTCTATCATTTCTAGTGAGTTATTAAGTTGAAGTTGTGACTGAGAATTTATTTAATTGAGTTTCTCAAATTTTTAATAGAGTTAATTACATAATTGGTCCCTGTGTTTGTCGCAAAACAACGGGTCCAGTCCCTGGGTCGAAATTCCTTCGGACCCAGTCCCTGGACCCTATCTTTGGTTGCACGTTTGGTCCCTCTTCCTAACGTTCGTTTATTTTGGTCGTTAAGTGAGTCACGTGCTTCTCACGTGAGGGGTATTATAGATATTAACTCTTTTACAGGGATCAATTATGTACTTAGGAATATATATTTTAATTTGTTATTTTTCTTTTTTTTTTGTAAATTCTTAAGCATCAAACAAAACAGAGATTTCATCTTCATCTTCATCTTTTTTGTGATTACTCAAATCTGATTACTCCCATAATTCAAGATTTACAAACCGTAACCTCATTTTCCCCCTTTTCATCCAAAACCCTAAAAAACCCACAAAAAAGCTTCAATTTTTCAATCAATTTCTCAAAAATCTTTCAATTTTCCTTCAATTCACCAAAACCCCACCAAGAAAATCACAAAAAAATGGCGGAATACGGTAGCGATTTACCAGACGACCAAGTGTTGTGGACGGATTAAGGACAGTAGCTCTGAAACTTGAATTTGGAGTCTCACGTAATCAGACATTTGAAAGGACAATAGCTGTTCATTTTACCAATCCGTTTCATGTCAGCACACGTGTTGCAGACAAGTGCAGCGACGGGACTTTGCTTTTACAGGTCATACTTCACTCACAAGTGAAAGCCTCCTTAACCATTCACGATACATGGCTAGATCTACAAGATGGTTTTGCACATGGTGGTCGAGGTGATGGGAGACCGACATCTGCCTTCTTTCCTCTTGTTGTTCCCGCAGCTTCTAGAGCTGGAATCTTGTTCAGTATATCCATTGGACCTACAACCACTGAAGGTAATTTATTATATATTAATTTCTCGAATCATTTATAAACGAGTAAATTATTTCTTGTTTTTTAACAGATGAAGCTAAAACAGTGGATGATACTATATTAAATATTAGATACAAAATTGGCGGTGATAGAAATCTTGGATCTCATGCCCCCATGCCGTAACCTCATTTTCCCCCTTTTCATCCAAAACCCTAAAAAACCCACAAAAAAGCTTCAATTTTTCAATCAATTTCTCAAAAATCTTTCAATTTTCCTTCAATTCACCAAAACCCCACCAAGAAAATCACAAAAAAGATGAAGATGAAGATGAAATCTCTGTGTTTTGTTTGATGCTTAAGAATTTACAAAAAAAAAAAAAATAACAAATTAAAATATATATTTCTAAGTACATAATTGATCCCTGTAAAAGAGTTAATATCTATTATACCCCTCACGTGAGAAGCACGTGACTCACTTAACGACCAAAATAAACGAACGTTA
The DNA here is from genome assembly GCA_910822075.1 of Senecio squalidus. NCBI lineage: Eukaryota > Viridiplantae > Streptophyta > Magnoliopsida > Asterales > Asteraceae > Senecio > Senecio squalidus. The sequence goes on from CAJVGC010000060.1 coordinate 7,305,608, forward strand.
GGAAGAGGGACCAAACGTGCAACCAAAGATAGGGTCCAGGGACTGGGTCCGAAGGAATTTCGACCCAGGGACTGGACCCGTTGTTTTGCGACAAACACAGGGACCAATTATGTAATTAACTCTTTTTAATAAACTAATAAACACATAGATAAGCTTAATCAAAAAACCATTGTCACTAGTCCATGGTCAAATTTTGTTATTGTGGTTTGCCTTAACATGGAAGTTTTGCTCCACCTTAACTCGGAAGGAAATATTAGAATTGGTATTTACAGAATATGCCCCCAGACTTATGTAGTTATGCTACATCAAATATATAAGTTTCTTATTACATCTTTTGTACAAAAGGCTAAGAATTTGAAAACATATTTATGACTGATTTACTTAGTAAGTTTTTGATTCTTTATCTTCATTCTTTTTATATCTTAAGCTAATTCATACATATATTAATTATACATATAAATCGTTACTTTAAAATATATATTACAATCGTGAGATTTTAAAGATTGTTAATGAAAATAACATACAGTGATCAAATAAAGAAAATATAGATTTGCAATGCAGTTTTATAAACACATTCAATTTTTCCAAGATAAAATATAAAAGGATACCATTCATCCATAACTTTTTCGTTGTTTTAGGTTACTATGTATCTCGACCAAGAGTAGAGTACACTAGACTATTATACAAAAAGATTATAAATTACTTAATAACTTGATTAGACGAAAAACATACAAAACTCTCGTAGAATCATAGAACTGAACTGATACTAATATACTCTACCTTTCACATCTAGTTATAAGACAAAAATTAAATCGTTGGTATTGAGTTGGATTTGATACATTTCAAGTTCGATTTCGATCTAGTCTAATTAGACTTTACTGTTATTCTATTATTGTATGTTTTTGAGTCTGATTCGTATTAAAATATTATTGTAAAAGATTGATTTAACTACAGGGACTAGTTTTGTAATTCCGTAATTCTTTCTTTCTTCCAGAAACAATGTCTCCATTTTCATAATCATCATCAATTCATCACCATTTTCCCCCAAATTTCCATTTCCATAAACCAAACTCAAAATTGCACGCGAAATCCCTAAAAAAATATCACAAATCGTTCTGTCACGATTTGATTCAATTCGATCTCTCTACAATTCAACAATGGCGGGAAGATCAGGTTCATCAACAATGATGACCGTTACAAACACTCCGGCGAAAGATCTGGCTTACACTAATTGCGCGTATTGTTCACCTTCCGATCTCCGGCAATTCACTGTTCCTGGATCTAATCTCGCTTTTGCTCTTATTGCTGACGTCTTCGTTCTCTCTGTATCATATCCTTTTTTGCTCATTATTATTATTCCAATATCTCATATTTTATAATACAATATATGTAATATGTTTAAATTAGGTTTAATTTGTGATTTAATTGCTTTTTAATTGTCTACATTTTGTAGTTTGAAATGTTTAACCTAGTTTTATATTTCATATTTCATGATGATGCGTGTTGTTTTAGCTCGATCGATAATTATGTTAATTCCGCGATTTATCCATTTTTTCGTGCGGTTCTATTATAACCTAGAGTACTTTATGCGTGCTGTCAGTATGTTAACTATAATATGGAATCAGTTTATTGTTTTGACTTAACTGAAACAAACTGCATATATACTTGGATCATTTTAATGTTAATTGCAGTTTTATTTTTCTACATTTTGTTATAGAATTGTTTAACCTACTTTTATATTAGATGATCATGGGTGCTGTTTTAGCTAGCTCGATAATTTTGTTAATTCGGTGATCTATTGAACTTTTCCGAGCAATTCTATATATACTTGGATCACTTTATGTTTTAACTGTGTTATGAAAATGTATGCAAAGTGATATGTTTTAGCATTGAATTTATGCGGTTAGTAGTCTATATGCAATCACTTAACCTAATTTTATATTTCATGATCATATGCGTGCTGTTTAAGCTAGATCAATAATTCTGTTAATTCCGCGATATATCAAACTTTTCCGAGCGGTTCTAATAAGTTTGTTATTAGCATTCACGATAATTTTGTGTTAGCTGTGTTATGAAATTGAATGCAAGGTGATATGTTTTAGCAAACTATATGGATTAGTTTACTGTTTGACTTAACTGAAACAAACTGCGTATGATACGATACAAAGTGGACAAATTGGGCTTAATGCCATCCAACGACGTCATGCACGAGTCTCAACGGGAGATTCTGTACCTGTTAGCAGGTATGTGTTTATATACTTACTTATCTTGGCTTAGTTTAGCAGTTAAGTTTCGGTTGGTTTATTGATGGATTTTATTATGCCGGAAAATTTAGGTTTATTCCTCCGGAAGATTTTAATATTGCGTTGCTTACACTTGAGTTGGAGTTTGTTAAGAAAGGGAATAAAGAAGAGCAGGTATATCTTCTGATTCTAGCCTATTGACTTGTTTTTTAGAGGGTGTTTGGGATTACGTTTTGGGGGAGAATATCTGACTATGGTGTTTGCAATACGTAAATAATCAGAAAATCATGTATGGCAAACCATATGATAAAACTGATGTTTTCTTAAAAAGAAACTGCAGTTTCGAAAAAGCAGACGCATAATCTGTTTTACAAAGGCAATGCCAAACACCCTCTTACTGGTTTTCAGCTTGTATATTAACTTCTTGCTTTGATATTGCGCCTTTTCGTTCTCGATTTTGATTTTTTGTATTTTGCAGGTTGATGCTGTTCTTTTAGCTCAACAGCTTCGGAAAAGATTTATACACCAGGTATGTATATGCATGTTTTGTACATCTTTATGGTTGTAATTACAGAAAGACACCAGCTCGTGATATCTTAAAGTTAATCCGAACATAATCAGTACATTGATTTATTGTTGATCATCATTTTTTTTTGTTTATTTCTATTGTTGGAGATTTTGAAAGAAAGCTTACTTCAATGCAGATTTTGTCATCAGGACAAAGGGTGACTTTTGAGCATCAGGGCAACGGTTATATCTTCACAGTCACCCAAGTTGCTGTAGAAGGGCAGGAAGAAACTGACGTTGAAAGAGGCATGCTTTCCGAAGATTCATACATTGTGTTTGAAGCGTCTAAGGCTAGCGGAATTAAGGTATTATTTCTCCTAATTAGTGGGCTGATAAAATACTCGCGTTTGTTTTGTTACAACCCTTTTTAAGTTTTTCTTTATGTGCAGATTTTTAACCAACGCGAGGCGGCTAGCAGCAACATTTTCAAGCACAAAGAGTTTAACCTTCAATCACTCGGCATTGGTGGTCTAAGCAATGAATTTGCAGATATCTTTAGAAGAGCTTTCGCCTCTAGGGTGTTCCCTCCACATGTGGCAAGCAAGTAATGTCCTATCATTGTTTCATATTTTCTATAATATAACATTTTCTGTACAAGTTTATATTTTGATTTTTTCTCGACTCTTACTATGGGAATGTTATGTATATCTCAGATTGGGTGTAAAGCATGTTAAGGGAATGTTGTTATATGGACCCCCTGGTACTGGTAAGACTCTAATGGCTCGCCAGATTGGAAAGATGTTAAACGGAAAGGATCCAAAGGTACTCTATCTTCCATTTGATGCAAAAAAATGCATAACATGATCTTACATTATACCATGTGTATACTTCTGATGACTTTTTTTTGGTTAATTCTACAAACTAGATTGTAAATGGACCTGAAGTGCTGAGTAAATTCGTTGGTGAAACTGAGAAGAATGTACGAGATTTATTTGCTGATGCCGAACAAGATCAAAGAACAAAAGGTAGGGCGGTCTACGGCTTAAAATCTACACATTGAAACAGTTATGTTTCAGTTCTTATGCCCTTTTGTTCAAATTGAAACAGGAGATCAAAGTGAGTTGCATGTGATCATTTTCGATGAAATTGATGCAATTTGTAAGGTAGGTTTTGCCCCTACATTAATAATTGACTACTTTGCTTATTTAATGGCTATTTCCAAATATTCATTGTAATTTGTTTTTGTGAATGCAGTCTAGAGGGTCGACTAGGGATGGCACAGGAGTGCATGATAGCATCGTCAATCAGCTTCTTACAAAGGTTGGATTAACCGTTTAAAATTAAAAGTCTTACTCTCTAATCAACTTAGGAAATTAATATTAGAAAAAGGCTAATTTCTGACATAAATAACTGAGTTAGGGAAATTTCTTTTTTAGATAGACGGTGTGGAAGCACTGAATAATGTGTTGCTTATCGGTATGACAAATAGGAAGGATTTGCTTGATGAAGCTCTTATGAGGTGAGTTTAGTATATCTTATAACATGGTAAATGTCATTAGCTAGTGTTAAACTTCTGTTAATACTTGGTTAGGCCTGGTCGTTTGGAAGTTCAAGTGGAAATCAGCCTTCCCGACGAGGGTGGTCGTCTTCAAATTCTTCAGATCCATACAAATAAGATGAAAGAGAATTCTTTTCTAGCTCCAGATATTAACTTGAATGAGCTTGGTACGTATAATGTATTTTTACTTTATTCCTTTCATTAAGTCATAAAAAAAATCGGAAATAAACTGGTGAAAGTGAAACAACAGCTGCACGAACGAAGAACTACAGTGGAGCAGAACTTGAAGGTGTTGTGAAAAGTGCGGTTTCTTATGCTCTGAATCGTCAGCTCAGCCTTGATGATCTTACGAAAACAGTAGACGAGGAAAGCATAAAAGTTACTATGGATGATTTCTTGAATGCTTTACATGAAGTTGTTCCTGCATTTGGTGCTTCCATGGACGGCCTTGAACGTTGCAGGTAAGAACGATCTGAATTTGTTTTCCAATTTTCTGATTTTTCATTTAACTTGTTTTATCTAACTTCGTTTTTATTGATGCAGACTTAATGGAATTGTTGATTGTGGTCAACGTCACGATCATATCTTTAAAAGAACTATGTTATTAGCAGAGCAAGTTAAAGTTAGCAGAGGTAGTCCACTTGTCACATGTCTTCTGGAAGGCCCTAGTGGCAGGTAAGTTATGTTCTAATAATAAAATAAAATTATAAAAAATAGATAATTATTGTTAACATAAACTGTTTTCTAGATCTCTTATCTTTTTTTGTAAACGTATTTGGCAGTGGTAAAACTGCAATGGCAGCTTCTGTTGGTATTGGTAGTGATTTCCCCTACGTGAAGATCGTAAGTTTTTCAATAGACAAGTACTTGTTCATTGCATGTTATTTCTGTTATATTAATATTATCTTTATCGCTTTTCAAATTGTAGATTTCTGCTGAAGCGATGATTGGTCTCAGTGAAGGAAGCAAATGTGCACAGATTGTGAAGGTATTTGAGGATGCTTACAAGTCGACTCTGAGCATTATTATTCTTGATGATATTGAAAGGTAAGTCACTTGTTTATTCAAGCATCTTTTATTTAGCTAAAATTATATTCTGCCGATTAACCTGTTATGTATTTACTAAATATAGACTATTGGAATATGTTGCAATTGGACCACGTTTTTCAAACTTGATTTCTCAGACGTTGATGGTTCTCCTTAAACGACTTCCTCCAAAGGTCTTACTGATACATCTTTTTTACTGTTTGGATATAATAATATTTTTATGAAAGAAGCGAAAAGTAACTAATATTATATGTTATCTTCAGGGTAAAAATATGCTGGTCATTGGAACAACAAGTGAGGTATCTTTCCTCGAGTCGGTTGGTGTCTGTGATGCTTTCTCGGTAACTTATCATGTTCCTACATTGAAAACCGAGGATGCTAAAACGGTAATTCATTCTAATTTTCATCTGTCTTTATGCTGTTTTTTTTTCCTGTTTACGCTCTATATTGTGAAACAGTTTGTGGCTTTCTCATTTACTTCCATCAACCAAATTACTTCCTTCTGTTTTACCCCCTCTGTTGTTTTCAGGTATTGCAACAACTTAAGGTTTTCTCTGAAGATGATGTTGATGCTGCTGCCGAGGCCCTGAATGACGTAAGTTTCTTTACTTTTCAAACATTTTGCTTCACTTACCACATAATCAAAAAGTCGGTTTTGAGCTAAAGTATATAGTGCACCTCTCAAGAATAAATGCAAGTAATTACGATTAATGTTCTGATAATCAAGAAGATATGGTTTTCCAATCTTTTAGCACAATAGACGGATCAATCTTTAAAGTCGATCTATTCTTTTTATCATATATATTTTTTGGTAATTTAACGGTTACGAAATATGTGTGGGTGGTTGTAGATGCCAATCAAGAGGCTTTACATGGTGGTAGAAATGGCGGCACAAGGAGAATCTGGTGGAAGTGCAGAAGCAATTTACTCCGGCAAAGAAACAATTCAAATTTCTCACTTCTATGAATGCCTCCAAGATATTGTCCGCTACTAGTGCCCCTGCTTTGATTTCTTTTATAGAAAACTGGAATTTTGAGTGTTGTTGGTTTGTATTATTTCCCTCCATTCGTTCGTTCGAGCTATAGTAAACATAATTACATAATCACGGCACTTATTTGGTTGGCAGCAGAGTTTAGAAAAAGACCATATTTTTGTAATGTTCTTTTTAATGCTTGACGGATAGCTAATTTTTAAGTGTTGATGGCACTCTTCTGTTCCGCCTTTATTGGTTTTTTTAAGAGATGGAAATTTGGTTGTAGCGATTTTGAGCATCTTTTAACTGTTGGGAGACATTATTTAACATCTGATGCATATGATCATGATTTTTGCTTTCTTGATTGTAGTGCACCTAGTTAAATGCCTTTGTCTTCCTCGAGACAAATAGTTCGCTTAAAAACCAATAGGAAACAGTAGTATATACTTGTGTAGACGGTGAAGGGAGAGGGTTGTTATACCGAAGGGAAGGGGCGAAGGAGGAAGATGATTGTGATTGTTAGTCGTTCTTTATACCATAAAATTAGATAGATCAAAGTCCAAATACATGGACCATTAGCCAACCGATAAGGGTTGCGGTGCTGGTGGTGGGATGAGCTATTGCCGGAAAGGGATGTCAACCGTTAAGGGTACCGATAAGGCTATCATGATGAATGTATACAATTCAGTAACAAAGTCTACAAGTATACAAGCAAAAAAGTTTAGATTATATATAAATGGTGTAATATAAAACATGTATTTTAAACTAATATTAAAAGGTGCACATTATTGGAAATAATTTAGATATTTTTTGCTTTTAAAATCTTCAAACTTATATTTGAACATTGCTACACATAAAACATAACGTAAATACATTTGAAACCATTTTTCATTAAGGTAGGTCGCCTACACATTTAAAACTCATTTATATATGTCATCTATTTCGTTTCATTTATACCAATTTTGAAGAAGAAAAACACAAACAAAACGATAAAAATATCTTTGGCCTTTTTCCTTCAAAAAACGACTTTACTTTGATAACATATCAACAATGTCATAAGTTAAAAATTAAAGAAAATCACGAAAATAATCATCTGACAGGCTAACATACCCGTGATTATTTTTGAATATCATATTTTAAGGGTAAGTACTTTATGAATTTCTCTAAAAACATATACTTCTTAAATCTTTTTCGCAAATTTTCTTCATTCGGCATGTTTTACTCAAAAGCCGGCTTAAGTTGATAAATGATAACATCATAACGCGTAATGAGAACAAGATGAAGTCATAAAACTTGACAAAGAAGGAAAGTAGCTTATACCATGTAGTTTGTTAGTGACAATCTGACACAAATTTCCATATTTAAATTCACATCATCACGAATCAAAACGCGCCACGTGTAAACGACAGACTGGTTTAAACACTTTAACAACATCATCAAGAACCCCACATATTATAAAACAAAACACCCACCTTTGTCTCTCTCTCCACTTTAAAACACTAGAGAGCAATTTTCGCCATTAATAATTCCCCTCTTCCCTTTTCATTTCAAAACATGTTTTTTTGATCATTTCTAAACATTTTACAACATTTTTGTTTTCATCAAATCTTGTTTTGTTAACATTTGTAACTCCTAGGATTGTTTCGTGGTCAGAATTATCGTTTAGTGTCGTTGGAATTCATTTTGAAGTTTATTTACATTATTTTGTAACTTCTAGGATCATAATTATCGTCTAGTGTCGTTGTAATTCTGTTTTATATTTATTTATATTGTTTTGTAACTCCTAGGATCAGAATTATCGTTTAGTGTCGTTGTAATTCATTTTTTAAATTTATCTATATTTTTGTCTTTCAATTTTCTTTTTACAAGATTTTAAATGGGTGATCGGTTAAATTCGGTTAATTTTACGGACTTACCGTTACATTTGATTCTTGAAATCTTGACATCTGGGAGCAAATTGGGTAGTATGGATCTTGTGTGTTTGGAGTTAAGTAATACAGTTTTTAGAAAAAGTAATCATGAATTGGTTTCGAAAAATTCAAAGTCTTTGGTTGACTTTGCGGCTTTTCAAATATGTGAGATGAATCCAGTTTATGTTGGATTGAGTGATAGAGATCAAGATGAGCTTTTGGTTAGGTGTGGTGGAAATTGGAAAAGGGTTTTGAGGTTTTTGAAATCTGTGGAGCAGTCTTCGGATGTGATCGAAACTACTTCAGGCAATGTAAGATTATCATCGCGTTTTTAACTCGTAGATAAGCAGTTTTAAGTGTTTTGATGGTACCTTTATATCTGGTTATTTTAGAGTAAAGAAGCAGTTTGGAATAAGTATTATAGGTAGGTACCAAACCGCTCATAGCCTGACTGTATATGAGTTACCTATTAATCTACAAGTTGTTGGTTCAAGTCCCGTAAGGGACAAAGTGTGAATTATTGTCTTATGCCTATTGCGAAGATAAGCTATCCCTAACACCCCTGTTTAGTAAAATTTTATATGCTATTAATAAATTGCTGGTAACACGTTGGAAATGTAGCATAATAAACCGCTTAGGGGCTTATTGTGCTTAACTCCGTAGATAAGCAGTGCTCTTGGTTTAGAGTAAATAAACAGTTTGGAATATGAAAGCAAATACTTGCTTGTTAGGCGAATAAACACTTATAAATAAGCAGTTTGAAACATTGCCTTTTGATTTTAATACAAATTAGGAAATAGGAAAAGTAGTGTGTATTAAGATTAGTTATTGTTACATTTCTTTACGTTTTTTCGTTTTCTAATAAATTGGGTGTTAATTTTTATGATTTACTAGAAGATGCAAATTAGGAGTGGAAGATATCACACATTACTAATCAAAGATTCAACGGTTTACTCTTGTGGTTCAAGTTTATCTGGTGTTCTTGGTCACGGTCCTTTTACAACACAACGTGTAGCCTTTACTCCAATTAAGTTCCCATTTTCCGCTCATGTGACACATGTTTCAGCTTCACATAATCATGCTGCATTTGTCACACAGTCGGGACAGGTCTACATTTGCCTCGATCTATACATTTTAAAAACTAATAGATCTTATAATTATAACAAATGTAACAGTTTTGACTATGAATGTTTGTAGGTTTTCACATGTGGTGATAATTCGTCGTTCTGTTGTGGACATAGTGATACAAATCGGCCAATATTTAAACCTCGACTTGTTGAAGCATTGAACGAAATTCCTTGCAAGCAGGTACACGCAAAGACAAACACAACACATGATATTATATGTTTGTTATGTGCATATTGTTGTTTAGAGTTTAAACGGTATACTTTTTTTAGGTTGCAACAGGGGTTAGCTTTACTGTGTTTCTAACAAATGAAGGTCAAGTATACACATGTGGGACTAGTGGACACGGTCAACTCGGTCATGGTGACACCTTGGATAGACCAACACCGAAACTTGTGGAATCACTTGTGACCGCTGGTCCAGTTATACAGATTGCAGCTGGTCCAAGTTACGCACTTGCTGTCACTAGTGATGGAACCGTTTATTCATTTGGGTCTGGAACCAATTTTTGTCTTGGTCATGGTGAGCCGCATAATGAACTCAGACCTAGACCGATCCTTTGGTTCAGGAGAAATGGTATTCATGTAGTTCGTGTATCTGCTGGTGATGAACATGTGGTTGCACTCGATTCTAATGGATATGTAAGTCCATACCAACTTTTTTAACCCGCAAATTTGGAAAGTCTTTTGGACTTGAAGTCTGTTTTTTTAATTATTTTGTAAGTCAATTTCAGGTTTATACATGGGGCAAAGGCTATTGTGGTGCACTTGGTCATGGTGATGAGATCGATAAAACAATCCCCGAGCTACTTAATAGCCTCAAAACTCATCTTGCTGTTCAGGTTCGTTAATCACTGATTTCAATATTTAGTATTGCGTTTTGAAGCGCTTGCCTTATGCCACTTTGTAAACTCTAATATTTTTAAAAAAATTGGTTAAAAATGCAATCAAACACCATTTGAAGACTTTCTCGGAGTTTATTTACATTGTTATAATTATAGGTATGTGCAAGCAAGAGGAAAACATTTGTGCTATTAGATAATGGATCTTTATTCGGGTTCGGATGGATGGGTTTTGGGAGTCTTGGATTCCCCGAAAGAGGTGTATCTGATAAAGTATTAAAACCTAGCAAACTCAACAGTTTAAAAGATCATCATATTTCACAAGTAAGCACAGGTTTATATCACTCGGTTATTGTCACAAATCAAGGCCGGATATTTGGATTCGGAGACAACGAACGAGCACAACTTGGGCATGATAAGTTGAGAGCTTGTCTTAAACCAAGTGAAATAATGTTTGAAGAAGGAAATGAAGTTGGTGCATGCGAATAGATAGCTTGTGGTTTTGTTTATGTTTGTTATTATTGTATGTAATAATAAAAGATCGTCTAGGTATAGTATACCGAATTTTAGCTATGTTTGCGATCTAGTTGTAATCGCTTGTGTTATTTTTTAGTGAAAAAATGGCGATGTCTCAAATTTAGACTTTTGTAGTTTCATAATCATCAATTTGAACATACTTAACAAAGAAGTAAAATGGTGTTTATTTTATATACATGGGTATGGTTTGTTTAGTACTTTAGTATAGTATAAGCTAGATTATTGCTCCGCGATAGCGTGGGTAAATAGAAATAAAAATTAAATCATAAATTTTATGTTTATTAACACGTTCTTTTAAATTATTATGAGAATACAATATTACACGTATAATAACAAATATACATTTATGTTTATACACATATTTTTAATAGTTATAATAACATATATAGATTTATGTTTATACACATATATTAATATTTTGTATTAAAGATGTTAGAATAATAATAATAATGTAAATCATAGTCCAATAAGAGACATGTTTTTTATTGTAATAATGATAAATTTGAAGAGAAAATGCAATTATTGATTGTAAGAGGGTGTAAAATGGAAAAAACTATTTGATAACATCCAGGCCCGGCCCTGACATTTCGGAGGTTTGGTGCAAAAAATTAAAAGAGACCCTATAAAATTTATAATAAATACTTTTCTTTATAATAAACACGAGTTACATTATTATTTTCTAAACATCGATCTTCTATCATTTTTTGAAGCAAATTCATCTATTATACTTTCATAATCAATATTATCAAGAAAACTCGTTCTCAATTGAAATTAAACTCAATGCATTTAATCTCTCTTGAGACATGGTCGACCGCAAATAAGATTTTAAGAGTTTTAGTTTAGAAAAGCTTCTTTCCGCGGATGCAACAGTAATGGGAACAGTCAAAAATATTATGTATGCCAAACAAGAAACCGGATAAGTGTTTAACAGTTTCAAAAAATTAAGTATTGAGTTGGTTGTGTCGTGTTTGACGGACAAATTCTTTTGTAACAATTCCATTTCGTTGAATAAATCATCACCATCAATGTCTGAGATATCACCATTTTGTAACCTCTTTTCAAGATTTTTGCATCTTGCCTTTAGTTCATCGGTATTCAATGACTACAACTTTTCAATTCTGAATAAAAAACCAAAAATGCCTTCATACTGTTTGTATTGCTCAAATCTTTGCTCCACTGAAATAATAGCATTATCAACTATGTACACAAATAGTGAAAAAAAACTTAAGAAGTTAACAATTATCTACTAACCCGATTCAAATTTTCTAGTTGGAAGCATCCTTTATATAAAAAATAAATAAAAACTTAACAAGTTAACAATTATCTACTAACTAACTGTGTAACAAATAGTATATATTGTATTCTTAGACAATAGATAAACTATCCAATACGATACTTTTGGAAATATTAAATATAAATAATAATCAAATACGTACTTGAAATTGAAAGTATGTGGTGTGATTTTTTCAAAGACATAAGTAAGTTAATTTATAGCTATCTAATCAATTAATCATTTTTCTTCTTCCACCGATGTGGAACAAAAGTAAGAACTAAACTTTTATTTCTCTTCTGACTCAAATATGGGACAAAGATAATTTGTAAGCTTGTATCAAAAAAAAAAAAAAAAAATTAAAATCGGAGGCCCCTAAAAATTGGAGGCCACGTGCGACCGCACGACCAGCACACCCCCAGGGCCGCCACTGATAACATCATCAATTTCATCTAACGGTTAAAATCAAAGTATCTAAATCATCCAGAGATCTTACTTCGCCATATGGCATTTAAGACTAATCTTTTATTATATATTAAAGATGAGGCTAGTTAGGAGATCTAAAAGTTTTTATTTCAAGATAAATATTTTTTCTGAAAATTTCAAATATTTAAATAATTTTTTTAGATTAAACTTTTATTCTAGATTAAAAGCTTAAATTTGTTAGCGTAGTGTAGTGACGAACAAATGTTTGAGAAATACATCATCACACGAGCAAAACTTTTCAATATCATTTAATTATACAAAAATAACTAGCACTAGTGTATCGTTGTATTTTAGAGACGTACATAAACTTGAATATTTGATAGAACGGTATTTATGAACCGTTTGATAATGTTTATATTTATTTATATAATGAATGAATACGAGGAAAACAAATAATTATTTAACGAACACTTCAAATTAGAAAATCCGTATCAGTTCGTTAATATAGAGAAGGTCATCAAACAACACTACAAGAAAAATGATCTTTAATAAAGTCTTAAAATTTTGTCACTAATAATGTTAGTGACCAAATTTGAATCGTCACTTTTCATCACTTTAGATCTATCACTAATTTTATTAAATTTGTTTAGCGACTAAAAACTTATAACTTATAGGTACATCACTTTTAGGTGGTCGTAAATATTCATCAATAAAATAAAATCATATTGATACGAGAGTGTAATTTTAATGTCAAATTTGTTCCACGTATGTAATTATGTATCATGTCTTTCATGCATTCACACACGTATAGTACCCAACAAATGAACCGACACGTCATCATTTGTTTCGTATAACGTAAGTCCACGTGAAAACTGTTAATCAGACACAAATTTTTTGAGACATTGGACTTGATCTATTGTTTTCTTCGTAACAACAAATTTGACAAAGAAGTGTCGTTTATATAAGGGAACAGAATTCAAGAAATGAAATATAAGTGAAAATAATACATATGATATGTTTGGTTTTATAATTCTTTTATAATTTTAAACAAAATGGACGATTAAAAAAAATGGAGAAAAAACTGTAGTTGAGTACTTGAGTAAAAGAATGATGCACAATGTTTTTATTTTATTTCTAACTTCTTTAATTTCTTTCGAAAGACATAATGATACTAACCAATAAAACAAACAAGACGCTTGAAATTACGAGTCTTTAGAATGATTGAGTCGATCGTGAGTATGTGTCAAACATAACCAAGGTTATAGATAACGTAAGGCGTGACGTGGTGATATGAGTAAGTCTCAAGCTTTGCAAGAAATGACGTGAGATTACGTTTTTCAAAACGTGACAAGGCGGCAAAAAATTAAATATATTTTATAATTTTTATATACTTGTATATATATTTTTATTATTATTAACTATATAAATATCAATAAATTATCAAAAAGTTTGTGTTAACATTTAAGTATATATATATTTAAAATATAGTAATCAATTTACAATCAAATGATCTTTATATTCATTTTTAACTATTTTTAAACTTTATTTTTATTTTTTAAATTTCCATAAAGCGTGACAAAAAACTCGCGTTAAGCCGCGTCATGGTCACGTTTTTTTGCCGCCACGCCTAACAAAGACGCCTTACATGTTTTCGTAACTTTCTCACCACGCCTCGTCGTCATGACGCGTTATTTAAAACCTTGCATATAACCAATTAAATGCAATCAAGTAGTTATACGTTTGTTGAGTTTGATTGTCGAAACGGGCATGTCACCACTCACCAAAATGTACTTTTGAATGCATAAAACCAACTAGACGGGTGAATTATTATTGAAATAATATGATTTCTCTAACCATAAATTGGTTAGTGTTACAAGTCATCTACGTCTTTCTAAAATCACAAGGAAAAAAAAAGTTATAACTCATTTTCTTTTTTCCCTTTTCTAAACTCGGGAATGCGACACATCAAAATTGAGATCTAAAATTTAAGATTAATGTGTTTTTTTTAAGTGTTTGGCCTCTTCTCACTTTTGGTTGTGAAATTAATATAAATATAACAATTTAAAACAATTTGGATAAGTTTGGTATGTGTTTTTCGTTTTCAAATTCAGATAAAAAAAGAAGAAATTTACTTGTTCAACCTGTAGCATAATTAAAATTTAAAATTATTTATCATTTTAGAACGAAAAAATGACTTCATATATTACACTAGTATTTATTTTTATTTCCGTTTGTTATAGTACTACAAATTTGACTGTACATTTTTCTTTTTACTTTTATCCAACTTTTATATATAAAAAATCACAAGTTTAGTAACTTTAATCGTGAAAAACATCACGCAATATTATATTAGTATAAGTTTTGTGAACAAATAGTTCTAAGCCTTACATGACCAAAAGTTGTAGATTAATTCTTTAAATTTAAGAGTTTGCTAAATATGTAATTTTTTGAAATATGCAATATCACCTTAACATATTAGAATGATTGTTAACAAAACTCTATAAATTATTATTTTTATCTAAAAATGTTACAAGTAAGCTTATGCATCATGATTAACACAAATAATATTTTATTGTGTAATAAAAGCAAAGTATATCGTAATGACATGGTTTTAAAAATTACGTTTTTCAAAGACATTTTGGTTATCAGAGTAAAAACAACGAAAACTAATACATATGTGATTAGCGGTTCATAAATTTCAATTTATCAAAACACCATTCGTTACGTAAACAATTATAATAATATACAAATATCATACAAGTTGACAAAATCTCCAAATGTGGGGAATGACAAACTACCCCAAAGTAATCACAGCTCACTAAGTAGACTAAGCGACCTACGAGTAAAAGACAGGTTTGGAAAAAGAGTATTAGCATAAATCTAGTGAGACAATAATGTTAGTAAAGACTATTTTAAACTATTTATAAAGAAAAGTAGTTTTTCTTTACTAACTCAATTCATACTCACAACCTCATAAGCAAGTATTTAAACAATTATTAACAATATATATGTATATCTCGATCAAATTCATAATAATTCAATGATTAACTAAAAGTTCACTAGGCTCTGTCATACGCCCTAAGTGTTCACCATATCAGGGTCTCTCTTATGCCCTAGGGTTATCACCCGTTCGTTACTTACCCATTTCAACATATTATTATAAGCATTGGGGCGTGGCTCCCAATATTTATAATAACCCGAAATATAAGCATTCACTACTCCGACTTTGCAAATCAATGTGTTGTCGTTAAGGAGAGGATCCACAGTGTGTCAACAACCACACATCCCCACTCCCACGTGATGGTTTCCATTGACCCAACGAGTCAAAACATCACTCCAGTATGAGCTTACACTCAATACCTCGGGTTTCTAAGGAGGTCTACAATTCCCTTCAACCATCTTTAACTGCTAGCACTTGACACCTAGTTAATGGTACTAGGTCTAGTCAACACATATCTACGAGCACTTACACTACCCGTAATCAAAACAAAGCTTCTTATGCAAAACTAAGACAAACTCCTTATAATGCATAAAATATATCACAACAATAACAATTATATAACACATATAATTTAAACAAAAGTGTACTTCATCTCAATGTACACTAAACCGAACGGGAGTAGCTACAACTACTCATTTTCATAAAACCAAGTTACCTTGTATTGGTTTATCAATATTTGATCAAAATACCACTTATAAACATTCTTTTAATGTTTTAACACCGTTTTATCATAATGCTCGGTTTTACAAAAACCATATTCTACTCACTTTGAAAATTTCCAGCAGCTGCTTTTCTATCGACCAAAGATTTGCCAGACCTAGTCAAACGTTTAACCATTAATAAGTTGGATCGTAATCTAACCACTTACACCAACTATACTTCACGGAAAACAGTTTATCGTAAGTTAGACCAGTCAACCGTCGGTTGGGCTTAACCAGTCGCCGGCTGAACCAAACTTCTCCAACCGTCGGTTGGACCAAGCCAATTGCCGGTTGGAAGCTCTAGATCATCTTCCCCACGAGCTTACAAACTCCATAATTTCAGGTTTATAAAAATTTACCAAAACACTTTCAAACAACTACAAATAACTTATAAACAACATGTAATAAAGATCGCGTTGTACTTTCCATTTACGAAACAGGTTTCGATTCGACCTGAAACCAACCTTCACGACAACTTATTCCTTGTGACTCCAGGAGTCCAGAAATGTAATCCGTTCGATCATCCGACAAAGATTTCGTGTTCAAAATGATCAAAATGGTTAAACCGATTTGTTTCGTTCTTTTTCTCTTTTATTATTTCTTTCAACGCAAAAACACACACATATACTGCTTTCCTCCAAATGAAGTAACTTAATATAAGGTTTATTTACATTTTACAAAACCAACCTTATACTTTGCCAAATTAACAATTTTACCCAAAAATGTCAAATTCATTACAAAAATGGTCCATTGACCAAAACATATTGTTTATAATTTTGGGACGTTACAGTCCTTTGACTAGCTCGAGTCACTAATTGGACTAAGTCGACCGCTTCATTCTCTCCGACAAAATACTAATTTACAGTTTTTCCAAATTAACCAAACTCAACAAAGTTTATCCCAATGCCATATAATTCAATAACATCGTATAAATAAGCTTTTTAAACGAGTTTTACCTTGTCCTATAAAATACGGTTTCAAATAACTCCAAAACATTTTTAGGCTGTTGCATATATATTAGGCTGTTACATGTATTGAATGAGTCAATCTGTTATACGAAAGAAAACACTAGAATTGGTTTTGGAAAACCCAAAATTTGGAATTCTTTTTGTTACCAATTCCAATTATTAGTTTATGTTAATCATACACCAACTACAAACTATTAATAACATAAATTTCTTTTTTATAACTTTCTCAAAGATGCTATGAAATTTTAATTTCGTTTTTAGCAACAAATAAGTAGTAATTCAAAAGTAACTTTTCGTAACTCTAATTATGTTTTGGGTATGTTCGTTACAAATTTTGTTTCTATTAGCCATAATAACAAAAACCGAATATTTAGAATTCTTGGATTTTAAGTAAGACAAGGAAAAAAGAATACATTAGTTATCAATTTAACTTTACTTCCTTTGTTAATGAAACTATATTAGACATTAGTTAGGACAAAAAGTGTGAATTATATTGTATTAGTTACGTCTTTTCGTAAAAAAAATAATGAGAATTTCATTAGATGACATTATACATTATACGTTTATATTTATCGATTTATAAAATAATAACAAAATCTTGATTAATTGTTAGCCATTTAGGACAGCAGCCAGTTTGTCTACTTAATTTTTTTTGTCTTTCCCTTTTGGGTTTTGCTTTTTCGCTATTTTTTTCTGTATACTTAAAGTTATGTATTTCTTTTATTATGATATTAAATAAGATTACCACTTATTCATTTTGATTAAGTGCTAATTTTTAGTTTAACTCTTTTCTTTTTTGGGCTACTTTTTTTCTTCACATTGTTAGTTTTACCTTTTCTTTTTTGTTATAGCATTAAATAAAGTAGTTACGTATTCATTTTTATTAATTGTTAGTTTTAGTTTGAATTGCATCACTTAGTTTTTCTTTTATGTTATTAAATATAGTCGTCATTTCTTTATTTGTGTTTTGTTTCACACAACAAATTGTATATAATCTACATTTTCATTATATTTTTTATTTGTACAACTACCTGTATACCAGATATATCTATGTCCCGTAGCAACGCACGAGGCAACGATATCTAGTTCTTCTTTATTTCTACAATATATTTTATAATAATAATTTTATTTTGTTGCAATAACTATATAAAGCATTTTTTTTTCCCTAGTTAAGAATATGTTTGTAACAAATTTTGTTTTTATTAACAATAATAAGAAAAGCCCAAATATAACATGGAATAAAAACTTATCCCCCAATTCTAGTTCAAAACAACCAAAAACTAGTGCATATTTACGGAACTCCCCCTTCATCTTTCTCTCACTTTAAACACAGGTCCTTTTCAAGTTTCATCAACCTACCCTTTTTTTTCTCTTCTTTTTCTAACTTTTCCTTTTCTTGGACAAGTTAATGTCCGACCTTTAACCAACTAAATCATATTTTCTAAATGTTCACGAAAGACTTCCAACATGCTCGAAAACTTTACAATTCCGACCACACAACCATCTTCGTCAATCACCCACACATAGCTTAGACGGTGAGTGATCGCTTGAATCATCACAGCTACCAACGAGCTACCTGGTTGGCAAACAATAGCCCCCGCCCTTCTCATTATTCGGGCGGAGTAACTGTTTGACCTATTATACCTCCCTGACCGAGTAGTTGTAGTCGGGGACAAGGGCTCCTCGTCAGAAGACGAGTTAATAAAGTACGGAATGCCAGAAGAGTAAATAGAAAACTCCTCTAGCATTCCATCAAGATTCCTTTCTTTCAACCTAATCTCCACCACCCGAATAATATCTTCGGGTGGACCACCACAATCTATATACGCCAATAGGTCGCCAGCCGACAAAGTCGTGATGGCGGCCGCAACCATTTCGTCACAATAATTGAGTGTGAAAGGCGATATTTCGCCTATCAAAACTCCGTCGTCGTCAATGACTGCGACGGAGGTTTGGTCCGCCAAAGAAGTTGAAATCGCCGCTACGGCTTTCGAAGCCGGCGAGTGGTAGTTGATTGTAAGGATGTCGGTCGTGATAATACCGAGCGACTCGATCGAATACGCCGCGGTCGGAGAAAATAATCCAATTGAGCTAAGAAGAAACCTGATTACATCTTCTTGTGTCAACCAACAGAATTCAAGGCCTCCGGAGTGTGTGGTCGGAGCAAGTGATGGATGTTGCCGGAGTTGTTTTCGTTTCGTGGTTTTGTGACTTATTGGTATCACGAGATTCTGTGCACCGTTGATGATAAGATCAATAGCTTCAAGCAAACTACAAAATTACAAACAAAATATTTTTAGATATGTTTTTAAAAACTATTTATCTGTTTATTTCGTTTTTAAAAAAAAATGCTTTGGATAATTGAATAATACGCAGAACGTGATAAGTAAGTACAAATTTATTCTAGAATATTTTTATTTACTTAGGTATACGAAACTGATAATATAAACGAGTCAGTTAAATATTATCCAAACACTTAAAACTGCATATCGGTATTTTGCTAAGGCAATGATTACCTTAAAGTCGGTTCCACGTTCGTAACCACGCCCGGAACCTGTGACAACAGGACCGAAACTGGAGATTTAAGTGCTGTCGAAGGAGACAAGATATTGTCTTCTTTACAAAGGTAACATATAATGTCCACCATGCAGATTTTCCCAACACAACGACACTCTAGTTGGCCAGATACTGAATGGTCATGGTCGTGGTCGTGGTCGCACGTCCAAATGCTTATGTGAGTATCGTCTGAAGATTTAAGCGCGACTAACGCGTTGCGAATGGTGGCGGAGATAGAGAGGGAGGTGAGTGAAGGCTTGCCAAGACAAAGATCGGATACTTCATGTGCCAACAATTGAACTGCCATACAAAGATTTGAGTAATTGTCAAACTAGTGTGTGTTTGTGAATTAGAGAGAGGGGGTAAGTGTGTTGATGTGGAGGGGGGTGTATATATATATACACTAGATTATTGTCCCGCGATAGCGCGGATAAAGATAATGTTTGACTCGTAAATTTTTGTTTATATAGATTTTAAGTTTGTTTATAATTAAAATAATATATATACTTTTACGTTTATATATACATGTTTTGATATTTTTATAAGGAGATTTTAGAATAACATTATGGTAAATCATAGTCTAAATTGAACGATTTATAAGTAAAATAAACTTAGGTTTTTTTATTTCACTGAAAATGTAAATGAAAGAGAAAATGTAATTATGTATTGTAAGAGGGTGTAAAATAGAAATAGTCTTTGATGACATCATCAATCTGATCTAACGACTGAAATCAAAGAAGATAACCCATCTAACGGACCTTACTTCGCCATTAGGCATTTAAGGCCCCTCTTTTATTATATATTAAAGATATATATCCATTTTTTAACTTATTGTATGGTACAAATTGTAAAAACAATGTTAAGGAAGTGTGGATTATGATAAAATGGTCACATGAAAAAACAAGTATCTAAAGGTAAATGATTATGTTTGCTTAAAATGGTAAATAACAACTAGTAAAGTAAGGATTACGTTTTCCTAAAATAGTAAATAGCAACTAGTAAATTATCATATACTAAATTTATAAAGTAATTATGTTAGTAAACATCACCTATATATTAATATATAACCAATAATTATTAAAAAGATAATAAAATTTACATCTAACATAGTTGGTTAAAATCTTTTGTCCCTAAATGAGGGAGGTCTAATAATCAAACCTTGCCAACTGCAAGAAATGTAACTAATTTTTCAAATTATTGTCTCCTTTTCCCTTTAGTATTATTATTATTTATATTTAACTCTTTAACTACTACTATTTATATTTTTAACATTTAATTTCTACTAATATTTTCTTATTGTTTTAAATCTTAACTTTATTATTAGAGTTTTTAACCCTTAATATCTTTTAATAACATTATTTTCTGTATATTACTAATATAATTATTATTACTACTATTTATATTAATATCATATTATAATCTTTATTTATAGTATTGTGATTATTATTACTATTTTGAGAACTAACAAATATGACTATAATATTTTTAACTTTTTAGAATTTAATGTAGAAATGAAAAAAAATTAAAACAAAATCAAATAAAAATACTTTAAACTAATACTTATAATTAAATAATTTTAATTTCCGTCACAACTTACGGACAATGAAAAACCTTGTACATGCTTAAACCTTGTAGATGCTCAAACATGGAATATCACAACAAGTACTGGATGGTTCTTTAACTTTTTTACTTTTACACGATATTGGAATATCGGTTAAAACTAGTTTAATACTTGTATAAGATAGTGTTATATTAGCCACCTAATATCAATCGCCTAAAAGCTATAAATAAATATAACCATATTTAAGTACTTTATAATATTTTAATTGACATTTATCTAAAAATGTGAAGAGAATATAAAAGGGAGGTGATATTTTCACTTCAAGTTTTTATTCATACACTTAAATTTAAACTGAATTGACAATTATACCCTCAATTCTATCTTTATTATTTTGTTCATTTTTTTTTTCATACACTTAAAATTAAATTAATTGATAAAAATATTTCACCTCCCTTTCAATATTGCTTGGAAATCCAGATCAAAATGTGCAAGAAATCAGATTTCACACCAACACAAAATTGATTTAAGAGGTTCTAAAGAACAAAATCAAAAATCAATAGTAACATGAATATTTGTATTCTTCCATATTTTTTGGGATATAAACACAAATAATCCAGAAAAAAAAATGTTCAACTGGAATTTTCTTTTCTTATATTTTTCTATCATAGAACTTGTTAGTTTTTTATAGGCTAACAAATTTTGTAAATTTGGAGTCTATAAATGCCTCTAATTCAATACCTATGATTATAATTAGACCATCCACAATTTCAATCTGGTGGCGAAGACAATTTTGCCAATTTGTGGCATTCATAGCTGTTAAATCCTAAACATAAATTTTATATAAGATTACCACAAGATAGAGTCTACAAAAAGCAGACATAAATTGTTAAAATATGCACTTTTCCATCATGAATAAAATTAACCTGAAATCAAACGATGAAAAGTTGAAAAAATAGTTCTTTTCATTGTAATATTATCACAAACACTTGGTGTGTAACTTAAATAACAATCATAAAAGTTGATATTTGACCCTTAGAAAGAGGCACCTAAGTAGGATAAAATGGTTTAGAAGTATTTTTATCAATTAATTTAATTTTAAGTGTATTAAGAAAAAAGTGGACAAAATAATAAAGATAAAATTGAGGATATAATTGTCAATTCAGATTAAATTTAAGTGTATGAATAAAAATTTCAAGTGAAAATATCACCTCCCAATAAGAAAACACCCTCTTAACGACAATTATTAGGACAGTAAGTCTAAAGGGTCATGTAAACTTATTTTCACTTTTATCATCACTTAAACAATGTACTTTGTTTTATTTGTGCTAATCGTCCAAAGTTAATTATAATATTTCTTTTTATATATATTTTTCCAAACAATTACTATTTAAAGTTTACATTGAAATATATTTCTTATCATATGATGATGTGTTTATAATTTTACTTATATGAAACATAAATTTTTGAGAAGTATAAGATATTAGTGTCAAAACAATTTAAATTTGAAGTTTTAAAATTGCATAATTTATATTTTGTTTGTATAGTTTATAATTTTCAATAAAATATGATTGTATATAAATCATATTGCGACATAAGCGTTTAATACACATCTAGAGAAAATGTTATCAAAAAGATATATTGAAACCAACTTAATGATCGAGAAAAATAAAACAATGTTCACTTTTCTAAAAGATGATAACAATAAAGGTAAGTTGTCAATATAGATGATTAGGTAATTCCTTATACTACAAACAGATTTCTTATAAGATGACAAAATATATTTTCTTACATCTAGAGTTCCAAAATGACAAAAACTGCACTAAATTGTATTAAAACGAATCAAGCAAATATAGATCGTTAAAACATATTTAAATCGAATCAAAGAATTTTTTATTGTTTTAGATCTCAAAAGTGGCAAAAATATAAGATTACGGGCATTTTATCATTTGGAAAGTTTCCGGCGAAAATTGTATTGTGATTGCTCTAAACGAAACAAAACTAATACGTATGTGACATATAAAACCGTTTTAATAATTTGGTGACAATGAACATTTTTGAATATTTAGGTGACATTTGTATATATTATCCTTATAAAGTCTATAAGTTCCTCTAGGGCGGCGAAATAAGATACACCAAAATAATATGAACAATTTGAAATAGAAGATATATATTTGTAGACGTTTATAAGTGTCTAAACCTTTTTATATAACTATAAGCGTGCAAATATATAATCATCTATTCATCTACATGATAGCTAGAGTCGTGTTAGATATTTTCCGTTTCTCTTGTAGACAAACTTTCCTCAACTTTCTTTTGAAAAATCAATATACACCAAAATATTTGTGGAGATGAATCAACAATTCGATAATGAGTTATCAAACTAGACAAAATTGTAATAGATTTTCGGTGATATGATAAGTCGCCACATGATAGCTGGTTCACATTCACTCATGATATATATATTTGATAGAAATTTGATATATGATAGTTCGTTTGTACGTGATTTGTGCACCAATCGATCATTTCAAATAATTCCTAAGTATACTTTTAAAGACAAACAAGTCACATGTGGTCGTGAAATCAAATATGTACCTAATGCTTGCATCAAAATCTTACAAAAAGTACATCACAAAATAGCCCAAACAAAATATGTGGTCTTGATCATATTGAGACGATGTTCACTAATCAATATCATTAATAGGCGTGTTTTCGTACAATTAGTATAGTTTCCGTGGTTAGGAATTTTTCATAATTTCTTATAAACTTTTTGTTAAGATCTTACATGCATTGACGTATCAATGAACAAACATGAAATACAATTAATTTTCTTTTCCTATTATAAAAAATTGTCTAAGGGTCTTTTGTTTTTTCTGAATATTTAAGTCTGAATCTGAAAACCAGTTCTGAATGATAAGAGGTTGTCTCTGAAATCTGAAAGCATAATCATTAAGATTGTTTGAAAAATATACTTTCATATATATCTTAATTTTTTTTTTTTATCATATTTTCAAGCTATTAGAATAGCTAAATTGCACGAAAAATAAAATTAACAAATAACTAAATGTAAGAAAAACATTCAAAAGGTTCTTAGATCAAAAGACAACGTCTTCACCAATAACACTCTAACAATAATACCGACAAAGTACGGTAAATGAAAATCCATAAACTAACATGAAAAAATCATTAAAAGTAAATCATTCTCTATTGTGCATCAACTGATCTGCAATCTGTTCACGCAACTTTATCATTAATTGTTGATCTGATGCACTACCTTGTGACTGAAATTCTTGATTCTGATTATTTTTTGTTTCATTTTCATTTTCGACTTGTATCTCTATTTGATGAGACATAGAAAATAACTCATCATTAACGCATTCATTTCGTATAAAATTATGAACCGCAAAGCATGCAATAACAACGTCCCTTTGTGTATCAAATGAGAACGTTGACATCTTTTTCAAAATCGGGAAACGTGCTTTCAAGACTCTATACGCCCGTTCAATAACATTTCTAAGTTTTGCATGAGCATGATTGAACTTTTCATTTTTGTTCATTGCACGTTGACGACGAAAGTCTCCAAGCCAATATCTAACCTTACGATGTGGTGCCATAATATTAATTCTAATTAGAGGTATTAAGAGGTATTAAGATATAAAATATAGCTTATCAAATAAGAGGAAAAAAAGGGATATCAAGATCTTATCAAAAAAAAAATTCAAAACCTCTTATTTACTATTTCACTTATTGGATAATACAATTGGATATCATTAAGAGCTTAACATGAAAAACAAACGACCCCTAAGTGAATAAATTGTAACAAATTTTGTCCATTTTGCTATGTAATGTATCCAACTTTCTGAATATCTGTTGTATGTTTTAAACTCTTATTTTATGTAACAGATCTTATTTTTGACGACGTATAATCGGACTAATTATTTGAAAATTTTAAATCGAAAAAGCGTTCTTCATCATATATGAAAAATAAGAGTTGAATACACAATAAGATTTTTAAAAGTTTGATATAAACAATAACAAAACGAACAAAATTTATTATATTTTCGCCAATTATCTTACAAAAAAAGGTTGTTGAAATTAAATAATATGAATTGGGAATAGATGAAATGTTAGCTAACTTTTGTGCAATTAATAAATGAACCATTCTTCAATTAGATATCACTAATTAAATTTATTACTTAATGTTCATGAAATGATTGTTGACGGATATTAAAGCATAACCAAAAATGGAAACTAACCAAACAAAAAGTTATTGTATTTTATATCTTTGTCTTAAATATTACCATATAATAAAAGAAATGGTAGCTTTCTTGACGAAAGAAGTATAGGAATTTTTAGATTTTGGGTATGGTCTCGATCGATGTAGTTAAAAAAGTTTTGTGATATGCTTACACACATATATACAAACATATAGGGTTGTGATCATGCTATATATTGATAGATAGTAAAATTGTGAGGCCCCTAAAATCTTAGATGTCTTGCGCGGTTGTCCATTTCATCCACTCTCGAAGACGGTCCTGCATACATACATGAAAAGTTGATACATGCTATGACGTATGTATTTATGTAGGCTTTAGGGGAAAGTTTGTATTCAGAGACGTATACCTACGGATTTTTCTTATGAAACATAGATATCAACACATTTTAAGTATCAAACGATGCCACATCGAGAATTTGGGCTTGTTAGATGCGGGGTTCCAAGTTAATACTAGATAAAAAGGATTTCTTGCTAATACTAATCTAATAAAAATAGTCGTCATTTAATCGATCGGCTCGAGCAATGAAAGCTTTAAGACATGACCATCTCCTCTTTATATACCGGCCTAATGGGTCTCAAACCGGCTCATATTATTTGAACAGTAGTCTCCAAAAAAAATGTATACAGATAATCAAATCTAAAAAACAAACCCATTTTAGTATTTTACACATAACATATTGATGATAGTGATTTTATCAAGTATCAATAATCATTCTAATTAATTGTGATTTACTTCAAACGTAAGGTTTTCGAGTTAAACTCAATAACAAGCTAGGAGAGTATAGAATACATACTCGTTAAGAAAAGTTGCCTCGGGCCAAAAACTATTGAGTAGATGGAGTCGATACAACGTTATTAAAAATCAGTCATACATTACTGCACACATATACATTAGTATTTACATAGATGACATAGATGACATCGAAGATGAACCAAAACAAAAAGAGAAAAAGATGCTACATGTGATGGAATGATTTGTTTCGAATGTGACAAACGAGCCTCCGCGAAGAACCAATAGCGGCTCGGCTGCAGTCACAGCCAACAGCTAAGCAAGCACCCTACATGTAAACACAAGAGAGGTGATGCTGCTTATCATCTTATACTTTTCTTACATTTTCTCTGCTCCCATTTTCACCTTTTGTATTTTTATGAATATTTTTGTAATTTATTAAATATAATGTATATAACCTGTAATACTGAATGGATAATTTGTAATATTTTAGAGAAATTTCTAGAAAATGTGCATGCCATGTTTTACGACTACTTAAAAATGAAAAGTGGTATATTATGTATCAAAATTTCAAATCTTAAATGTATCCGACTTTCAATAATCGGTAAACTAGTAACATGACACCAATTAAGACAACGTGACGAAAAACATGACAAATATATTATAAATGTACAACCAAATTTTAATAAATTTACTTTAACAAAATAGTCTACATGATTGTCGTTATCAAAACCTATAAATTTATATTAAAAAATTGTCTTGTAACTTTGTTTACTCCCTGAAATCTGCTAGACTTGTATTGGACTTTAAAAAGTTAAAATCAAAAACTGCAAGTTCTCTAAATATCTGATATTTACCCTCGACAATATATTTGGCCTTCGAGTGTCTCATTGAAATCAAACAACGCAACTTTACCCAACTTTTATGATGTCGATGTTGTATGTAAATAAGCAAACGAATCCTTAGTAAAAAAGATTTGCTCGTTTCTAGGTTGCTAAAGTAGTGTATATACTTTATAGATGAAAACCCCAAAAATATTTTGCGTTTCTAGGTTAAGAAAATCAACAAACATCAAAAAAGATTTTATTTCTACGTTTATTTTCTTAGTTGTCACCTGTCGCACAAGATTATAAGGTTTTGTCTCGTGTTTTCTGAAAAACTAAAATATTTTATCAGTTTAGAGAACAAAACACATTTTTGGATAGTTTCTCTGTAAGTCAGGTTTACAGAGTTTAAAGGGTTGGATCTCAAAGAGTTTTAGGACTTCGAGGAAGTCAAGACTCGAAGTTGATCTTCATGGAGTCGTGTTGCTTAAAGATGAAGACTCGAAGCTCAAGAGATTCAAGATACATCGATTGCAGACTTGAAGACTGTGAGAGATACTTCGTTGAAGTCAAAGAAACAACTCTCGATCTCACGACATCAAACTTTCGTTGAAGATTTGTCGAAAGTACAAGCTACATCCAAAGGGGAGTTTGTTGGAGCATAATCGTCATTGTTTGTAGTTTGTACTTAATTTAGAAACATTTCGCGCATTTTATTGGTTGTTACTCTTGGTGTTGCGCAGGCAACACCAAAGTTGTGCAACACCCTCTCCCGGTGTTGCGGTCGCGTAACAACGTTAGGGTAGGTGAGCACTATAAATACCCCAACCACCAGCCATAAATGCAACCGTCCAGAGAGAGAGTTCACTCTTACGCAAGCCAAGAGCCTTACCTGCGCAACAGTGATTCCGACAGTCTAAAGTCTTTGTAATCGTTTGTATTTGATATTATTCGTATTGTAAACCTTTATGTAAACTTAATAATATCAATCATTCGGTTATTTAAGTGTAACACCATCATTTAGTCACTTGAAAGTCATTCCACAATTTTCTAGAGATTGGATCCAAATCAAGGTCCAAGGAAGGCGACCAATACCCGAGCTTTTCATTTCTTTTAGCTACTTCAATTGATTTATAAGAGCTTTCAGAAAAAGTTGCACCATCAAACCCTATATTTTGGAGGAGCTTATCTTTTTAAAACAAAAACCTCCAAACTCACGAAAGCTGTGTACGAATCATACACATGATACCCTTCAACTAAAAACGAGCCAAAATAGGTTCTCAAGTTAATTAAACACATCAAATTATCTTTCACTCCAAGGAATTTATAAAGTGTAAAACAAGACATTGGAATATGATTTCAATGGAACTTAAAAAATCCTTAAAACTATCAAGAAACGCAGAAAACCAAGCAAGTAAAGAAATCAAAGTAACCAAAGTAAGTAAAAAAAAAAAAAAAAAAAAAAAAAAAAAAAAAAAAAAACAATGTTTTCACTCTCTTTTCCGCTGATAAAATAAAATTACAACATAAATTTATCCAGAACCCAAAATCCGCAAGTTTTACTCTAATCAAAATTCAACGACGTTTTCTCCATTAGACTACATATGACATAAAATTAAAACTTCATAAAAAAAAACAGATCATTCCTTCCACATGTCTGCAAACTCATCGGTTTCCAATTGATTGGTCATCTCATGTGCTTTTCTTTTGGTTTTGGCTTTAACCTTCTTTGCATACTTACCAGCCTTCTTTCTCTTCTCCAAAGAACGTATCTAACAAATGACCAAAGAAAATCGTAAATTCATATGCATTACCACGATAAAAGAGGCTTCATTCTACTATGAAGTTTGTATACTTAGATATACCTGATTTGGTGAAACATAGAATGGATTCTCGTATAGAGTTGGACCTCCAAAGCTACCACCGAAAATCTTGATTGGATTTAAACAAAATCTTGGACCAACCTGTGTCACCATTCAACATTTGTAAAACCGTCTAAAAACAATATAAGGATATCATTAAGTATCTTACAGAAGAGTTAATTTCTACAAACCTCGATAAGGGTCATCTTATCTAGACCTCCACGGTCAATTTTATCTGCTCCGGTATGAGGACAAGATATCTGGTAATTACGGAACCATATGTGGTCATCAACAATCGAGAACACAAAGACATGGTCATGGTAAGGCTTTGACTTCCTGTGCTCCTTGGGAGTTCCAAATATCTATTCAAAATAAAGGAAACCAATGAACAAAAACAAACGTTACTACGACATCTTAATAAATCGAGTAAAATATGATGTCGTCAAGCACAAACAAATTCAGATATCTTTGCAAAAACCCCATTACTTTCATCAAAAAGTGTCCATAAAAAATTGTATAAATAACCTCTAAGAAAGCAGCTATACAAGTCAATTATAAATTTGCAAATAAGAACGTAACTCTGAGTACCAAGCCAGCCACAAAAATAGTTTAGTGCCTAATAAAATTAGAGGGTTTATTCAGAGATAACTGTATCGTATATGCTAAGCAACTGTACTAAACAAACGGCTCATAACAAAGCTGACAATGTTGCAAAACAGAACAAAAAAAATGATTTCTGAAGAGCAATAGGATACATACAATTAGACTTCACTCTGAAACAACCTGAAGACATTGTGATTGCTGAATTTTAGTCAAGATTTCTTCATCTAAGTTAAGACTAACAATTCTTGACAAAACACGAACCAAACATGAAGTATAAGACAAAAAGCCAACACACACCGACTCAAAAGTATGCAGGTTGGGCTCAGGTCAAACAGATTGACGCATTTACACATTCAGGATTTATATCAAACTAAGTAAATTTGTGCAGATTGCAATTAGGAACTGATGGCTATTTAATAAAAAAAGGATGTTGGTTTTGTGTTCGGCTAAAACACGGGTTCTGTTTGAGTTAATCAGAATGATATAGATATCAGGTCGATGGGTATTTTTAGGATATGTCAATCCCAATTTGTAAAGTCTCTCCTAATTCAGGTATTATAAGTTTCTTAATTACTATAGCTTTAGTCACTGGTTATGTTTTAAAAACAAAAAAGGTAGACTAATAGTGAATCCACATAGCACGAAAATGTCCACATACCTGGGTAATAATTTCTTTCAAAAGCTTCCAG
Organism: Senecio squalidus; assembly: GCA_910822075.1. Taxonomy (NCBI): domain Eukaryota; kingdom Viridiplantae; phylum Streptophyta; class Magnoliopsida; order Asterales; family Asteraceae; genus Senecio; species Senecio squalidus. The sequence continues at coordinate 7,335,813 of CAJVGC010000060.1, forward strand.
TGCGGATCTTTATCGAAGTTTGACGAAAACGTAAGAAGAGGACGGGAACCTTTGAGATGATTGCCAGTGAGCTTTAACTCTTCCATTGTATGAACTAAAAGAGTATAAACCAAGTCAATAAAAACATATCAATTTAAAACCATAATGAACACTTTCGTGAACAAGATTACCTGCATTCACTAAAAACTTCACAGATGGACCATTCGGACACTTTGACATCCACATGTAAAGGTCTTTATGTTTCCTACACTGAGAATTAAAATAAACACATCATCTTAAAACTGTTATATCAACTGTAATAGTTTTCTGCCTTCAGAATTTTTTTGAAGATACGTGTACTTTACTAATTTACATACAATGTGAATAAATACCAACAAAAACATTTTTAAGTGACTTATTTAACATGAAAAACAAAGTTTAGTGGCTCACAATGTATGTATATAGGTAGAGTACTCATATCGACGGAAAATGGAGAACAAAAGGTCTAAAACAGTCAATCAATCCAACAACAAATTCGATACATAAATATAATCCATCAAGGCTGATTCTTTACTTTTGGGTATTTTGTCCTTTTCTAATTTACATACAATGGGAGTTGCTAAACTTTGTTTCTTCAAGTTAAATAGGTCACTTTAGTACCCAATAGTAACGAATACATTTCGTTACTACAACTATTTAAAGTGACTTATTTAACATGAAAAAACCAAAGTTTAGCAACTCACATCGTATGTAAATTAGTAAAGTAGTCGTATCGACAAAAGTAGAGAACTAATTCAATCAATTAACACAAATAAACAAAACTACAAACATGTAATAGAATATTAATAAAATAAAAACATAAAACAAACCTCGAAAAAGAGAGAGGAAGAACAATTTTTAAGCTCAACAAGCTCATTTAAAGTGGCTCCTTTAGTCGACTTAGATTCAACCTTATTATCTTTCTTACAATGTGGCAATACCGACACCAAATTCAACATCAAATGTCGATACCTTAAAAACATAACAAAAAACATAAATCACAAAAACCACATTCAAACAAATAAATAAATAAATAAAAGTATAACCCTAACCTGTAATTAATTCTACGAGAACATGTGACTAAAACCTTCTCCTTGTTTCTAAACCCAGTACTAGGTTCTTCTTCTTTTTCCGGTTTGTTTTTCCAGCCTAACAGAGTCCGTTTTGGTCTCTCCGCCGCGATCTCTTCCGTCTTAGCCGTAGGTTGCTCCACTTCGACGTGTTTTCGTTTCTTACCCATTTTGTGTTTTGCTTTCTTCTTCAATCAAACTAAACTAAACCCTATATGTTTGCTCGGTAGGGTTTAGAGTATAAAGGGTCGGTTATGTTTTATGGGTTTGGGCTTTACGTTTTTTGTGGGCTTTTTGAAACAAGTTTTATAAAGTTCTACCGATTTTCTCATTAAATTTGATATCTTTATGATTTATTATATAATAATATTTAAGATTTTTTTTAATTCTATATTTTAAGTAGTTAACTTTTAGAGAAATATATTTAAAATATTCATTTTTATAAAAAAATAAAATATTTAAAGCTAGAATTAATTTTTGGTATTTAGTTTTTTTAATATATGAACAAGACAGATTTGACAGGGTTAACTCTGAAAAGTAAGAAGTGAAATTTTTTAACATTTTAATTTTTCAGATATTTACATTAAAATCCGAACAATTACTAATAATATTTTTGTCACATTATTTCAAAGATAAATTGTTTGTCATTTGTAGTATTGGCAATATTAGTTATATTTATTTTCTAGAGATTGTTTTGATGGTTGTTTATAGGGCTGAGCATCGGGCCAATACCGACCCGACCCGAACCGATACCGATTAATACCGAAACCGAAAATAGGCAACACATCAAACCGAAACCGAACCGAATTTGCTTCGGTCGGTTCGGTATTGTGACCGAAAAAAACCGAAAATACCGAAAATAACCGAACCGAAACCGAAAAATCCTTCATAAGTAATAATAGTTGAGCTAAAAAAAGCTCAAATCATGAACAATTCTACCACATTAGCATAAACCCCTGTAACTACTATTCAAGAATTGTAAAAGAATAAAAATTCAAATTTATTATATGCTTTCAGTTTAATGGTGATTACACAGCTGTGTTTTTCAAAATAATAACATCAAAATAATAACATCAATTCCTATTTTGACTGTCACAGAGAATTTACGGTACCTGGATCCATTTGGAATTGACAAAATATGTGATAAAATTGTTGCATATTCCAGTCAAAACTTTTTCATGCCACAAATTGGTGATTTGACAAACTATGCTCAGCCCTACAGAGAGCAAACAACATATCTGGAAAAAAAATTAGAGATCGGGTTGGGTCGGGCCATTTCGGTTTTGGTCGGTATTTCTACCGACCCGACCCGAATACCGAAAACGGTGAATACCTCCGCCGACTACCGCCCCGGATGCACGTATTTCGGTTTCGGTTTCGGTCGGTATTGTCGGTTTCGGTCGGGCTTGTCGGTTTCGGTCGGTATTTCTCAGCCCTAGTTGTTTATGTTGTTTTTGTAGATAGATTATGTTTAAATGTTTGTTAAGAGATATTAAACAAGTTTTTGGGGTTTTTTAAGTTTAAGTTCTTTAATAAATATTAGTGTTGATTATACGGTTTAGTTGATAATCATCTCTGATAATTATATATAGAGTTAATTACATGGGTCGTCCCTATGGTTTGCATCATTTTCACCGCTCGTCCCTATAACTTTTTTATTACACCGCTCGTCCCTAAGTTTGAATTTTGTTGTTTCGCAAGTCCCTATTTTGGATGTGCCGTTAAAACAACCGTTAAGTCATCTCACGTGGATAACACGTGAGAGTATTTTTGTCTTTTTACCTATCATATTCCCCATTTTTAATATCCACATACCAAAAATCCCAAAACCCCAAAATCAAAACCTAGATTAAAACCCATTAAAACCCGGATTCAATCCTAAATAATCCTAAATAAACCCAGATTTAACTTCTTCAAAAAAATCAGTAAATTACATCCAGGCAATTCCAAAGTTAAGGTAAAATTAAAACTTAGTGTAAAAAGAAAATTAATATAACAACAACGATGTATACCAGCGGGGCATTTAAATCCGCGCCCTTGTTCTAGCACAGGTTTTGGAAAGCCGTTGATCACATAAGTGCAACACCTGCACTTATGAAAAATAAACATTTTCAACATTCGGATGATATATCTCGAGGCCACTCAAGTAGTTCGGTGTCGTTACAGATGATGAGTAACACACAAACTATTATATGGAATGCAAGTCCTTTCTTTAAGGTTTAGAAAAAAGGGTTTGTGTAATCCATACGGCTAACGACTGCAGCATAGTTAAATTGCGGTTTACCCGAGCCAACATAAACTTAAAAACATAAATTGCTCTTTTTTCAGTATCATTGATTTCCGCAATCTTTCACAGTTTAATAAATCGAAAAACAGAGAAACTCTACAAAGCCGAGATCCAAAAAATGAATCATCCATCAGTTGATCAATAAAACGAAGAGAATGAAAAGTATCTAGATGTTTCATATCAGATTGTTTGTCAGCCATCGGACTTTAGGTGGTTGATCTTTGTTTAGCCCAAATTAAGAAGTTGAATGGGTTTATTTAGGATTATTTAGGATTGAATATAGGTTTTGATTTTGGGGTTTTGGGACTTTTGGTATATGGATATTAAAAATGGGGAAGATAATAGGTCAAAAGACGAAAATACCTCACTTGTTATCCACGTGAGATGACTTAACCGTTGTTTTAACGGCACATCCAAATTAGGGACTTGCGAAGCAACAAAATTCAAACTTAGGGACAAGTGGTGTAATAAAAAAAATTATAGGGACGAGCGGTGAAAATGGTGCAAACTATGGGACGACCCATGTAATTAACTCTTATATATATATATAGTTTTTAGAGAAAAAATTAAAAGGCGGATATACAATACAAATACAAATACATAATAAAATGATAACAATATGTTTATTTTTTATTTATGTTGTATAATAAAGTATTTGTAAATATTTAACATTTATGTCTCAAACTACCAAGAAAACTTATATTATAAAACGGATTTTGTATTATATTTGATACGTATTAAAAAAAATGCATAGATAAACAAAAATCTCTATAATCTTTAAAAAGCATTCATTATAACAACTGAATACAAGCATTGTAAAATGGTCATTTGATATAACTAACTAAAATAAGTTAATCGTAATGGACTAGAAGATTGAGAGTGTATAATGTTTACAAATAAATAGTGTGTTGTGTACTTTCAAAATCAAAAGGATTAAACATGTCTTATTTGGCAAATCGTAAGAAACATATTTGTAATTATCTCTACATTATATTTTGTTATACATATATGATTTTACCAAGTGCGATAATAGCGTAAAATAAGTCGAATTACCCAAATAGGTTGAATAACTACAAATAAAATTTGCCTATATGTCTTGAATGGTTGAAGGATAAACTAATAGATGATGTAATTTTTCTAATGGTCAGAATAGATAATGTTACCCCATAATTCTACTTTATTTTGAGACGAACGAGAAAATATCGGAATTCATTAAGACAATGTAAATTGTCGAATAAAACTTTTTCACTGTCGCAACATCATACGAACCAAAAACTATTACACTCAACTTATTTATCATGAAACTACAAGAAACTGGTTAGTGCATATAAATAATTCTTTTTTTGGCATGAAGGAATACACCGAAAACGATTGGTCCATAACTTTTTTGTGGCTCAAATGACTGAAATGAAAAAATATTACCGCTTAATTCTTTTTAACAAGAAATCATTAGATGATAAATCAAAAATATTATTACTGGGTTTAAAGGGTTGGACTTGAAATTATTAGATATCATCGATTTGTATTGTTACTTATACCATATAATAGTCAAAGAACTATCGTATCAAATAAATATAAAATTTTACGACTAGAATACACTTAGTGGAGAAATGGTTGAACGAGAAACAATTATAGCAACTCTTTTTATGCCTAAAATCGCCAATGGCGGGGTGTGACAGACCATGACGGGAAATTTCTCACCGCTGACCGATTTCATAATGGTTTACGGAGGGAACGTTGTCTTAGCTGGAGAAAAGGGAGGTCAAATCACGGGTGAATGATGCATCTCCAACGGAAAAGTCACATTTGAGAATGTCAGTTTTTGCAAGGAGTTAAAGCATAATTTGCACAGTGTCTCAAGTTTGCGACAAAGACTTCACTACAGTGTTCAACAAAGTCGAGTACATGATTCTGAAGCCGGGTTTTGGGGGTTCCTCCGGAGTGGATATTGCTTCGAGCATCGAGGAGAAACGATATTTACAACATCAACATGAATACGATAGTGTCTACTAAGACTTATGCTTGTTTGTTTTCTAAAGCTTCAGAGAAGGAATCGATAATGTGGCATCGTCGAATGGGCCATATTAATTTCTGAAAGATGAACTATTTTGTAAAGCATGGATTGGTTACCGGAGTTCCGAATCACAACTTCTAGATGAACGACACCTGCATTTCGTGCGTGAAGGGAAAACAACACAAGAAATCGCATCCATCAAAGCTCGTGAACTCAATCTATGCTCCTCTGGAATTACTTCACATGGATTTCTTCAGTACTGTAAGTGTCAAGAGCATAGGAGGAAAGTCGTATTGTCTAGTAGTTACGAACGATTATTCGAGGTACTCTTAGGTATTTTTCCTTGCCACAAAGGACGAGACGGCTGAGAAGTTAAAGCATCTCTTTCTAAGATTAGAAACTCTTCTCGAGAAAAAGATCAAGTCAATTCGTAGTGACAACGGAACTGAATTCAAAAATCACAATGTCGACTTATTTTGCTTAGCTAAGGGAATTATTCACCAGTTTAGTGCTCCTCAAACTCCTCAGCAAAACGGAATTGCAGAAAGAAAAAATCGAACACTGATTGAAGCTGCTCGTACGAAGCTTTCAGACTCTAAACTGCCAGTTTCATTCTGGGATGAGGCTGTCAACACGGCATGCTACGTCCTGAATCGGGTTACTCTAGTCAAACGACGTGACAAGACTAGTTATGAGCTAATCAATTCACGTAATCCCAATCAGGATTTTCTTGAGCCATTTGGACGTTCGTGCGCAATTATGATTACGAAAGAGCTGATTTCTAAGTTTGGGGCAAAGTCTCATGAAGGGTATTTCCTCGGATATTCTGTGAATTCACCTAATATGGGAGTTTTTGATAAGGTCACCAGCAAGAGGCTTATGAAGTCAAATGCTTTCGTTATTACCCCTCTACACCGGGAGACGGTCTATAAAGTTTGTTTGACTACGAGTCATTGTTTAACTCGTTCAGACATGTGCCAAAAGAATCTTCTACGTCCGAAAATGGATATGATGTTGTTTGGATGTACGGAGGGAAGTTTGACAATGACTATCTTATCTATATTCAGCATCAAATGCAACATGCAAGTACATCTGCAACCACTCCAGTTCCCACTCCGGTAGATGATCCAACTGCTTCTCAGATTGTGGTAAACACTAAACCATAACCAACAAATGTTCAGCCAACAGATAAGGAAACAGAATCTGATTCTGAAGAAGAATATCAGAATCCTACTGGTTAGTTCGAGAGTGAATCGTCTGAAAGTGAAGCAGAGGCAACTGAAGTTGAAAATCAAACGAGTAATCCGTCAGAAAACACGGTGAACACGGAAATTCAACAACCTCCTGCTGATGAAACTGAAGAAGTTGTGGAGATATCGAATACGGAAGAAGAAGTAGTTGAGACTATGGTGATTTGTCGAAGATCGAATCTTGAACATCGTCGCCCGGCTTATATAGAAGATTTCGAATCGAAGATGTGCTTGTTTACGTCGTGTTTTCTATCTCAATTGGATCCGAAGAACATAAAGCTTGATTTATTGGATCCATTTTGGGTAGAAGCAATGCAAGATGAGCTCCAACAGTTTCTGAAATTGAATTTTTGGGAAAAAGTCGTACTCCCAAGAAATAAGAAGGCCTTAAACACCAAATGGGTGTTTAAGATTAAGAGAGACGATAAGAGAGTAACTGTGCGAAACAAAGCAAGACTTGTTGTACAAAGATTCGCACAAGTTGAAAGTTTGGACTATGACGAGGTTTTTGCTCTTGTTGCTCTTTTGGAGTCGATACAGTTATTTCTGGCATATGCTTCATACAAGAGGTTCAAAGTGTATCTACTCGACGTTAAGAGTGCATTCCTCTACGGTGATACACATGAAGACATATATGTCAGTCAACCGCCTGGCTTCGAAGATCACGAATTTTCGGATCATATATTAAAGCTCAACAAAGCTTTGTACGAACTTCACCAAGTCCCGAGAGCTTGGTATGATACTCTTTCATAGTTTCTGCTTTCAAATGGATTTCCGAGGGGGATCATTGACAACACTTTATTCACAAAAAAGAAGAATGAAGACTTATTGCTAGTTCAGATCTACGTAGACGATATCATCTTCAGCTCAACAGACGATTCGATGTGTATATAGTTTGAAAAACTGATGACGACTAGATTCGAGATGAGTGTTATGGGAGAAATGACCTTCTTTTTGGGTCTTCAAGTCCAACAGCAGAAAAAGGGGATCTATATTCACCAATATAAGTACGTTCAAGACATTTTGAGCCGGTTCAAAATGCTTGACTGCAGAGCCGTAAGCACTCTGTTAGAAGTAAATCACAAGCTTGGTCCTGCACTTGAAGAAAAAGCCGTAGATAAAAAGCTTTATCGATCAATGATAGGGTCTCTAATGTAACTAACGGCTTCCCTTCCAGATATCACATTTGTCGTGTCTATGTGTTCGCGTTATCAGGCAGCTCCGAAGACATGTCATATGAAAGTCGTTAAACAGATATTCTGCTATCTCAAGGGAAAGCAGAATTTGGGTTTATGGTAACAGTATGATGATGATTTCAAACTGACGGCTTACTCCGATTCAGACTACGGGGGTGTAATTCTGACATGAAGTCCACAACCGGTGGATGTCACTTTCTAGGATCTCGATTAGTCTCGTGGCAGTGCAAGAAGCAAACGACAATTTCTATTTCTTCTGCTGAAACTGACTACATCAGTTTCCAGTTGTTTCTCACAAGTCTTATGGATTCAACATCAACTCTGGGATTATGGTTTGATCATTACACACACTCCCATACACATAGATAACACAGTCGCGGTTTGTATCATTCGCAATCCCGTGCACATTACGAAAACGAAGCATATTGCAATTCGCTTCCATTTTATTTGGGATTGTTGTGATAAAAATTTGATCACTTTGATTCGATTCGACACAGAAGATCAGAACGCTGATATTCTGACAAAAGCTTTTTACAAAAGTCGATTCGAACACTTAATCAAAATAAATCGTCCGTTTACTTTAGAAATCACTTGACATGGACCATTTTTGTAAATAATCGAGTCTTTAAGACGAAAACAAAATACAAAATTAAAAAATTGGATTAAGAAATTTTTTTTGTAAATAACTTATAAAAATCAAAAAGTGTCTAGAAAATACAAAAAGATTTTCGGTTTAAGTTTTAGCTTGCATTCTGATTTAAACAATTAAAAAAATACAAAAAAAAAATTGGTTATAAGTTGTAGGATTTTATTTTTCAATTTTACGGTTCCCGTGTTTTTTAAGTGATTTGCAGTTTAAAGCAACAAGAAGAATCGTGTGAGCTTACATACGTTCGATGAATCACATTCTTCCGGTTACGACGGTTAATGGAATATTCTTGACGATTGGAAGGATCCCTGAAGCTTACATACCCTTCAACCGATCATATGCCTTCATCGTCATGACGGAAAACAGGTTTATCGGAAGATTGCTTCTATGATGTCTATGTTGTATTTGAGAGGACAAACATACTAATAATCAGCTGATTTGTATGACTCCACTTCTAGCGATATGATTCTAAAAGCAAACGATTTATTGTCAAAAAGATTTGACGTTTCTAGGTTGCTAAAGTAGTGTATATATCTTATAGATGAAAACCACAAAAAGATTCTTGGTTTTAGGTTAAGAAAACAAACAAATATCCAAATATATTTTATTTATGTGTTTATTCTCTTCGTCGTCACGCATCGTATAAGATTATAAGGATTTATCACGTGTTTTCGGAAAAACTAAAGATTTTATCAGTTTAAAGAACAAAACACGTGTTTGGAAAGTGTGTGTCTCTGTAAGTCAGGTTTACAGAGTTTAAAGGATTGGATCTCGAAGAGTTTAGCACTTCTGTGAAGTCAAGACTCGAAGTTGATCTTCATGGAGTCGTGTTGCTTAAAGATGAAGACTCGAAGTTCAAGAGATTCAAGATACATCAATTGCATACTTGAAGATTGTGAGAGATACTTCGTTAAGGTCAAAGAAACAACTCTCGATCTCACGACATCGGAATTCTCAAGAAATTTTGTCGAAAGTACAAGCTACATCCAAAGAGGGTTTGTTGGAGCATAATCGTCATTGTTTGTAGTTTGTACTTAGTTTAGGAACATGTCGTGAAGCCTAGCATGTTTATAGATCGAGTTGTAAAGTGTTTCGCGTATTTTACGACTGTTACATTGGGTGTTGCGCAACACCACGGTTGCGCTGCGCAACAGCCACTCCGGGTGTTGCGGTTGCGTAACAAAGTTAGGGTAGGTGAATACTATAAATACCCCAACCACCAGCCATAAATGCAACTGTTCTAGTGAGAGAAAGTACGTGTTGCGCCACCCGTGAACCATAGTTGCGTAACACCATCTCGAGCGGTCCAAAGTCTTTGTAATCGTTTGTATTTGATATTATTCGTATTGTAAACCTTTACGTAAGCTTAATAATATCAATCATTCGTTTAATAATACCAAATCGAAGTCAAAAAAAAAGCGACCAACAGGGATATAGTAAAAGGTTATATACTCGCTTTGTCCCAGTTTAGCAGTTATACCGGAAACATTTCTACTTTTATTTGAATCAAAAATATTATTTATTTTTAGAGTAAATTACACTGTTGGTCCTTATGGTTGTACCAATATCACTAGTTAGAGGCTTTTTTAAAAATAATTACACCAAACATCCTCATTATTGTGATTATGTTGCGTTCCTGATCCAAATCCCGATAAAATGACAAATATACCATTTTGTATATTTTTTATTTCCTTTTCTTTTTCTTTTATATTTATGTTAATAATAAAAAAAACAAAAAAGAAAACATTTGTTTTCCACTCTCTCTCCTTCATTGAATCTACTATTTCTTTCTATCATCTCTCTTATTCCACAACAAAATATATCTCTCTGTGAACCTCTATTAACATGATAATGAATCCAAAAATCACCTCAATAACAATTTTCTAAACCCACGATTTTCATAATACAAAGATCAACTACTTTATTTTATAACCTAAAACCAAATTGAAACTTAGATCTAATGAAGATTGGGGGTTGTTATGGCGGTAGAGACGAAAGAGTGAGATGAAGATTGGAGTTGCTATGGCGATGGAGACAGTAGAGTGGCGACGGTGGCTGTCATGTATTAATCTGGTTTGTGAATTTTGATTTGAGTTTTTTTTGGATTGGATTTGGGTTTCGTTAGATCCGGATCTACGTCCACGTAATCTTGATGCAGACTTTGGTTACATCGACATGTGAAGTTCCTCGGAAAAAATGGATTTTGCCGGAAAGTATAAATGTTGGGAGGACAATATTGGGAAAGTATGAAGGATGATGTGAGGCTATGGGTGGGGAAGAAGAAGTGGTTTTTTTTTTTTTTTGGTTCTTTAAATTTTAATAACATAAAAAAGGAAAATAAATATAAAATACAAAGAAATTTTAAGATAATGGTATTTTAGTCAATTAAGTTGGTTCATTGACCACCGGTGTTATAAAATAAAAATGTTGAGGATCACCGGTGTTGTGAAATGACGACGTTGGGGACGTTTGGTGTAATTATTTCAAAAAAAGCCTCAAACTAGTGATTTTGGTACAAACATAGGGACCAACGGTGTAATTTACTCTTATTTTTAAATATAGTAAATTACTAGATTATTGTCCCGCGATAGCGCGAACATATATAAAAATTGAATTGTAAACATTATGTTTATGAAGATTTTAAGTTATTATGAAAAGACAATATTATACGAATAATAACATATATACCTTTACGTTTATACACATGTTGTTTATAATTATAATAACATATACACCTTTACGTTTATACATTTTGATATTTTTTATTGGGATATTTTAAAATAAAATAATTCATAGTCCAAATTGAGTGATTTTATAAGCAAATTATAATTTTGTTTTTATTTTAGTTGAGATAAGAATTAAAGAGAGGATGTTATTATGTATTGTAAGAGGGTGTAAAATGAAAATAATATTTGATGACATCATCAATTTGATCTAACGGTTGAAATAAAAAAGGTTAACCCATCCAAGAGCCCTTACTTCGCCATGTGACATTTAAGGCCTCTCTTTTATTATATATTAAAGATGATATGTTAACTTCTCAATTTATCGTTACTGAATTTTTTATAACTTATGTTCATGTTTTCACTTCTAATTAAAACTTCTAAGAAATTATCACATTAATTAGGTCAATAGAGGTAATATCATAACAAATTATAACATTAGTTAGATCTATCTTATTTCGATCGTTTTCTGTTAACGAACTTAAAGTCCGATTTTTGATTATCTTATTTTTAAATTTCAAGTTTGATAAACACCAAATATATCAATGAATGTATTTTTGATAGTTTTATCATCGAAGACATGATTTTACACACATTTTTGAACAAAAAGAAGGTGATCGAAGGATATCCTTATTAAAACTAAACTAAATTTACATTACATAACTTGATAATTGCACCAAACCTTCATTTCTTCCTTCGCTAACAAAACTCGAATTCAAGCCAACCCAACAAGCTTCTCGCTTATATCCCACACCTTTCGAGCCTTGCTCACATCACTAGCTTCTTCCGACAACTGGTTCTCAAACGAAGCCGAATCCTTGTTCCAACTCCAGTACACACCCGACTTAGTTAAGCTTGGATCACTCACAACCTACACCATTTTTTTTTTTATCAATGATTAAACATATAAAAACACAAAAAGAGCACAAAAACACATGTTTTTTATGTGTTGTATCAAAACGCAATAATCAGATAAGCAAATATAGTTACTTACTTGTGCAAGTCGCTTGCCAGATTCGGCTTCTGAGACATACCCTTTAGTGATGAACTTTTGGAATGGTGGAAACAACAATCGAAAAAGTGGAATGTGTTCTCTAAACAACCCCGTAGTAGCAATGCAACCGGGGTATAAAGAAGCAAATGTAATTCCGGTTTCTTCATGGTATCTCCTATGAAACTCTTGCATTGTAAGCATATTACAAATCTTACTATCTTTATACGCCTTTGCACCATCGAATTTACCCCCATCAATCATCGTTGAACTGTTTAAACCGTTTAAACCACCTGCTAAACCCCTCATGTCACCTAAGTTCGCCTTTGGGGGTACATTTCCCGCTAGAGTGTTTGTGTTTCCAGTTATTGATCCAACAATTATGAGCCGTTTTGAAGGGTAATCGGATTGTTTCATGTCGTCTAGCAATAATCTTGAAAGAAGGAAATGACCTAGATGATTAGTTCCAACACTAAGCTCGATTCCATCAGCCGTAAACGTTGGTTCTTTAGCCATTGGTTGGTACACGGCTGCGTTACATACCTATTAGATATAGCAAAGTTCGTTAGAATTAGTTAATAGTTAGTCTAAAAATATAAAAGTATAGCTCTATGCATTGTAACTTATAATCGCTCATTTTATGTCTACATACCAAAACATCGAGTGGTTGACCAGATCGCTTGAAATTGGCAACAAATTGTCGAACACTGTCCAACGAAGAAAGGTCTAAATGCATCACGGTATAATTCTCTTTTGACATTCCAGAGGACTTGGCAGCTCTTTCCGCTTTTAAAAAGTCTCGACACGCCATAATCAAGTGCCACTTTCCTGTTTCCGCCAAGGATTTTGCTGTGGCTAGACCTAAACCGGAGGAAGCTCCAGTTATGATAACAGTTCCTTTCCTCAACGTTTTCTTTCCCTCCGGTGTTGCACGAGTCGTGGATGGAGCACTCGTGGTGGCTACCGCTTGGGTTTTAAATACTTTTTTCTGGGTGAATTCCATCTACAAGAAACAAAATTTGATCATATGTTTAATTTTCATTAATAGAAGATTAAAAGGATAATGTACTTCTACAAATATATCGTTTTTATGTGAAATAACTTTTTGTTTTGGTACCATTTAAGTCATTGAACTTGTAAAATGTGTTTATACCTTGTTTCTAGACGCCGATGAACGTAAATCAACTTTGCGATGGTCGGAAAGTGAAACTCCGAGAAGGGTCGAATCCTTGAAAGATGTAGTGTTCTTGAAGTTGAAAGAAGTAGCTTGGAGTGCCATTTTGTAGTGAAATTTGAAGGTTGTTTTAGAGGGAATTGAAAGTTGATGATTATGAATGTTGTGAAATGTTGGTTTATATAGTTGTGGTGGTTCAATTTGTTACTATTTTTGGTAATTAAAGTGGATAATTTTATGTTTTTTTAACCAATCAGGAAAAGAGATTTGGATTTGCAAGCATGTGCATTTTGAGATATTAAGGTGCACTGCCCAAAGTTTATGGGCTTGGGATGGGAGTTCACACAAAATAGGATAAATTGCAATTTAATATCTTATTGTTTTCGATATATATTCAATTGTCGGTTAAAGTTGTTAAAATATAACGTATATTTTTTAAATATGCATTTTGTATAATATTTTACTGTCCTATACTTTTGAAAACGGTTATAAACAAACAAAAAAAATTTATATTATACAAAATGTACATTTAAAGAAAATATGTTATATTCTGACAACTTTAACATTTCTATTTTTGTGAAACAACAGAGGCTTTATAACTAGGAGTAAGAGTATTGGGATAATTATAGTTGTAAACTAGTCGAGTTTTTATCAAGTGTGTTTATGTAACAGAGTTAGTAGATTGGGTAGCTATTGTTATCGTTTTGTTATATGAATTCGTCTTGAGCTTGTTTGAGTTGAAGTTTCAAGTTTAGCGAATTTTAGTCTAGTACAACATACTAGTTTGAAAGAAATAATGAGTTCGGCTTGAGCTTATAAGTACTTCATTTCAATTGTACGTGTTTGACTCTGTGCAATGTATTAAACTTTGATCAAGTTATTCGAACTCAGATTTGGGTCAAAGTTAAGAGGCTTATAACACAGAGAAGAAGGCGGAATAAAAGATTGAAAAAATGGTAATTGTATACACAATCAAGAATTCATTAATTTTCACCAACATATAAAGTTAAAGAAGATACACAGACCGAATACACAAGAATTGAATCATAAAAATACAAATTAATATCTCCGGGTCTCTACATCATCGCTTTCTAGATTCCCCAACTGTATTCTTTCTCTCTTTTTTTTTTGTTACTTTTTTCGACGACTCTATCTTTTCCTACTGAAAACCGGCTCCTTTCATCAGTTCCGAATTTGAAACAGGCAGAAGTAGCACAAAAAGAAAAAAACGTAACTCTCCTGCTAATATTACAAATCGTTGAATTGAAGCTATCTGTACAAGCCACCCACTTATATCCGAACCGGCATTCCAAAATTCTGGAATGTTCTAATTTCCCCACGAAGTCCAGCTGTCACGATCACCATACCCCAGGCTGACTTACCTGGGCTCATCCCATTTGTAAAGTCAACACTTGCTCGCGGGCTCGGGCTCAGGTTTTTACTAGCCAAAGCAAGCTTTTCTTCTGGCCATGTAGCCGATATCCTATCGAAAAAGTAACTATTCGTTGCACTGGAAATGGTTCCATGAAGTGGGCTTCCGTTGGTTTCATTTTCTGGTGTAGGAGGATGGTTAGCTGTTGACACCTCATCAAACCGTTCTTGGTTGTGGTCCCCACTTAGCCTCGTGGGTTCAAAAAAACCCCAACAGGTGTCTGTGGCCATGCCTGGCCAAGGGATGGCCATTGATACATCTTGACAGTGGAAATGCTCGTAGGATTGAGTAACAGTTACGCCTTTGTTTCTGCTGGCACGTGAATCACCTTCGTGTTTCCAGACGTATACGTTAGAATCCTCACTGGCACATACCACATATCTTCCGTCTGCTGCCAGGTAGGCAGATATTTGGCTCTTTGTGTTGCGAAACCCTGTAACATAGCACAAAATGTATAACAGAATATTAAATAAGAGTAAGAAACAAATATGTTTTATTACCTTTGAATTTGTGAACCAAGTCAAGACGATCAACAACACGAATTCGTGAATCGGCAGATGTGATGAGCACTTCTGATGTACTTCCTGGAGCAAACTGTAAATAACGCTAATCATCAGTACATAAAACTGTAAATAGTTTATACTTCAAAAATAATAAATAGTGATTTATCACCTGAAAACCAGTTATCTTTTTATGGTGTGGCTTCTTCTTCTTATTCTGCAGGTTGATCTGACTTTTCTGCTGCAACTTATTTTCTGAAAACAAAAATATCTAAATATTAATAAAATATAATAAAAATGGGATACTCAAACAGCAAAAAAACGGGGAAGAAAAAATACCAGTTGTGTTGTACAAATGACAGCTCCCTTTGTATGAACCAACTAGTGCAGCCTTCATAAAACCAATAAATAATTCGTTCAGTTAATAATTTTATTTGGCATTTAAAATAGAACGGTCTTATTTGTAGTTTAATAACATAAATAATAATTTATTGTCAACCTGACCGTCTGGTGTATAGCAAGCAGCAGTGACCATTTCATGCAGATCGTTCCAATCAACAACTTGCCGATCAGGAATGCTCCAAATGCGAACCTTGGAATCAAGAGATCCACTGATGAAGTATCGATCATCAACAGGATTAAATTGAATGCAAGTCACTGTATTAAGAAAATTGGTCATAAAGCATCCTTTATACTATTCAATCGTAATTTATAAACTAACATTCTTCTTAAGTATAAGAACGTAAATGAAACTACGTAGTTTTGTTACCATAATCGCTGTGAGAAAAGATCTTCAAACATGACTTGCTAGACAATTGCCACAACCGTACTGTTTTGTCCATGGAGGATGAAAGCAGATGCTGAGATTAATATTTACTGTCATTAAAAACTTTCATATATGTTTCGTCACAAAAATATGCAGTGATATAATATCCTTTGCCTTTGGTAAGATACACATATTTAGTTCATTAAACACCAGAATGCATATAATTTTACGAGGCAAAAAAACAACACAATTGACTATATATCCCAGGGATCCAAGGCATTTTCTACAAATAAGAGCCACTAAGCTACACAGCTCGTTTCAGCATACCCAAACAGCACTCCTCACCACGAGTCCTACCATAGACATACGTACTAAAAGATCCTTTAGCAAGCCATAATTGATGGTAAACCAGCAGTAAACAAGCACATGCAAAAATAGTACTTCGCTATATTCCATTTTGGATACAAATGCAACTCGTTAAAATTCCATAATTTATCTACAACTATATAAAAAGAAAGTACCTAGTATCACTTCATTTGATTTACATTTCCTTTTAATTAATGGCCAGGCTTATAATCCGATATATATCTTAAGAATCATGTCTTCCTGGAAATGGATGCTTAATGATTGACTTTAATAAATGCAATAGACGTGTACAGTTTGAATAGCAAGTAGAAAGAACGGTGGGTAAGGCAGCACTGTATTTCATATGAACAATCAAGTTGAATAGCTTAGCCGGAAAATAAGCAGCAGCATTGCAGCAATGACAGTAAAAATGACCGACTCCTAATATAAGTATACGCTCATATCGAACACAATGTAGTAACCTAATAAAGTCTACTAAATAAGGAATAATATCTAGTGGTGTCTTAACCATCCTTATATCCACGTACTTTATAACTATTAATTAAGCCTATGAACATATGTTACTCGTTAGTAAGCTTTATCTTTTGTCCCTACCTAGTTGTAATTAAGGCTAGTCAAGGTCATGACTGATAACAAATAAATGCACCTAAATCAAAAAAGAAAATACATGCTGGCTAACCTGAGATTTAGACCAGGAAAGATCAAGCACGTCATTCAGATGTCCAGTGAAGGAACATACTGGTTTTTCCGACAATGCAAATACAGTATCCGGCACTATGATAGGTTCCAAACTTATAGACTTCCGGCTAATAGATAGTCTTCCTCTTCTCTTCTTTTCTGGTACACTTTCCAAATTTGAAGACAACGAGGTTGGTTCTGGCGACCCATTGGACATCAATAACACATTCAAATTTCCATCTTCCTGTTTATTAAACAAAAGATCGCCTTTCCTCTCTGAACTACCAACTTGCCATATATGTATAAGACAATCCTCACCGGCACTAGCAAGATACTTTCCATCCAGACTAAATTTAATAGTCCAAATAGAACCACTATGAGCATGAATCTCTTGACTCTTGTACAACGCCGTAATATCCTTACATGATTTCCCATACTGTCGAACTCGTACTCTTTCAGGACCATGGAATGAACCATCTTGACTATCATCAGTAGCTGAACTAGACCTCCGTCCACCTTTTTCCGACGACGTATCCCTTTCATCACTACTCCGTCTCTCTTTATGCCCAGTAACCGAATTCGCTACATTCTTAATACTCTTCAACCAACTCCCTTTCTTCTTTCCTTTCGATCCGCTTCCACCATCAACACTCCCATTCAAATCAGGTAACTCGTCGTTATTACCAGACTCAACATTCTGTCTTCTCATCAACTCTTGAACAATCGGAGAATGTCCAACACACATTTCAAACTCTTCCATCGTTAAATTCCTTCCAGTCCCAACTTCCTTCAAATTTCCACACATTCCATCTTCTCTTACATCATTCACCACAAACTCCTTTCCATTGTCCAAATTCTTAATCATACAATCCAAATCCAAATCATCACCATCACCATCACCACCACCAGTACTATTAACACTCACATTCGATAAATCGCACTTCACAATCTCCTCACTACGCCTAACATTTTTACCAGTAGGCGGCTTACTACTAGGCGATTTATCTAAAACATGCTTATAACTATCAACATTATTATTATTATCATTACTATTATAACTATTTACAGTATCTGAATTAATTAAAACAATTTCTTCTATTCTCGAATAAGGATTATAACTGTCATCAGTAAGTTGATGATCCGCGGATTTCGAGCGAGCAATTACGGAATTACAATAACTATTAGGAACATCAATATCTAACTGATCTGCTGAAATAGACTTACCTAATTTCAAATCCGATTCAGCTTCCTTTAAACCTAACCGTTTCAGCAACTGTAACCGTCGTTCTTCAACAGACGACGGTTGCGAGATCCACACATCGTAATTACATTCCACTTCATCATCAGAACATGATGTAGAAGATGATGATGAGCAATTTGTTGATGAGAGAATCCGATCAAGTGATTCGTAGTAACAATCGTTATCGTTATCGTTATCGTTATCTTCTCCGTTACCGTTACTGTTGCCGTTAACGGATTTGTTCATGGTTCGGGCATTCTCATATGAAAATGAAAATGCCCGGGGTTAGGTAGAGATGAAGACAGATCGGATTGAAGAAATCAGATCCGGCGAGTGGCTGACGGCAGTGGTGGTTAGATCCGGCGAGGGGCCGGCGGTGTGTGACGGTGGTTTGTTAGGGGGAGTGGAAACGATGTCGTATTGGTTTATGTGTATGTGTGTGTGAGAGGTGAGGTGACCAATAGTTGTACAATTATTTGCATATGCATTTGTGAGAGAAGCTTCAAATTAAATTGTATTGTCTCTATCTTAATTTAATATTACAAAAATAAAATATATAAAAAACACAATACTTGTTAGATTATAATAATTGATTAGATTTTAAGTAAAATTGATTTGAGTTGTCAAATGGGGTTTATGGTTGTCACAAATAATGTATTTATTTTAAAGGTTTGTTTAACCATAGTTTTTTGGGTTGTAATTTATATTTTTAATTAATATTGTAGTTTAAGAGTATAGTGACTTGAAATCATTGTCATCTGAATGGTCGAGTTTAATAAATTTATATAGTCAAGCTTAATTAGTGCATTGGCTTAACTTCGTTTTTAGAAAATGTTTGGCATAAGTGACTTTCTTAAATTAAGGAAATTGTTATTTTAGACCAGTGTTCTAAATAACCCGCCATGAAACCGCCATGTCTCGCCATTTCTCAAGGCTTGGAGTAGCCGCCATGGCGCCGCCATGTCTCGCCGTTTCTCAAGGCTTGGAGTAGCCGACACGAAATGATGGATAACTTCTTTGTAAAGCTTGGTTACTATATTTTACATTAGTTGTATATTGATATATGAAATTATTAACTTTTTATAATTTATTGATGTTGATATAACTTAATAATAGTAAAAATATATATAAAAGTATATATAAAATTATAAAATATATTAATTTTTTGCCGTTTTTTCACGCCTTGAAAAACGCCATGTCTCGCCATTTCTTGCAAAGCTTGAGGCTTGCTCATGCCGCCACGCCACGCCTTACGTTATTTATAACCTTGTTTTAGACTGTTTCTAAAAGTACAATATTTTTTAACGTATAATATTATATTAAATATATCTTGAATTATGTTTGAGTTAATAATTAAATAAAATTATAGTTTAAGAGTATAGTCACTTAAAATCATTGTGATCCGAATAGTCGAGTTTAATAACTGCATTGGCATAGCTAATCGGTTTTAGAGAAAGTTTGGCACAACCGATTTTATTTGGAGCTGGAGTTGAAGATTTATTGTGTTAGAGTTAAAGTTTTTTTATTTTCTGAAAGATACATAAAATAATATTTAATTTTAATGTTTTTTCTTTAAGAATACAAAACTAAATCTTCACTATCAAATAAATAAATAAACTTATGTTTTGAAGGGAAAAAAAACGGCTACTAAAACTCTAAATATTTATGAAACAAATACATCCTTAAAATGTCTAATATCTAGATAAATATGTATGTTTGTAACTACTTTTGATAATGTGTTTAAGATGGATAGTTAGTGAGCCTATAAAGGGGAGTAAAATTGTATCTTTGATAGTTTTTTCTTGTTGGTTATATGTGTTTAAGGTGGATAATTAGTGAGATTATATTAAATAGTTTCATTCTATCCATCTTATGGAAATTTTCTAGTGTCTGGTGTGACCATCATTTTTTGTAATGGACAAAATTATTCCAATTTAAAACATTTGATTTTATGATTTTGAAACAAATCTATATATATTATAAAACATTTGGATAAAAAGTTGAAATTTAAGCATTGTAAAATTACTAAACCACCCTTTTAACTAATAATGAATAATTACAAATATAACTCTATAACACTCTTACTATATATATTTAAAATTTTGAAATAAATAAATTTTACCTTTTTATAAATTTAAAATAATCAATTTTAATGTGTAAACTTTAAATAAGTAGGATTAATGTTTAAAAGTTCTAACTAATTGAATGTTTATAAATAATTTATAATCACCGCCACATTATGCGGGTATTTTACTTGTAATAGATAAAGAAAGAGACATGAAAAATAGACTAGTTATAAATACAAATAAACTCTACCCTTTGTTTTTATATATGAAAATAATATATTTTGAAAACAAATAAAATGATATAATGAGATGATGGACCATGCTAGTATAGATATTATATGAAAGGATAGGTGTAGACCATAACCATATAGTAATAGTAGTAGTACATATGGGTGTCCTCCCCCACCATTACACACACCACAAAATATACCCTCTTTTTAGTACAAAAACCAAATTAATATCTTGTAAATTATTATCTCACTTCTTCTACTTACACAACATATTTAATGACAACACCTCCCTTTTTTAGTTTTCAATAAATTACACTTATTTATTATGTTATGTTATGTTCTTTTGTAACACATTCACTAAACAAAAGTCATAAAGAGAAAATACAATAACACTTGAAAGCGATTCAACTGAAGAACAACGAAATGGTAGAGTTTAAACTAAGGTGAACGAGTTTTGAGTGGATGGTTAGATAGAGTAATGGCACGAAAGGTCAATCGAGTGACCTTGATGTAAAGTAGACATTGATTGCAACCGGAAACTAGATGTTAACATATGTATTCAAACAAACTAAACCGTGTCGGTGAACTTCAATGTGGTTCATTTAGGTTGAATGGATTATTTCATTTACCTATATTTTTCTCTCAAATAAATACAAATATTTATAATAAAAGTAAAGTTATATGATTTATAAAAAGGAAAGTATTAAATAAGAGAGTTACCATCACATGTTAGTAAATAAAATTATCCATTTAGTCATGCCTTGTAAGGACATATACATTGTTTTACTTAAACTAAGTGTTTTGATAATCATAATTATTTAATCGGGTTGGTTAATGTGTCAACGTACGTTAGATTAAAAGCCCTTTGATTAACTCTTTTTTCATATTATATTAAGCTTAAATGATAAAAAAAAAAAAGAAAAAAAAGAAGCAAGAGTGAGTTTACTAGTTTAGTCTTGAATTCACTTAGTTTGATGTCTAAAATAGTTATTAAATCAAATTTCAAATGCTTAATAAAAATGAAAACGTTCACTAGTGTAATTATCTCCTTTCAAAAGATTTAAAACATGTTAGACATGATTAAGTTCTTAAAAGTTGTTGTGCACCACAAACATTGTTAGCGACAACTATCTATAGTTGAATGAAGTTTTCAACCGATAAATAATCTATAAGCAACTATCATAACAACTCACGATCATTTACACTTTCACCTAAAATTCAATAACTTAAAATCATTTAATACGTGCCGTGGACCACCAATACATAATAGACGCCTACTTATAGTCTATCAAAATCTTCATCAACAAAACCGTATGTACAATGCACATAATATTAGTAACTAACATAACAAAGGGAGTCCCCGGGGCCGGGGTAACACGATAGAAAAGAAAAGTTAGCAACGTACATAAACCGTAAATATTTAGTTGGGTTTTGAAATTAGGAATAGTTTAGGGGGGTGATAGTGACATTTACCGGATTCTTGAAAAGCTTTGAGGTTGACTAAATGTTAAAAGGAGACAAAATCAAATCCGTCATATCATTGACTTAAACTAAAACTACCCCTCAAAAGCCAATTTAGATTTTTGTTAATTTCAAAATAATATAGAAATAATGATTAAAAAATGAAAGTAATATCTTTTTTATGGTGGTTAGCTTCATACAAGTTGGTAAAAAATTAAATACTTTTTTTTTAAATTATGTTGGATTTTATTTGGTTAGAATATACGATACTTGAGGTATTAATAACTAACTATTACTAATGTATCCGCGCTACACAATAAGATTAATAAAAAATAATGATGTTTACATATTTTAAATACATCGAAATAGTACTATATCAAAATCTTCGATCATTGATAATTTTTCTATGAGGAAATGAATATAATTTGTAGCATAAAACTTACATGACATGCACATTTAAACATAACTTAAAATTAAAAGTTATATGGCACACTACAAATCAATACGTTTATGTATAAGGATAATTTCTTTAAGCACCTATGTTTAGTAAATCATGCGATAAATTAAAAATTAATGATTATAATCGATACATATTGTAACAAAATAAGTAATATATAAATCTAAAATACCAACATAAAAATTAGATATCAATATTATGCATAACGCATATATAATAGATCGACTCAAACATTCCTTAAATTTCTGCTTACAATGATTTAATTATAGTTTTTATATTAGTGCCTTTTTATTTTTTATATTTTTTCTTTCCAATAGGAGGACGTAGTCTTACATCAATTGATTCATTGTCATCGTCAAACATAGTCAAATTCCTCGTTTAAATTGATGCGAAAAGATAAAGACCTGATTGACTTACTTGATTTTTGAGCTTCGGACCCCGGAGATGGATTTTTTCGTTTATGTTTACTTAAGTATTTACCGAATAATTACGAATTAATTAAATAAATATACTAAAACAATATAATATGTTATACAAAATATAATTTTGGTGTAATATATTGGAAAAGATTTGGTTTGAGTGTAAGGATATTCTATTAAGATGCATTTTTTACATCAAAATAACTAGCTTATTGACCCGCCTAATATGCGGAGAATTATATAAAGATATATATAATGTTAACAAAGAACATATAACTTACATAAAAAGATTAATAGAAAGCTATTGGTGATGTAGACAAAATGATTATGTTAGTAAATGTGAAGTTAAATAAAACATTTACCGTGTAATTCGGAAAAAACCTTATTAAAAATAAAATAATAATAATATATAAAAAAACTAAAAATATTGCGTAAACAGGACGAAAAAAAAAACATAAGATTTTTTTATATAATATATTTTCTGTTTACGCAATATATTTTTTGTCCTGTTATTTTTTTTTCTTTTTATAATATATAAAAAATTTAAAATATTTGGTAAATAGGACAAAAAGAAAAAAAAACAGAATATTTTTTATGTAATATATGTTTTCCGTTTATATGCAAAACACCGGTAAAACAATAAAATAATTTTAGTTTCTTTTTATTCTAAAAATGTGTATGTGTTTGAAGAAAAAATATGTTTTGTATTTTTTAGAATTAATTTAAAATACAAGTGTTAGATTATTTAAAGTAGAAATGTTAATTAGTTTTATTTTATAATATATAAGAAAACTAAAAATATTGCGTAAATAGGACGAAAAAACATAAGATTTTTTTATATAATATGTTTTCTGTTTTTATGAAAACACTCGTAAAACAATAAACTAATTTTTTTTTCTTTTTATAACATATAGAAAAATTAAAAATATGGGGTAAATAGGACAAAACGAAAAAAGAAACAGAATATTTTTTTATATAATATATGTTTTCCGTTTATATGCAAAACACCCGTAAAACAATAAAATATTTTTAGTTTCTTTTATACTAAAAATGTGTATGTGTTTGAAGAAAAAAAATGTTTTGTATTTTTTCAGAATTAATTTAAAATACAAATGTTAGATTATTTAAAGTAGAAAGGTTAATTAGTTTTATTTAATTAATACTATGAAAAATAAGGATTAAATTATTTAAAGTAAAGGGGTTAAAATGAATTATTAATGCTGACATCATCAAAATGATTTAATGGTTCAAATAAAAGTTGAATTTCTATCTAATGGTTAATATTTGACAAGTGGCATTTTAGACCTTTATTTTATTAGATACTAAGATAAGATATACAAATTTTGGTGTTACATTGTCTCCAATATACCACCAAATCATGGACACTATTTTGGTGTAAAAACCGCACATTTATGGAATATTTTTACACTAAAAGTAAATCTTCTTCAATGTATTACACCAAATTTAATAGTGTATTTACCATATTTAAAAGTTGGATAAATAGTATAACAACTGCACTTTTAAAATAAAGTTTTCTTAGAAAATTTAAAATGTTATGGATAAATATTAAATGAATGTTTATATTTTATATAATACTAGATTATTGCCCCGCGGTAGCGCGGAAAAAAATAAAAATTGAATCATAAATTTTATGTTTATGTAGATTTTAATTTATAATGAGAGAATAATGTTATACGTATAATACATATATATTTTTACGTTTATACACATTTTATAATTATAATAACATATAACACATTACTTTTATACACATGTTTTGATATTTTATATTAGGAGATTTTAGAATAATAATAAGGTTATTATGTTTTTTATTTTAGTAGAGATGGAATGAAAAAGAGAATGTAATTATGTATTGTAAAAGGGTGTAAAATAAAAATAATCTTTGATGACATCATCAATCTGATCTAACGGCTGACATCAAAGAACTTAACTCATCCAAGGGACCTTACTTTGCCATGTGGCATTTAAGGCCCCTCTTTTATTATATATTAAAGATTAATTAATAGATATTTGACTATAATTAAAAGATTATTTTTTGGAAATTAATATATTATATATTATATATTATATATATAAGAAACTATTTTAAATAATACAAATTTTTT
The DNA here is from genome assembly GCA_910822075.1 of Senecio squalidus. Taxonomy (NCBI): domain Eukaryota; kingdom Viridiplantae; phylum Streptophyta; class Magnoliopsida; order Asterales; family Asteraceae; genus Senecio; species Senecio squalidus. The sequence continues at coordinate 7,360,926 of CAJVGC010000060.1, forward strand.
TGTCTTTTTTTTTTTTATCTTATTTTCTTTATTGTTCTTTGCTTCTTCTTTTTTTATTATTATTTCACATAACTCTATTTTCATTTTTGTTTCTAATATGTTTAACACATATGACTAAAGTTTGAGTTTTATTTTCAAATTAAATTCAAAATTTTTATTTCTTAAAATCTATTTTCATTAGTTTATTACTTTTTAGTTTTTACAAGCCCCTTCTCCTGAAAGAAAAAGAAAAAAAAAAAAAAAAAAAAACTAAATTTTTACAATTATAACAAAGTGTTCTTTTAAAAAGTTTAGTTTTAGAAACAAAAGGTTTCGGTTCATACAAGCTCCGAAAAACTATATGTCAGACATACCCTTTATTTATATGTATACATATAATTTATCTATAGTTTAAAATATGTCTTTGCTTATGGGTTTTTGTATTATTTTATTATTATAATGAAAATATTGTTTTCAAATACATTTTTTATCATTTTTATTACAAAAGAAGTTGTTGCTGGAGCGGTTAACGCGCCGCCCTCCCTGCCAGGAGCCCAACCACCTAATTTTCTTCCTTTTTTGGTTTGGGCTTGGGTGGTGGGGTGGTGGGTGTTGGGCTTTGGTTGGTGTTAGACTTTCATTTCTTTTTTTTTTCTTTTTTTTTTTAGATTAATATCAAATAAAAAATATATACTTTACGAATCAAATAATCTCGTCAAGACGATCACACATTTCGTTTTTGCCCCGAACTCGTGCAACGCATTCCCTCTAGTTACATATTAATCATCACCAATTACATGTTTACTAACATTTTAGTAAAATATTAAAATGACATAGAAAAAGAGAATAATAATAGAAAAAGAAAAAGCAAAAGTGAGGCAAGGTAAGAGGTGGTGTGATTTGGCAAACGAGAAAAAAGAAGCATTTGACACCAAACAAAGCATGCGTTTCTTGCCCCTCTGCTTCCAATACACATTTTGCCAACTACTAATACCTGTTAACTCACACACATAAACACATTCCATACCCTCAAACTGTTCTAATCGTTTTACATTACCCTATTATAAATTACGGGTTTAAAATTAACGGTTTTGTTAAGCACAACTCTTACTGCCATATTTAGTACGCTCAAAGTTGAATTTTAGAAATATAACCTCAAACTACCTTTATAAATTATTTAAGAAAACATATATTTTATAAACTTATTTTTTAAATACCCTCCAAAAAAGTCGAAAGCCGAACAAAGATAAAAACTTGAATTTTAGAAAAAATAAGGTCAAACTCTCATTAGCCCTTAAAACTACTTGTAAACATAGTCGTGGTGTTTAATAAATATTGAGTTGATATTTAGTTTGTAAATGAGAACGGCTTATGGCAATTGGTTTGGAAACTCACTAATTTTGGTGGGTTTGGAAAATCACTAATTGGAGGGTTTTATTTTCATTTATTACGTTCTTTCTTTTTTGAACAAAAAATTATATCTGTTAACCACACCATTATAACTGGAAACGAAAACCATTCCTTCATCTCACACTTTTGAACCAAAGATCCCAAATGTTTTTTTTTAAGTGAAATCATTATCCATAATACATTATCTTGATTATCATTTGTTCTATGAACATATGATAACCAAACCCTTATAAAATAAATAATATTAATAAAAAAAATTAACTAATAAAAATTTGAAGTAACAGGTATCGGTATTTTAACAGACAACCCGGAAATAATACACTGTAATTGTCTATTTGACAACCCGATAAACATTTGCATTTTTTCTAGTAACGACATATATTTACCTAAGATACTTTTGAATAAAAACAATTTCGAATGAATGAATTATAAAAAATGCCAACAATATTACATAAAAAAAAATGTAAAGAAAAAATAAAATACCAAATTTACTAATTTAAAAAAAGACTTAATTTGTATAATTTAATGTTAGTGTAACGTGGTTATGATTTAATTAGTGTTAAACACTCCACGTGGCTTGATTCTCACCAAACAACATGTTAATAAAAAAATGTTGATCGTCTAGTACTTTTGCAAATTAATAATAAGAAAATGCATAGCATTACTTAGGGGTGTTTGTTTGGGATTACATAAACGCTTATGACTTATTATCATTTTGGCTTATGTTTTATAACCCCGAATTTTCCGGCTTATGTAACTAATCATGGACTTATTACTGTTTATTACGTGATGATAAACAGTAATAAACCTATAAACGGTTACATAAGCCAAAAAATTCGGGGTTATGAAACATAAGCCGAAATATCAATAAGCCATAAGCTCTTGTATAAGCCCAAACAAACACCTTGTAAATTTTAATTTTAATCTATGAATAGTTAAAAAGAAAATGCAAAGCATTATTCGATTTATAAATAAATTAATAATTAAACATGTCCACCATGTAAATAATAGTCTAGAAAGAGTGTATAGGAAATCACATATTACTACGTGGGAACAAATTATTTTTATTCCTTTTGCATTATTATTATTCATTTCAATCATGTATATGTACTAAATCATCACATATACTTTCTAAATACAATGTCTAAAAGAAACATGATTGTTACTTAAATATAGGATCTTAGATACACATAATACTTTAAAAGTTGATTAAATTATCCTCGAAAGTTAACCTAATGAATGTATAAAACCGATTACGGGATTGAAACTTATAACCTTTTATTTATGGGTCATCTCGTATTATTTGGGTTTGTAATTATATTTTTTGATTTTTGGATAAAACTCCCATTTAAGGTGAAATATATCAAACTTTTTATCGATTATATTTCCCGCTGAAGATATTTTATCGACTTATAAACAAGTTATCAACTAAAAACGGATATCAAAAAAACCGAGCACGGGGTTTGAACATATAACCTGATTGATTTGCCATCTCGTTTAATTTGTGTCTATAATTACATCTTTGAATCTTTGATTTTTAGATAGAAATCAAGTGGTATGAATTTAGAAAGTGGAGATATAGGCTTGTCTGACACAAACGATGTCGTTTGACGTGACAATCATATGGAGTGCAGTGCACTATTGTCTTTTACAGCCTTTGTTTGTTTTATATCTTCTAGGATACCCCAAAAATAACACATGTAAATTAACTATATAATTCCCTTTCACACTCACTAAGGATAGTTAGTTTTATGCCAAATTTGATGTTTTTATTTATTATTTTTTATTATCGGTACAAGTTAACTTATCATTCTACTAAATACCGTTACACTTGGGTTGTTAACTCATAACAAAACCCTAAATCGAAATCAAGGCGAAATTCTTTTTCCTTTTTTGTTGGGGAAAAGTACACGGGGTGGGGGTGGGGGTGGGGGTAAGATATTGGTTGGCTTGGACGAAACGAGTACAAAACTAGTGTTTGCAACTTTGCATATTTGTCTCAAAAGGTAAATATAATGATTTACATTTTAACTTCGCACTTGACAAGGGTAATGCTTTAAGAGCGACAACATCCTTACCAGACACGAAAACTCAAAAGTAAGGACTAACAAAATTGTATTTTTGGATACATGGAAAAACTTGTAATTTTCTCTTTTATTGATGTATATTTCTTACAATATTCTTGTGGTTGCATAAACTTGAGTCATTATATAAAATCCTCATATAGTCATATGTACCTTTATAAACCAAGACTATGACTCGTATATATATATATATGATCAATGGACTTGACCATCTCGACTCATGTAAACTCGTCAAGCTAGTGAACCTGAACTAATAAATCAAACCAACCGTGCACCGGTTGGTTTCCTTTATGAAAATGAATACGGGCCGGGTAACCCCCTTATGAAAATGGGCTGGGAAGATTCCATATGGCCAATTTCCTGGCAATTCTCATGGACTTAAGAAACTGCCCTCAAAATTATCCCATATAAAGCTATCAGTTTGTGATGCATTAGACACACCATCTTCCATAGTTTCCCATGTTGGCACATCACCGTATCCAAACAAGCTTTCACTCGATCCAAAGCCGTTCAACGTTGGTTCTAAGCCACACAAGTCGTTAACCAAAGGGTTGACCTCTTGCTCTACACAAGGTTGTGAAGATGGAACCATTATTTGTTTCTGGTCACTGATGAAAAGATGTGGGAAATTGAGACGAGCTTTGTTTCCTCTTAACTTAAAGGCCTCTTGATCATAAGCCATTGCGGCATCATCAGCGCTTTCAAATGTTCCCAACCAACGTCTACTTCTGCTATGAGGGAGACGTATTTCTGCTACCCACTTTCCCCATTGGCGTTGCCTTACACCTCTATACAGCTTCACAAAAGCCCTCTGATTACGTACATGATCACCTGTTTCTTTATTGTCTGATGACGTAAAAGAGATCATTTGTTCATTCTTTGATGATTCAGATTGAGGTTGAGGTTGAGGTTGAGATTGATGGTTAGTATCAAGAGAAAACGGAAACACAAATTTTGATGGAATATTGTGTTGTAGTTGTGGTTCGGGTCTTTTAATCTTCTTAACTGGACTACACGATTGTTTGCCTTTGTTCTTTCCCGACAGATCAGCCACCTTTTCCATAATTGTGTTAGAACTTACAATATCACAATAAATATCAACGATTAACTTGTTTTTTCGTTATATAATTGGGATATTTGAAGATTTAAACACCCTTTCGATACAATGAAACTAAGGTAATTTGACAAGTATTGTGTTATTCGTCTTCGCGTGCTAAACTATAGAAATAGTTAGTAAAAATGTCACTCTCGTAAGCATGCCCAAGGACTTTTGACTTTCTTAAAGATACGGATTTCTTTATTATGATGTAATGTTCATTAGCAGCAATTTAGTCAACTGTACCATCACGAACTAGCACACAAGTACACTAAATCATATTAGAAAATAGTCGTTTATGTTGTTTGCCTACAAAATACCCCGAAGAGTTATGTCATGATTTTTGTTCGTTTTGGTGAACTTCGTGTCTACTTTCTCGATTCTTCTAAATGGACAGGGTAACAAAATAAAACGTACGTAGTAGTTTTGATAAAAAATAAAAAATAAAAAATAAAATACGTAAAATTTCAAACAAAATAACAACTTCGAATTCTTAAGTATTATAACTCGTGTTTTGTTAAGAGTTTGAAGCGGGAAATTGAAAAAATGGTAAAATATTAATAAAACAACGTTTAGTTAAAAGTACAAAATTTTTATTATGTTCTATACACAATCATAACCACATAATCACGTTCTCTTGCACACGTACACACTCGTTCAAAACCTTTCCTCCTGCTAGTAGAAGATCCCCGAATAAAAACCAATATGAAACCTTAAAATCGCGTTCAAAAACTGTTTATCGATCTTTTTGACTTTGCACAGCAAAAATAAATAACAAAGTGAGTATTAGATCTTGATATATCTATAGTTAATTGTATAAGTTGCTCCAAACGTTTGCTCGAATTACATGTTTCGTCCTCAAGGTTTTGAAAGTGCATTTATCTTTCATGTGGGAAACCTTGGATATTATCCTTGATAGTGACGGATTATGCAATTAAAGCACATTAACAAGTCTAAATCTTTTACATAACCCGTCTCCACCAGAAACAATATCCGCACAAAAGGTTTTTCACATAGACAATACATACAACTTCAAAACCACAAGAACAAAACTTACAATTTGAAACAATAAATAAAAGCCATACATAGGCAATAGCTTTAAATTAATTGGGCTCCAATATGGATAAATAGTTGGGCTCCACAAAACATAAAAGCCCTTATCCATTTAAACGCGTTAAAAGTATTAGTTTAGTAATTAAATTAAATACTTGTGGTCCAAGAAACTTTTAGGTCTCCATTCGTTTTCACACTTAATTTGCGTGCAAGACAAACCCAATCGGTTCCTCTTTCATTAGTGCCATATAAAATGCATTTTCAAAATGCTTTCCGATCGAATTTTTAATCCGTTGGCATTGAATTGAATGCATTAAACCTTCTATAATCAATAACCGTTAACGTGACAACATATAAAACTTATTTATCATATATATAATAGTTACATGATAAGTAGGATACCAATAGACTGAAACTTCGATACAGATAATAAAAACATATAAAGTATCGTATGATAAACGGTATAATCTAAAATGATAAACTATATTATTATCTCAATCATTGAACATAGGCTTTTTAGAGTCTTTTTTTTTTATGCAAGTATACCCACATATAATATATTAGATTTACATTTTTTCTTATGCTCATCAAATAATTTTGGAAATAGGGGTGTGGCTTTGTATGAGGCTCGTACTACATACAAACTAAGAAAACATAAAAGCGAAAAGTGGCCTAACAACCTTCGACTAATTTCATCTACTTAAAAGTTCGTATAAAAGTGTAAACGATGAAATTAGTTAATAACATAGGGAGTGTGTATATTTAAAACAATTTTTAGAATAAAGAGCTAAAATATATTAATTATTGGAAAAGGATTATTAAAGACCAATAATTTTGAAAGGTATAAAAGACTCAATTTTAATCTTCCGTTTAATTTTAATCTAATGTTTAGACTAAGATCAAAATTCATTTTCAAACTTTATTTTTATATTAATTTATCTCGCAAACCGTTAATCGTTAAACGAAACAAATTATGCCGTTGCGATCATCGTGTTCTCTTCTTTAATTAGAGCAGGGTCATATATATACTTTCGACGACCTTTTTTTTTTTAGTTTTAAGGTGGGTATTGAAATTGTAAAGTTAATATCACATGTGATATTAACATCTATAGGTACATTTCTAAAATAAAAGTGTTATATAATTTATAATTTATCTAGACCAAGAAAAAAAAAAAAAATTGACATCTTTTTTTTTTCTTCCCGTTTTTGGACAAATGTTGAAACTTGTAATGTATATCACATGTGATTTTAACATCAAATGTGGATTTAAAGACATAAAATCATTATATGATGTATAATTCAATTAAACGGACAAAAAGTTTCACGAAATTACATGTGATAATACTAACATCACATGTGATATTAATGTAAATAATATGTGATTTTATAATATACGTAGTATTTCAAAACTAATAAGCCAATAACTCACATGATTTTAACTTTAAATGTGAATTGTAAACACAAAAATATTATATGAGGTATCATGTATATGAACCAGAAGAAAAAAAATTGAATTTTGATAAATTTTTATCTTTTCGGTTTTGGTCAAATGTTGATATTCATAAGGTAATATCAGATGTGATTTGAAAACTAAATGTGAATATCAAAACTTAGATATGTTATAAGATATATATCTAACTAGATCCAAAAAGAAAAACACAAAAATTTTAAGTGAAACTACTATTATCATATGTGATAAAACAGTGATTTGATAATATAAACTTTCAAAAAATCGTCAAAAAACACGAAAAAAATTTCGTTCAAAGTATATCAAGTGAGTCCTCTATAGAAAGAGGAGATAATAATGTTTTAAACTTTTAATGGTGTAATTATTCGTTTAATACAAGTACGTTTTTTGAAATAATTAAATTTTAAGAAAAAAAAATTAACTGGGTTTTGAAATGGAGAGTTGTGATTGGTTCTTTTATACTCAAATTTTTTAATGGTCTTAAATAAACTCAACTCATTAATTATTATTTAAAATATGTCTTTTTTATTTTTTTTGTTATAAGATCTTTAAAGCATATTAATAGGTGTTGATAACCACAACGTAGTGGGTTTAGGTTTATGAGTCCATACACGTATGGGAAACTTATATGTTATCTACTTTTTTTAAAGTACGAAACGAATTTTTAAATTCAGAGGGGTGTTATTTAAATAATACAAGAAATTAATGTATGTTTTCGTTTTTTAACCCTTTTTTTTTTTTTTTTTTTTTTTTTTTGGGTAAAGGGGAATGATTACCCCGGTAAAATATATTAACACAAAAAAAAAACCAATAAGTACAATGGAATGTGGCTGAAGTACCACATTAACCTCAAGCAAAGCTTGAACAACCAAAGACAAGATGACATGCCATCCGTCTATAAACTTTACAAAACATAACCAATAACACCAATAGGGAAAAACCACCTAATCAAACAAAGACACATAAAACCACTCATGGAACACAAACAAGCAAAGAACCCAGGATCTTCCAACGCTTCAACACCTCCAAACCAGATGTAGAGGACTTGAACCGGCATGACATAAGCTTAAAGCGAATAGCCGACTCAATACAATCTATAAGCTGAGAAGCCGACCGTTTAGAACCATTGAACAAACGCTCATTCCTTTCTTGCCAAATAAAATACGTCGAGGCAGCAAGAACAAACTTGGAAATAACACTTATAGATGTCCGTCTATGAGCTATAGGAATGAGACCGTTGTTATGAACACACATATTAATAACATATTGCCAGGGATGACACCGCAAGTCGTGGGCGCTGATACCACTTACCCACGACCCGTGTCCGCGGATTTTTTCAAACATGTCAACCATCGGGTAATTGTTAACGGGTTTATTTACATACCCGTGCCCACGACCCGTAGGTATCCGTACCCACGGGTAAACCCGCGGGTTATATAAAACCATATTTATTAGTTCATATTTATTAGTTGAACTGTTAACTTTCTTTTATGTAAATCATGATGTTATCAAAGATCTAGCGAAAATTTCAACAAATTACAAAAATAAAACGATTTTCATATGAACTAAACGAGTGATGCATGCGACTACCACCACATTTACAAATACATAAATTAAGAAATAAAGAAATTACATATAAATGCAATATCCTTAGATGAAAGTGGAATACGAAAATTGTTTACCTATGTTATAATTAACGTTAGATACTTAAGTAGATGACAAGGATGACTAATACATTAAGTACTTAATTTAGACTTAAGTTACATATCTAATTTTGTATTTTATTACGGATTAGTGGATATATCTGCGAGTATTATATACGAGTTTTGACGGGTTCGCGGGTTGGGTTTATCCGCGGATTTACAACAAAACCTACGCCCACCCACGACCTGCCAACGGGTATGTATTTTAACTCACGACCGCACTCACTGGTAAAAACTTGCGCGTTTTCTAATCACGACGGGCGGTTACTACGGGTTGCGGGTTTTTTCTCACCCATTGCCATCCATGATATTGCCTGTTTAATTTGAAAGAAAATGTTATAAATTGAATTCATATTAATTTTGCTTTACTAAAACATATATAAGTTATATAGATATTGGGAAGAATGATTATTGTCAAATAGACTTATCCTAACCCTATATACATCCTGTGTAACCGCTCAGTTAACCTTGTCAATAAGAACTTTTGTGATAATATAGATCATGGTTTCGTAACGGGTGTGCTCGTTGGTCAAAAAACGGGTGTGCTCATTGGTCAACAACACTAAGACATGTAGAACATCGCTAAGAGCACACAAAGTGGTGTGATTGTCACTCCGTTGTGAATCTCGTTCTCCACCACAACGAGGCTTCTCTCGTTGTCCCACTCCGCCTACCTCCTCGGTGTCGATCTCGTTATCCGGCTAACGAGCCGTTGTGAAGTTTTTTTTTTTTTTTTTTTTTCTTTTCTCTAATAATTTGTAAGATTTATTAATAATTTGATTTTGTTTTGATTTCTATTGGTTTGTTTTGATTTCTATTTCGTTTGTGCAGGTCATGTTTGGGGATAGTTTCTATGAGGAAGAAGATGGTGTTACATAAATTTTTACTTTTGACTTTAGCTTTTGTTTATTTTGTATTTCTATCCCAAAGTTTATTTTATTTACATTTATATCTCGTTTTTAGTTTTTAACTATAACATAATAACATTTTGAGTAAATTACATAGATCGTCCCTAAGGTTTATATGAAATTACGGTTATTGTCCCTAAGTTTAAAAAGTTGCATGGTATGTCCCAAAGTTTAGACTAATTACGGATTTCGTCCCTAATTTGGACGTCCGTTAATTTCACCGTTAGGGTTCCCTCACGTGTTAAACACGTGAGGGGTATTTTGGTCTTTTCGCATGTCTTCACTCTCATTTTTGGACACACACATTCACACAGCCACACTCTCTCTTCACTCTTCACTCTAATTTCCCCTCCCTCTCTCTCACACACAGACACACACACACATCCACACAGCCATAATCGAATTGTTTAAAAAAGGGGGCGGCGATCCAGCACCGGAAAATGGAAGCCGCACCGTTCAGTTCATCTCCGTTCACCGCCGTTTCCACCTCACTAACTTCACACAAATCTCCACTGAAATTACACCGAACTGGAGATGATTCCGGTTAGCTTTATGGTGGTCGTCAGGGATGTTTTTCCGGTGGCGATTGGGTGGTGGTGGTTGTTCCACGGGAAAGTAATGGGTGAAAATGCCAAAGACTTTTCTGACTCGTTTATTTCATCTTCAGATGCACCTTTAAGAAGAGTGGATAAAACCTCCGGGAAATTATTTTTTAACCAGATTTTGATTCTGTCCCAAACGTTTTTCACTCGTATAATTAGGGAGTCGGTGGTGGTGCTGCTAGTGGCGGCGGTGGTTCGTAGTCGTTTTGAACGTTTGCCTTTGTTCCAAGAATCTTGAAGTACGGTTCTGATTAGGGTTTATTTGAATCTGATTTTGATTATGAATTTGATTTTGATTTTGAATCTGATTTGGGTTTATTTGATTATGAATCTGATTTGAATTTGATTAGGGTTTATTTGAATCTGATTTTGATTATGAATCTATTTTGATTATGAATCTGATTTGGGTTTATTTGAATTGAATTGAAATTGAAATGAAATGAAAATGAAAAAGGGAATTGATTTGGGAGAATTGAAATGAAAATGGAATTGAAATGAAAATCAGATCGGGAAATGACCAAAATACCCCTCACGTGTTTAACACGTGAGGGAACCCTAACGGTGAAATTAACGGACGTCCAAATTAGGGACGAAATCCGTAATTAGTCTAAACTTTGGGACATACCATGCAACTTTTTAAACTTAGGGACAATAACCGTAATTTCATATAAACCTTAGGGACGATCTATGTAATTTACTCTAACATTTTTGATTACCTTCATATATTGATTTTTATTGTTTATTTACATTTATATCTTGTATTTTTTTTTATTGTATGTTTTTGTATTTTTATTTTAATTATTGTAGTTTTGTTTTTTATTTAATTCAAATGTTATATTTATTTTATTTAAATGTTTTAAGAAAAAAAAAAAAAAAACTGGGTTCCACAACTCTCACAATCACCACAATCTTCATTATAATACCACCCAAAATCTCAGAATCATGATTCTCACTGCCACGTCAGCAAAAATAATCTTAAAATCACCTGAATCGTGATTATCACTCTTGATGCTCTAAGAATTAGTCCTTGGTGGAAATTAAGTAAAATTTAAAGAACCAAAATGTTAGGGTTTCCATATAAAATTCTTATGGGTTGTAATGAATAATTATTAGTTATTCATACTTAAAGTAGTAAAGGAATTTTAAAGTAAAAAGATGGATGTACAAGTTTTACCATTGGATATGAACACAAAAAACGTCTTTGAAGGTGTTTAAAGTCCATTAATTCATGCATGGATTTTTTTTAAAAAAAAACATTCAAAGAGTCTTTTGTCTATTTGTCTCCTGTCAATTCTAGACATTGATTCATTCAACTTCTTTTTTTTTTTGTTTTTTCTTAAAAAACACTATCCTATGTAAGTTGACACATTCTTTTTACCATTTTGGTCATGTTTTCTTCTAATAATTCCAATTCCAAAGCAAAAACATTCTTAAACAAACTAGTATCCCCACTACCTATAAATACAAAACCTAAGACATCATCTTAAATATCAAATCTAACGTAAAACAAAAGCTTATAAGAAACCATGTATCGATCCGCCTTGTTAAACACTATTAAACGCGAAATGGCACTCCAAAAAACCCGACATGTGGTACATCCTACTTGTGATGTTTTCATTAACCATCGTGGTGTAGATACAAAAAGATCTATTGCGTCTTTACTATACCATCAGCTCTTGTTGTCAAGAATTCCTTCGTTTCTTGACAACAAGAACATGAAACCTGGCGATAAACTTTTTGAGCATATCGATAATGCAATATTGGGGTGTAAGATTGGTGTAGCTGTCTTTTCACCTCGTTATTGTGAGTCTTATTTTTGCCTTCATGAACTTGCTTTGATGATGGAGTCTGGGAAGAAAGTTATTCCTATATTTTGTGACGTGAAACCCTCTGAGCTTCGTGTTTCAGATAACAAACTATGTTCTCCGTCTGAAATCAAAAGGTTTAGTTATGCGATTGAAGAGGCTAAGAATACTGTAGGACTCGCATTCAACACAAACAAAGGGTATTTCTCCATAATATTTCATTTTAATCATTTTCGTATAGTATTTATATTGGAAGTCTTAACGGTTTATATTTTGGTAAGTACAGGAATTGGGCGGATGTGGTAACATATGCAACGGAGTTGGTTAAAGAAAGCTTGATAGAGATCAACAATGAAAAATATGCTGCTCGTCACCCTAAAATCTTGTCCTAAATAACCTCAATAACGATAACTGATATCGATATTCTTTTTAACGATTATTTGTTTCTTTAATTGATAATAATGCCGATCTAAGGCTGGAAAATGTAAATTAGTTACATAAACTGACATTTTGTTGTACCTTATTTCTTTTAAGTATTTGAATAAAAGCTTGTTGCACATTTTACATATTCGTGAGACCATATTCTGCGTAAAACCTTAGCGTGTTAAGGCTGTTGGTTACCAACTGGTAATCAACATCCAAAGTGTTTCCTTCTGATCAAAGTTATCTGTAAGCTAACCTACAGATCACATTAGCTCCTGGACCTTTACGAATCTCTTCATAGGGTCCGACTATCTCCTCCCGACACAATGCAGCCAGATATATTGTTGCATCACTTATCTTACAGTAATTAGCATTATAAAAAAGCAATTTCACAAAATGGATGGTCAGCTTAAAATAAGAAATCGATAACCCACACACCCTCTAATGAAACTCTAAGAGAAACTCGATTTCTTTAATAATCGGTAGTATATAATGTGATTATAGATATACAATTATACATACACGGGTAACAATATAACAGGCAAATAATGGAATGTACAAATCGAACATCATAAAAATCTGTTTGTTTGTGCACAAATTTAGGAGCTCTGAATTGCTGGAAGGTTAACCAAGCTGTCGTTTTTCAAGAAATCCTGATACCATTTTGCTGACATTTTGGGTATTCGATCAAACGTTTTGCGATCAACATAATGTAAACCAAATCTCACATTGAAACCATGCGTCCATTCGTAATTGTCCATTAACGACCATACAAAATAGCCACGAACATCGGCTCCATTCCTGTAATTCCAAATAAAAGTCAACCTCATTTTTACTTTCAACTCATCGTCAAACTGACTACTTGTCAAGTTTAAAATTCAAATAAATTAGATTAGGAACATATTCAGATAATCTTTCTATTCGTAATTTTCTATTGTAAGGTCAGTTTACTCACTGTTGCTTCGAGTCATATAATTTTCAAGACGAAAAAAAGTTTTTTTGACTTTACAAGTCAAAGCATACTAAACTCACCTTATGGCTTTGGCTAAAGAAGCAAGATATGTTTGATGGAATTCAATTCGTTTGATGTCGTTCACAATCTGTTCAACCTGTACATCCTGCACATATGGTGACGAATACCCTGAAACAAAAAAAACACAATTATCAGCGATATAAAATTATAACTAAGGCAGTCTCAAATAAAAACATGTTGATAACGAGAAAACTTACCATTTTCGGTTATAAACATGGGTCTGTTATTATATCTATTCTTGACATAATTAACAATCTCTTCCATGCCTCTAGGAACTACGAAAAATCTCGGCATTGATGTCTGTTGAATGTAAAATGGTTTATTTTATTACCAATTAAAAAGTTAGAAAAAACATGAAAAATTAATAAGTACCGGTTCTCCAATGAGCACACCATCCCGCTCTCCTGTAATTTCAACGAAACCTTTGATTACACGATCAGCCGTTTCCATACAGCTAGAATTGGTACAGTCCTTAGTATATATAGCTGAGTAATGGTTGATTCCAATGAAATCAATACTGTTTATCATAAAAGCCTTTTCCCCTGGGGAGAATTCAGGTAATTCATTTCCATGGTATTCACGCATTTCTCGTGGGTAGTCACCAAATATAGGCGGATCAAATGACCTGTTTGAAAGAAAAGATTGCAACTTTCTTTACCCTTTTTGGTGTAAATACAAATCATAACCGGTTTTTAAGTGCCACATTAGCACCACGTCAAAAAAATTACTGTTATAAAAAAGAAGTTGGTTACATTTATGCGCAAATAGCCGTTGAGAAAATTACCAGCCAATATTAAAGATCCTGGCCCTTTCAGCAGCTTTGCGGTCTAAATCACTGTCTGTAAGTGGTTCATACATGAAACAGTGTGCCACTAGTCCTATCAAGCCACCTTGTTTCGGCTACACGGACAAATCTAAGGATTATGATACATTTTTCTTTTGACAAAAATGAAATTTTTTATGCATAATTAATACTTTGCAAGAATCAGAATTAATGAATTGCCTGAAATTGTTCATGATATAGCTTTGCAGCTCTGCCATGAGCCAATAACATGTTGTGCATAGCTAACAAAGGCTCGATATCAGAGTTCCCGGATTGACAGTTTCCAAAAGGTTGTGAACAGTGAGATGGTGGATATGTCCCTCTTATATAACCCATTTCCGTAGCCAAATTTGGTTCATTGATTGTGATCCAGTACTTCACTCGGTCTCCAAAACTCTTGAAACAAGTTTCTGCAAAATGTACAAAATCATCCCTGCGAGAAAGAAGTTACTAGTAATCTGACCAGCATAGGATTAACTCTTTATAAATAAAATGAATATTTTAACATACTGCATTTTTCGGTTGAGCCAAGACCCGTATCTCTCTTCGAGTTCTTGAGGGAAATCATGATGGTGAATTGTCACAAACGGCTCAATTCCTGTATAACTTCCCTTTATTAGTTATTATTATCTTTTGAACTATAAAAAGTTTTAATAAAGAAAGTGTTTGAATCCAAAAATGGGAAAGTTTTGACGTATCATAATAAGGGGAAACGTCAAAATCCATCAAGATTATTCACCTTTAAGTACAAGATTATCGATGATCTTGTTGTAAAACATGATTCCCAAAGGATTAACTTCACCAAATCTCCCTCCTAAAACAATCATCACAAATACAACATTATTAAAGAAAACTACGACCAAGAAAAATGGAAAATGACGAAATAAGGCATGATTTGAGAACTTTACTTGGAAGAATTCTAGTCCAAGAAATCGAAAACCGATATGCTTTTAAGCCAAGAGAATGCATCATCTCAATGTCTTTCTGTACAAAAACCAAACTCAAGTTATTCTTGATTTGTAACAACTACCACTATACCCTCACTACACAACGGATACTTTACTAAATTTGTTTCCCACAATGACAATTATCTATAATTTTTTATATAATCGTGACAATATTATTGGACGGCCTAGAATAAAACTGTCTTAAATGCTTTATAATATAGTATAGATAAAGATTAAAGAGCATGGAAAAGACTAATACCATGAACAAATGATAATGATTATCAGCAATATCTCCATTCTCACCATTCTCTCCACACCCTAAATAACAATGGCAACCATTATACCAACACTTAATAAAAAAAGTAAAAAAGTAAAAAAGTAAAACAAAATTGAGAGTTACCATTGGAATGACAAAAAACATCCCAATTGCTAAGAGATTTACCATCTTCAAGATATGCTCCTTCAACCTGCAAAAAAAAAGAGACATTTTTTATAAGATGAAAAATAAGTCAAACATGGAAATAGTGAAAAAGATTACTTGATAAGCAGAAGTAGCTGCTCCGAATAAAAACCCGGGTCCAAAATCAGATCTTTTTAATGGGTTTTCTTGTTCGGATCCTAATACACTGCCATTAATGGAAGCTTCAAGCATCAGAAAAGAAGCAAATATGACAAAAAGTAGATACATTGAGAGTGAGACTATTTCCATTAAGCTTCAAGTTTGACTTTTAAATGATTGTTTTTTTTCACAAAATGAATATGGGGGCGGATGTTTTGTAACTTTTCGTGTTTAACACCTCATTACTTGTTTTGTCAACAATGTATAACAAGAGTCTAACGGTCTTAATCACATTTCTAAAAGTTTTGATTATCAAAACAAAATAAATTAGAATTATCTAGTATATATATATATATATATATATATATATATATATATATATATATATATATATATATATATATATATATATATATATATATATATATATATATATATATATATATATAGTGAATGGTTCCTGCGAGAACTCATATTTTTGCGAGAACTGCGAGAACCAATTTTGAACCATCAGATAATTAGATCAAGGGTTGGAAAAGAAAATGGCATATTGGTAATTAAATTAAAAATTGGATAATATTTTATAAAAATCAAAAGGGTATTATTGTACATTTACATTTCCCCTTAAAAATCTCTATCTCTCCTTCATAATCCCTAAATTCCTCAAAATTATTTTTTTACGGTTACTTAAATCCAAAACCCTAATAATGGCTGCACATCCGCTGACTCTGCTGTTGAACAACATGCCGCTGCAAACTGCAAGGTGATTTTTAATTTTGTGCCATAGAACTTATGATGTTTATCAATTTAGTTTCTCTTGTGGGGGAAGGAAGTGTTTTTGGTTCACGTGTCCATCGTCATTTTCCTATGCACGTCATTTTTTACAAATTTGGGCCGATTTTATAAATTATAAACGTTTTTCTTCTGCATAAAATGACTTTTAGATTCAAACGAACTACATAGACAGTAACAAATCTGGTGTCGTTTGAAATTAAAATTTAATTTGTTGTATGATAAACTTGCAGATTTGTCTATTATATTCTATAATACTTTTTTTACTAGAGGTAGTTTGATTATGTCTTATTACTATTTTAGTTGTTAGATGGTAAATACATTTCAACCTTATATAATATGTCGTTTATGGTTAAAATGCATTTACCCTTTCAATACTTGTACCATCTTAATGAATTTCGCGTAATTTTACTTGCAGGTCTTGGTTGTTGTTAATCCCGCAAACACCAACGCTTTGATCTTGAAGGAATTTGCACCATCCATCCCCGAGAAGAACATTACTCGTTTGACAAGGCTAGACCATAACAGGGCTCTTGGACAAATCTCAGAGAAACTTAACGTTGAAGTATCAGACGTCAAGAATGTTATCATCTGGGGTAACCACTCGTCAACTCAGTACCCTGATGTGACTCATGCCACTGTTGGAGGTAAACCTGCCCCAGAGCTCATTAAGGATGACGAATGGAAATTTCAGTTTACGATACTATGAGATCTTACTGGAAATTGCACAGGTACTTGTTATCAAGACGTTTGTTACAGTCGTGGATTTTATGTTACAGTCGTGGAACGTATTTGCATGGTCTAACGTTTTAAGCTAAAAAAATTATCTGTATGTTGCAGTATCATTCCCTTTGGATCTTGTGAGACGGCTGATGCAGTTGGAAGGAGTAGGTGGTTGCCAACAACACAAAAAAAAGATACCCAAACTTTACATGTTCACTCGTGAACATCGAATTAAAGTTGAGATTTGTGAACAAAATATCTTTTTATAGTTTGTTCAGTTGTAAACACACACGATTGTTCATAGATGAACATCCTTCACTCGTGAACACCGAATTAAAGTCGAGATTCATGAACAAAATATTTTTTTATAGTTTGTTCAGTTGTAAACACACACGAGTTCATAGATGAACATCCTATTAGTGGTTTCGCTAAAACTCGCTAGTATTGTATAATTATGTTCATACTTAAAAAATTTAGATTTATTTGTTTATATTCAGTATGTATTTTATTGAAGTTATTAGTTTTTATATCTGTGTTTCGTTACATTTAGATTGTGTTTTCACTTACAAAAAATGTCATGGAAAAAGAAAAATAAGAAATTGTAGAGATATAAATTTTGAGAATATGTTTTGTAAAAAATTGTTCAGATGTGCACATAAAAAGATGGTTCAATGGAAAAATAAATAAAAGTATAAGAGAAAAACCACTATCTATATAATTAAATAAAACAAAAATAAAAAAATTAATCAATTACTAATTTACCCTTTTAATTAAAATAATAAAATCTTAATATTAAAAAAAATGAGTGGTCTAGAATGAGTTCTCGCAGTTCTCGCAAAAAATTGAGTTCTCGCATGAACCAGTCCCTATATATATATATATATATATATATATATATATATATATATATATATAGGTGGGTTCATTTAGGAACCATCAATTATTTAGGAACCATTAGGAACCATTTTTAGGCAAGGTGACAATTTTGTAATTAAGTCAAATCCCCAAATTGGAAATCAATTAAAACCCACTTTAAAATACTAATTAACTTTAAATTAACATATCTAGAGTATAACTAGGTTTTAGGAAAAACTAAATACACCATTAAAACAAGCATTTAATTATCTTTCCAACGAGCACCCACTTGATATACTTTTGACGATTTTTTTTTTTTTTTTTTTTTAGTGAGTTTCGGTATATACACTAGTGTATATACTAAATATTCACCAGTGTATATATTAATTCACCAAAAACACATCTAAACCATATACACTATACACTAGTGTATACACTATATTCACTAATGTATACGAATCTTTATATTAATTTCCTTTTAATTGTGAATACGCAATATACAAAAGTGAATATACAATATATATATACACAAGTGAATATACAATATACATCAGTGAATACGCAATATACACAAGTGAATATACAATATACACCAGTGAATACCATGTATTCAATAGAGAATACATCTTATACATTAGTGAATATAGTGTATACACTAGTGTATATTGTATAAATACACTAGTGTATAACTATACATTAGTGAATATAGTGTATACACTAGTGTATAAATACACTACTGTAGTGTATAAATACATTAGTGTATAACTATACATTAGTGAATATAGTGTATACACTAGTGTATAGTATATATGGTTCAGATGTGTTTTTTGTGAATTAGTATATACACTGGTGAATATTTAGTATATACACTAGTGTATATACCGAAACTCACTGAAAAAAAAAAAAAAAAAAAAAGTCGTCAAAGTATATCAAGTGGGTGCTCGTTGGAAAGATAATTAAATGCTTGTTCTAATGGTGTATTTAGTTTTTCCTAAAACCTAGTTATACTCTAGATATGTTAATTTAAAGTTAATTAGGATTTTAAAGTGGTTTTAATTGATTTCCAATTTGGCTCTCAATTTTGACTTAATTACAAAATTGTCACCTTGAGTTTAATTACAAAACTGCCACCTTGCCTAAAAATGGTTCCTAATGGTTCCTAAATAATTACATGGTTCTTAAATGAAACCAACTATATATATATATATATATATATATATATATATATATGTGGAGTAGAATCAAATAAAAAGTTATAAATTTTTAAAATGTTGAGATATAATGTGGAAAATACATGTGGCAATTTATGTGAATTTTTTTTTTTTTTTTTTTTTTGTAATAAAAAAAATAATATTTTTTTATTAAAAAAAAAAATATAAAAAAAAGGGATTTTGGAAAAAAAAATTTGAATTTTTTTTTTGATAACGTAATATGCCAATGTCATATGATGTACATTAATGATACACACAAAATATGATGCACATTAATGATGCACATAAAAAAGTTTTGATATTCAATTATGATGTATACAAAAAAGCTATAATATTCAACTATGATGCACACATAAATGTTCATCATAGGTGTGCATAATAAATGTGCATCATATTTTTTTCCTATATAACTTTTTTCGAGCCAAAAAAAAAAAATTCCTAGAAAAAGTTTCGATTTTTTATTTTTTATTTTTTATTAGAAATATTATTTTTTTATTAAAAATATAAAAAAATATTTTTTTTTCCAAAGTTGTCACATTTCACTACAAGAATGCTTCCTCCACTTTTTACAAAATATAAGACTTTTTTCACAACAACCCTTTTATATATATATATATATATATATATATATATATATATATAGTAACTGGATCGGGTAAGAATGACCCAAGGTATAGGAACGCTAAGAACCAATGCTGACCGTCCGATTAAGTGATGATCATCAGCAGTAACCTTACTACTGATCAGTAGTAACCTTACTACTGATCAGTAGTACCATTCTACTCATCAGTGGTACCCTTCTACTCATCAGTGGTACCCTTCTACTGATCAGTAGTAAGGTTCCTACTGATCAGTAGTAAGGTTACTGCTGATAATCATCACTTAATCGGACGGTCAGCATTGGTTCTTAGCGTTCCTAGACTTTGGACTGTTCTTATCCGAAACTCACCCTATATATATATATATATATATATATATATATATATATATATATATATATATATATATAGAGGTGGGTTCATTTAGGAACCATCAATTATTTAGGAACCATTAGGAACCATTTTTAGGCAAGGTGGCAATTTTGTAATTAAGTCAAATCCCCAAATTGGAAATCAATTAAAACCCACTTTAAAATACTAATTAACTTTAAATTAACATATCTAGAGTATAACTAGGTTTTAGGAAAAACTAAATACACCATTAAAACAAGCATTTAATTATCTTTCCAACGAGCACCCACTTGATATACTTTTGACGGCTTTTTTTTTTTTTTTTTTTTTTAGTGAGTTTCGGTATATACACTAGTGTATATACTAAATATTCACCAGTGTATATACTAATTCACCAAAAACACATCTAAACCATATACACTATACACTAGTGTATTCACTATATTCATTAATGTATACGAATCTTTATATTAATTTCCTTTTAATTGTGAATACGCAATATACAAAAGTGAATATACAATATATATATACACAAGTGAATATACAATATACACCAGTGAATACGCAATATACACAAGTGAATATACAATATACACCAGTGAATATCATGTATTCAATAGAGAATACATCTTATACATTAGTGAATATAGTGTATACACTAGTGTATATTGTATAAATACACTAGTGTATAACTATACATTAGTGAATATAGTGTATACACTAGTGTATAAATACACTACTGTAGTGTATAAATACACTAGTGTATAACTATACATTAGTGAATATAGTGTATACACTAGTGTATAGTATATATGGTTCAGATGTGTTTTTTGTGAATTAGTATATACACTGGTGAATATTTAGTATATACACTAGTGTATATACCGAAACTCACTGTAAAAAAAAAAAAAAAAAAGTCGTCAAAAGTATATCAAGTGGGTGCTCGTTGGAAAGATAATTAAATGCTTGTTCTAATGGTGTATTTAGTTTTTCCTAAAACCTAGTTATACTCTAGATATGTTAATTTAAAGTTAATTAGGATTTTAAAGTGGTTTTAATTGATTTCCAATTTGGCTCTCAATTTTGACTTAATTACAAAATTGCCACCTTGAGTTTAATTACAAAATTGCCACCTTGCCTAAAAATGGTTCCTAATGGTTCCTAAATAATTACATGGTTCTTAAATGAAACCAACTCTATATATATATATATATATATATATATATATATATATATATATATATATATATATATATATAGTGAGGTTCAAAAGGATCTTCAATTCTCTAAAGATCTATGGATCCATTTCCTAGTTATACATTTTTTACTTAATATTTTTTTTTTTTTTTGCTATGTTTTACTTAACTTTTTTTTTTTTTTTCAAAATCAAATGTGAATTTTTTGTAAAAAATTGAAATCACATGTGATTTAAATAACCAAAATTTATAAATTTTAAAGTCACACTTGAAAAATTTGTTTCTCGAAAATCAGATGTGATTTATTAAGCAAAATAGTTTGTAGGTTAAAAATCAAATGTGATTTTGGTAAAAAATAATCAATAATTTTTTAAAATCGAAACCTGATTTTACCCATAAAAGATTTGTAGATTGAAAATCACATGTGATTTTTAAAAAGTAAGGTTGAAAATCAAATGTGATTTTCGGAAGAAAACAAAAATAAAATGTAAATAAAAAGGTAAAAGAAAAAAGTAAAAAAAAATTTTAGAAAAAAGTAAAAAAAAAGAACAAAGATATAAGAAAAAATGGGTGGTTAGGAAGGGATTCGGATCTCTAGAGAATTAGGGATCTATTTTGAACCCCAATCTGTGCCTAGTCGTAGTTTTATTTTATCTTATTTATTTAACTTTTATCTTGTTTTTTATTTCTTTCTTATTAATTATAACTTCTATATGAACTTAAAAGACACTTTTGAAAGCAGATTTCTCTTTTTCTGTTATTCAATTGCATACATGATCATCATATTATGAACAACATTTGAACTATGAGGTCGAAAACATATACGGACAATTGTTAAGTTTCGTGTATGCTCACATTATCTTTTTTTTAAAACATTTCACACTTTAAATACATTTCGTTTCATTGTCTTTTAGAGTCTAGTCAGGGAGAGGAAAAACGACACTTATAGACGCGACTTATAGGCAATATTTCATATATAATCTCTGGTAAAGTTATTTTACGATACTATGTATAAAAGAAGAGAGAAATATGTTCACTCACAACCTGATCATGTTCACTAGCTAACCCCGCTATATTGGGCCTTACATATCAGTTTCCCAAACGGCTATGAACTTCGCACCCCCTCACCTTTTTCAGACCTTGACATTCGTAATTACGCTGCAATGTCCACACCTCTACAAATCCTAATGCGTCATGAGAGTCCGACTCATCCTTACGCACTTGCATCAGTTAGATTAGAATTTTGTAACATTTTAAAATAAGCACTTTCCAAAGCAGCCAAACACTTCCCAAACACCCTATAAGTAAACTCTAAAGAAGCTCGATTTCCATTAACAAATCGGTAATATATAACGTACTCACGTTATTATAAAAATTCGTACAAACCTGTAACAATATATAGCACATAATTAATGGTATGTGCAAATCAAACATCATAAAACTTGTGCACTGATTTTGGAGCTCTGATTGATGGAAGATCAACAAGGCTGTCGTTTTTTAAGAAGTCTTGATACCATTTTGCTGACAATTTGGGTATCCGATCAAATGTTTTGGGATCAACATAATGTAACCCGAATCTCACTTTGTAACCAAACGTCCATTCATAGTTGTCCATCAATGACCACATGAAATAGCCACGGACATCAGCTCCATTCCTGTCATTCCAAATAAAACTCGACCTCATTTTGACTTCCAATTCATGGCCAAATTTACTATTTGTCAAGTATAAATTCAAATAAATCTGGTTGAAACTTAAGGACATAATCTTTGTATTCGTAACTTTCTATAGTAAGGTCAATATACTCGCTGTTTTTTTCAAAACGTGTTAATAAACTAACATCAACTTTCACGATGGAAAACAGTTTGTTTGACTATAAAGTCAAAGTATAACAAACTCACCTTATGGCTTTGGCTAAAGAAGCAAGATATGTTTGATGGAATTCAACTCGTTTGACATCGTTCACAATCTCTTCAACTTGTAC
The DNA here is from genome assembly GCA_910822075.1 of Senecio squalidus. Taxonomy (NCBI): domain Eukaryota; kingdom Viridiplantae; phylum Streptophyta; class Magnoliopsida; order Asterales; family Asteraceae; genus Senecio; species Senecio squalidus. The sequence continues at coordinate 7,384,528 of CAJVGC010000060.1, forward strand.
ATCCTGCACATTTGGTGACGAATAGCCTGAGACAAAATTACAGAAATATAAAGAACTGGTGATATAAATTTATAATAAGGTAATGTCCAACTAAAACATGTTGATAACAATAAAACTTACCATTTTCGGTAATAAACATGGGCGTATTATTGTACCTAGTTTTAACATAGTTAACAATCCCTTCCATGCCTCTAGGAACTACAAAAAATCTCGGCATTGATGTCTGTTGAATGCAAAATTTGTAACTTTATAAAACCAATTATAACGTAAAAAAATAAAAAATAAATAAATAAAAAATTAGTACGGGTTCACCAATGAGCACGCCATTGCGCTCTCCCGTAATGTCCACGAAACCATATATAACACGATTAGCGCTGTCTAAGCAGTTAAGATTGGTACAATCCTTGGTATATATAGCTGAATAATGGTTTATTCCAATGAAATCAATACTGTTTCTCATAAAATCCTTTTCCTCGGGGGAGAATTTGGGTAGCTCGTCTCCATGGTATTCATGCATTTCTTGAGGGTAATCACCAAAAATAGGCGGATCAAACGACCTGTTTAAGAATAAAAATTGCAACTTTTTTATACCCTTTCGTGTGACTAAGCTAGGAATTAATATATCGTCCATAGAGAGTTAATAAAATCAACTTTGATTTAAGTTAGTAACTTAAACACCACATGAGATATAACAATCAACATGATCAAAAGTTACCGAATAGTTACCTGTTTGGTAACGATGAGACAGCCTAAATCAAAGAATAGGTTAACTAAACAAAAATTGGACCAAAGTTGCTTATTTTTTTTATTCAATTAGACGATAAGAAAATTACCAGCCAGTATTAAAGATCATGGCTCTTTCGGCAGCTTTGTGGTCTAAATCACTGTCTGTAAGTGGTTCATACATGAAACAGTGCGCTACCAATCCTATCAATCCACCTTGTTTCGGCTACACGAACAAATCTAAAGATTATGATCCTTTTTTATTCCAAAAATGAATACCTTATATGAAACAAGAATTAGAACTTAGTGAATTGCCTGAAATTTCTCTCGATATAGTTTTGAGGCCTTCCCATGGGCCAATAACATGTTATGCATAGCTAACAGAGGCTCGATATCAGAATTCCCGGCTTGACAATTTCCAAAAGGCTGTGAGCAGCGAGCCGGTGGATATACCCCTTTTATATAACCCATTTCTGCAGCCAAATTTGGTTCATTAATCGTGATCCAATACTTCACTCGGTCTCCAAAACTCTTGAAACAAGTTTCTGCAAAATGTACAAAATCGTCCCTGGGAGAAATATATTACTACTAAGTACTAATCTGACCAGAAAATAATTATCAAAATTTTGGGACTAAAAAGGATAATTAAGCATACTGCATTTGTGGGTCAAGCCAAGACCCATATCTGTCTTCGAGTTCTTGAGGTAGATCTTGATGGTGAATTGTCACGAACGGCTCGATTCCTGAACAGCTTCACCATATTATTTCTTTTGTTAACCAAGAAAAGTATTAATCAGAAAAGGCGTTTAAATCCGACTAGATACAAGCTTTGACTTAAGAATGACGATAATACATCACGATTCACCTTTTAGTACAAGATTATCAATGATCTTATTGTAAAACATAATTCCCAGAGGATTAACTTCACCAAATCTTCCTCCTTCAAGAATTATAAAAAATAAAACATCATTTAAAAGACTTAGAAGAATAAGAAATGAATGACGAAATAAGGCATGATTTTGAAACTATACTTGGAAGAATTCTAGTCCAAGAAATCGAAAACCGATATGCTTCTAAGCCTAGAGAATGCATCATCTCAATGTCTTTCTGTTCAAAAATCAAGGTAGATTACATTATGTACATACTCAGTCTAAATCGACAACAATCCCCGTTAAACTCCATATATAATCAAATCATGAAAAGAATAACATTAGACAACCTACATTAAATGGACAATATTATTGGACCACCTAAAATAAAACTCTTGAACGTGTTACATAAATGTTTTATAATACAGTATAGAAGAACGAGCAAGTAAAAGAATTGATACCATAAACATATGGTAATGATTATCTGCGACATCTCCATTTTCGCCGTTATCTCCACATCCTGAATAACATATAATGTATATAATATATTAACTCAATACACTCGAGTTTAATATATAGAGCACCCATCAGCCTTACGCTACACGAACATCATAAGGCTGATGGGCTAAACTAGAGCTAACTCTATACAACAAACTCGAGTAATTACTATGTTACTAAAAAACGACACAAACCTTTGGTGTGACAAAAAACATCCCAATTGCTAAGAGATTTGCCATCTTCAAGATATGCTCCTTCAACCTGCAAAAAAAAAATGACATTTTTATACGATGAAAAATAAGTCAAACATGGAAATAGTGAAAAAGATTACTTGATAAGCAGAAGTAGCTGCTCCGAATAAAAACCCGGGTCCAAAATCGGATCTTTTTAATGGGTTTTCTTGTTCAGATTCTAATACACCGCCATTAATGGAAGCTTCAAGAATCCAAGAACAAGCAAAAATGAGACAAATTGGAAGTAATTGTAATTCCATTATTGATCATAGCCTAATAAGATTTCTTTCTAATTATAGTAATAGCTTTTTTTTTCTTTTAACAAAAATGATCGAAATACACTTAGAAAAAACGAGATAGTAATATTTTATTATATACTATTAGCGTTGAAAAGTTTTGTGTAGAAAAAAAAATTATGACATTTTATATTTAAGGGAATACAGTAATAATTGAAACATTATATTAATATGAATTAAAAATTGACAACAAGGTGCTTCTTATCCATCTATCGCATTATCTTTCTTTAATATATAATAAAAAAGAGACTTTAAATGTCAAATTTCAAAAGTTAACATTTTTTATTTCAATCGCTAAATCAAATTTATGATGTCATCAATACTACTTTTATTTTACATCCTTTTGCAATACATAATAACATTCTCTATTTAATTCCTATCTCAACTAAAATAAAAACAAAATTCTAATTTCCTTATAAAATCACTCAGTTTGGACTATGATTTACCTTATTTTATTTTAAAATCTCTTATAAAAAATATCAAAACATGTGTATAAACGTACATATGTATATATTATTATAATTATAAACAACATGTGTATAAACGTAAAGGTATATATGTTATTATTCGTATAACATTGTATTTTCATAATAACTTAAAATCTATATATATATATATATATGGAAAAGTGAATATGAGGCTGTTACACATTTAAGCTTACATGCAAAACTCATCAAAAAATATGTCGTTTTTTAAATTTCTTCAAATCTATATAATTTTAATCATATTTATCAAACTAACTTTACAAATTTTTATCTATTCACATATTTTTCTTTATTAATCGTGTTTTTTAAAAATATAAGTTTTTTTGTCATCACTGGGCATCTATCGAAGTAACTTTTTATAACTTCTTCATAATAAACAAGGCCCCCCTGCATTTTGGGGATCTCCTCTCCTTTAATGAATATAGGACAAATAAAGGGTTGAAAAACATTTAAACCATCAAACGACATAGTTTTTAATGAGTTTCGTATTTAAGCTTACATGTGTAACAGCCCCATATTCATTTCCCCTATATATATATACTAGGGAAACTAAAAGGCTGTGCATAGCACAGCCCTGTCAGGTTTACGATGAGTTCTAAGATGTTCAACTGTTGCTGGTTTATGCTGAGTTTTACGAATTTGATATAGGAAACGCAATTGTGGTCAAATAAATAATCAACTAAACTAATACAATGATAAGGATTATGTTAATATGGTGAAGAGAATACCACACTACATCAAAATACTCATACATTGATAAGTTGATGTTTTAAACATAAAAACTATTCAATAAATTTAAATAAGTGTACCAACTTCATGAATGACCAATATATAATATTGGGAGGAAAGAAACCCAACCTTTTAATTATTTCAAATTTCAAATTAAGATAAGGTAGAGAGGTATTCATTTATCATTAGACATGCTCATTCAGCTTCGCTCAAAGCATATAAATATTAGAATATTACTTTGTGACATTTAGTATACATAACCCATGGCTCATGGGTAAAGAATCTCGATTCAATGGTGAACCTTTTAATTGATTAAGTGAAAAGTTTAATAAAGGACAAAATATTTTAAAAGGAGTTTGAAATTTCGAAATACTTAGAGAGTACATACATTTCATATATATAATTTGGCAAATAACAATGTTCTATGAACAATGTCATTTGTCTTTTATATATATATATATATATATATATATATATATATATATAACAAATTTAGATAAGAAAAGCATTTGATACCGGGATGGTAAGTCACACACCCCACGAACCCAAATTCAAGCCCTGCAATCAATAGTTTTACAAAAAACATATTTTTAAAGTTTTTAAAAAAGACCAATTAGTCGCTACACTTAAACTTTAAAATATTACAGAACAGTCTTTGTATGTTTTTTATTATACTCTTTTAGATGTCTATTATTATTTCGCATATCTTTTTATTGAAAATCAAATGTTTTCTTTAATTTTTAAATCAATTAAATAAAATATTAAGTTACATTTTTTTTAATTTCTTTTACCGAAACATATAATATATTCATATTAATAAGTAAATGTTATGAAAATTACTTTGTTTGAGTTTTGGGTTACGATATTAAATAAGGTACAAAATTTTCATTTATTTTATTTTTTATACAATTAAGTGTATAAATTTTTTAGCAAAGTTAGGACTAAATAGTAAGTTGTCCAAGTAGTTGAAATTTATACCGTTTTATTTAAAGACGTTTGACTCTCTTCTATACTACTTTTTGTGAGTTTCAATTGTTAAAGTTTTGTTTTTTTCTCAAATGTTTATTAATGAATAGATACATTTCTAACATCTGCCTGAACGCACAAATAATAAATCCTCGTCACTCCAATTAATAAAACTTAAATCTCACCCTCTAGCTTTTGACATCTCAATCCAAAGTTTTGCTTGAACTTGAAATAGAAACTAAAAATCATATGAACATTTTCATAATAACTACACCATTTGAAAAACCATAAGTTAAACTATAAGGCCTATTTTGACCTTTATCAAACTATAAAGCTTATTAATCCCCATACTAATAAGAGAACAAATGCATTAGGTGAATCACGAGTATATAAATTCAAAATGAAACCAATTTTATTAAATTGCTAAATCATAACAGGTTTTGAAACCCCAATAATCTTCTTTAAATCCAAGTCCAGAAGATACAAAATGTGATCGTCATTTTGAGTTGAGACTTAAAGGATCACGAAAGAAGTCTCTTTCTTCAATTAAATCACTTGTACTACTCTGAACTACATAATTATCAATCGCATATTTTTATTTGTATCTTGAATAAGTAAGGAAAATCATAGTATAGGGAATTTAGAACTTACAAAATAATTATGTTGTGACAACCCACAAAAATCCAGGTTCACACCGACTAAATTCTTTTAACACTATTACTCAACTTGTATATGTTTTCAATTATGTACGACCGGTAAGTCACACTATGCATAAAGAATGCTTAATAACTATGTCTAAACATATACGGATACCGGAATTAGGTATACGGGATTCGCTTTACGTAAACGTATATATTTTTACAACTATATTTCTAGTCCAACATGAAAGGCATAAAACTCTAACTTTGCATTCACCACCTTTGCATGAATTGTTGCATGCATGTATTATGACTTTTTCAACTTGCATAAACCACCAACTAGACATCAAAAACAAGCATGTAAACCCTAGACTATAGAAAATTCTCATTTTCTCCCCCTCCCCATTCCCTCCTAGGATTCTCCTTGAATTCTAACCAACTTGGTTACTTGGTTACTTGTTTGACTAAGATTGGAAACTTACATACACCAACACCTCCCATACCAATCACTTACACACTTACACCACCATACCAATCAATGACCTCAAACTAGGGTTGAAACAATCACTAACTAAGGTTGAAACCTAACCCAACTCACCCTCTATAAATAGAATGCCTTAGCATTCATTTATCCTTGCTCAAAACTCACAAATCACCTCCCCACTCTCTCTCTAAAATTGGCAAAAGGAAAGAAGAAGAAAGAAATCACCAACACACATCAAAACCCTAGTTCTAAGCTTTGATCATAAAGAAGAAGCATCAAGTCTTGCATTCATATACATTTAGGTATGTTCTATAAAGCCTTCTCATGCATCATATTTACATATTTACATTTCATAAAATCTAAGTCTTTTATACAAAAACATGGGTTAAATAAAGAGAAGTTAAGTTATTTTGTTAACCGGAAACTTGCACCGACTTGTAGACACTTTTTAACCATCTTAACCAAATGTTTTGGATAAACCATTTTAAACAAAAGATACTTCTACGTTTTCTGAAGATTTAGACATAAAAATCATAATTTTTGGATATGTTTAAGTATTTTAAAAGTATTTTACGCAACAATATACGTTTCAGCTACATAAACTGTCTACACGGACTGTTTTTGGGAAATCTGGGAAAACGAACATTAAAACATAATAGGAGACCTTATCTATGTTAAAGTTAACTCAAAAACGAACGTTTCGATATAAGATTCGTTAAAAACGGATAAATATCAAGCAAGATATACCATTTTGAAGTTTGACCAAATTCCTTGACCCCCAAACTGCATACCAGCGGACCTTTTATTAAATATGGGAAAAATGGTTTTGAATTGGTCCATGAGACCTGTGTCAATTGAAAGATAAATCAAATGCCTACATTTCCATAAAAAGAACACTAAAAACGGATAAACGACCAAGGAGTTATGATATTTTCAAGTTAACATGTACTTTGAGAAAACCCTAAAACTTACTGTTAGTATTTCTGTTATAAATAGCAGTAGACTTTCAATCTGGTTTCAAGGCCTAAAATATTTGAAAGGTATTTCAAACTCGGTCGTTTCTATATAAGATTCATTAAAATCGGATAAGAAACGTGTGAGATATGTTACTTTAAAGTTGGGTAAAACTTAAAGACACGTGCTGAGTTTTTATAAACTTTTATAAAAACTAACTTTTAAAACCAACTCGATAATAATAGCGATAACACAATACTAGGGAGCTTTGTATGCAATGATTCCATCTCGATATTTCGTAGTGCCGAGCTTTCTGGATTTACGATTTAAAGTGTCCTAGCTCCGCATGCGATTATAGAATGGTCTTGTATATAATGGCCCGAACGGTGTTAGTTTATTATTATTAAACCCAAACCTTAACCCTACCTTATTCATATATATACATACATTTTCATGTGCATTGCACTAGAATATAAAAACCTTAATTCCAAAACTTAATAGGTCAAGGTTAGACCTACCTGATTCTCGGATTTGAGACTCCTACGTGTTGGCTTACACACACTGCCTCATTACTTTTAGCTGGCTTGCTAAGGTGAGTTCATAGCCCCGCTTTTTACTTGTTTTTATAACATACTTGGGGTGAGATTACATGCTCTTTTACTTATGGACACAAGTACTTAAAACCTTTACTAGTTGCCTAAGTTACCAATAAGCCAAAGGAAATTCCCCTATCATGAATCGTTAGTTAAGGACTTAAGCGCGATTGTATTGGATAGATCTATTAGGGTTTGACAACCCTCACCCAACGGCTAGACGATGTAACCCACGTCTACCACAACTAACTCGTGGACTCGAGTAGGGTGCTTTACTTTTGAAACTATATATGTTATTGGCTATAACATAGGAACACTTATGGGGTAAGGAACTTTGTTACGCTTCGATGTCATGAGCTTAGGTGCAACTGTAAGACTTTACTTAAACGGAAATCTTGTGGTCCACCTTATTACTAAACTAAACCTATGAATTCACCAACTTTATGTTGACTTTAGCATGTATGTCTCAGGTGCTTAGTCGAAAGGGCTTTCGACGGAGGGATTTTGGGATATGACAGAGTCGCATATTTCAAACTCACGCTTTTGGGAGATTTCCCTTGCATTACTTATTTTCTTTTAAGTTATGTAATGTAAATCTTTGTTTTGTGAACTCTGGTAACACTTTTCCTTAATCATGTAAAACTCTGATTTTCATTATCAATGAATGTATGTTTTTTTTTAAAACGACTCATATAGAGGTCGTTCGCCTATATATCATTGCTATCTGGGACCCATGAAGTCAACACCTCGAGTCTCGGGAACACGAGATTTGGGGGTGTGACAGATTGGTATCAGAGCTCTGGTTATAGCGAACTAGGTTGCATTAATATTCCTAGGCTATAACTGCGTTATACAACTAATTGATTCCGCACTACTATACTTTTATAAGTTGATTATTTACGACCATTTGGGCCTTGTCACAACATGTCTACCCCTCACTACATCATATTGTCCGACTCTGAGGACGAATACCTCCCTATACCTACTGTCGACCTATCTGGCTTCGACTCCGATATAGATATGGACATTTCCTCATAGATGTTAGGATCACATGTCACTCCACATTTCTCACCTACATTTGACGACGAGATCGTCACCAATCCCGCATCGACCGTCAATGAGCCGATGGAGACCGACCCCTCCGAGGAGGAGGAGCCTAGCGAGGAGGAGCCCAACAATGAGGATCCCAGTGAGGAGGAGATCGAGACCACTACCACTCCTACCCTTGTTTTTGCACCACCCACTGCTCCATTTTCCTCACCCTTCTTCTACAGGAGGCATGGCAACAAACCACTCACCCGTGCCACGGATAGGAAGTCCGTGAGACTACCCCGATAGGAGCTTTGTATCTACAAAATTTAAAACTTTGATCAATAATGCCCAACTACCTTAGAAGCTAAGTACACAATAGAACTAGCAAACGGGAAATTGGTAACAACAAATAGTATCATTCGAGGTTGTACCTTAACCCTAGCTGACCACACATTCAATATCGACCTAATACCTATTCAACTCGGAAGTTTCGACATAGTAATAGGAATGGATTGGCTATCTCTAAATCACGCCGAAATCATATGTAACGAGAAGATTGTCCGTATTCTCCGCACCGACGGGAAAACTCTTTTGATCAAGGGAGATGGGAGCCGATCAAATTTAAGCATCATATCCAACTTAAAAATCCTGAAGTACTTACAGAAAGGATGTGACGCCTATTTGGCTTACATGACGGAGACGGAGACAAAGGAGAAACAACTAAACGACGTACCGATTGTTCGAGAATTTCCCGAAGTCTTCCCAGAAGACTTACCCGGACTTCCACCTCCAAGACAAGTCCAATTTCACATCGATTTAGTGCCAGGAGCCGCACCAGTGGCTCGAGCACCGTATCGACTCGCTCCATCGGAAATGGAAGAGTTATCCAACCAACTCCAAGAGTTACTAGATCGAGGATTCATTCTTCCAAGTTCCTCACCTTGGGGAGCACCAGTTCTTTTTGTCAAAAAGAAGGATGGATCCTTCAAGATGTGTATTGACTACAGAGAACTGAACAAGCTAACCGTGAAGAATCGTTATCCACTTCCAAGGATTGATGATCTTTTCGATCAGCTTCAAGGATCAAGTATCTACTCTAAAATTGACCTACGGTCAGGTTATCATCAACTTAGAGTACTAGAAGAAGATGTTCAGAAAACCGCATTTAGAACTCGCTATGGTCACTACGAATTCCAGGTTATGCCTTTCGGTTTGACCAACGCACCGGCGGTATTCATGGATCTTATGAATCGGGTGTGTAAACCGTACGTGGATAAGTTTGTGATCGTATTCATTGATGACATCTTGATATATTCGAAAAGTAAGAAAGAACATGAAGAGCATTTGAGGTTAATCCTTGAATTACTAAAAAAGGAGGAATTGTACGCAAAATTTTCTAAGTGTGAATTTTGGATCGAGAAGGTTCAATTCCTTGGCCACGTTATCTACAGTCAAGGCATCCACGTAGACCCAGCAAAAATTGAATCTATTAAGGATTGGGCTGTCCCTAGAACCGCAACGGAAATACGCCAATTCTTAGGTCTTGCCGGTTATTACCGACGCTTCATCGAAACTTTCTCCAAAATAGCTAAAGCCTTGACGAGGTTTACGCAGAAAACTGACAAGTTCATTTGGGGTGAAGAACAAGAGTCAGCATTCCAATTATTGAAGCAGAAGCTTTGTTGTGCACCGATTCTATCATTGCCCGAGGGAACAGAGGATTTCGTGGTATATTGCGACGCATCACACAAAGGATTAGGTTGTGTGTTAATGCAAAGGGAAAAGGTTATCGCCTACGCCTCACGACAGCTCAAAACTCACGAAGAAAACTACACAACACATGACTTAGAGTTAGGAGTTGTAGTGTTCGCACTCAAGATCTAGAGACACTATTTATACGGCACTAAGTGTACAGTGTTCACAGATCACAAGAGTCTGCAACACATTCTTGATCAAAAAGAATTGAACATGAGGCAGCGTCGTTGGATCGAACTACTTAGTGATTACGATTGTGACATCCGTTACCATCCTGGAAAAGCCAACGTAGTGGCAGACGCTCCAAGCTGAAAGGAGAGAGCTAAACCATTACGAGTTCGAGCTTTGGTTATGACGATTCAATCGAATCTACCCACTCAAATCCGCGATGCTCAAATCGAAGCCCTTAAAGACGAAAACATAAAGAACGAAAACCTGCGAGGTATGGACAAATCATTCAAAACCAAAAGCAATGGAACCAAATGTTTTAAGGACAGAAGTTGGTTACCCCGCTTTGGAGGATTAAGAGATTTAATCATGAAAGAATCACACAACTCCACTTACTCCATACATCCCGGATTGGACAAAATGTACCAAGACCTCAAGATGCTGTACTGGTGGCCAAATATGAAATCGGAGATCGCTACTTTTGTGAGCAAATGTTTAACATGCTCAAAAGTAAAGCTTAAATACCAAAAACCTTCTGGATTATTGATACAACCCGAGATACCTCAATGGAAATGGGAAGGAATAGAAATGGACTTCATCACAAAGCTACCCAAAACCCCGCACGGTTACGACACTATCTGGGTAATAGTTGATCGTCTAACAAAGTTCGCGCATTTTCTACCCATCAAAGAGACAGACAAAATGGAAAAATTAACACGGTTATACCTTAAAGAAGTCGTCTCTAGGCATGGGGTTCCTGTTTCGATCATATCTGATAGAGATAGTCATTTCACATCTAGATTCTGGCAATCATTGCAAAAGGCTCTAGGAACGCGTCTGGATATGAGCACTGCATATCACCCACAAAACGACGGCCAAAGCGAAAGAACGATCCAAATGTTGGAGGATATGTTACGAGAATGTGTGATCGATTTTGGAAAGCGATGGGATTTACACTTGCCCTTAGCAGAATTCTCCTACAACAACAGTTATCACACCAGCATCAAGGCTGCACCATTTGAGGCACTTTACGGACGAAAGTGCCGATCACCCGTGTTTTGGATCGAAGTTGGGGATAGCCAACTTATTGGTCCAGATATTCTTCACGAGACCACAGAAAAGATCGTGAAAATTCAGGAGAGACTCCGAACGGCGTGCAGCCGACAGAAGAGTTACGCAGACCGAAGGCGTAAGCCACTAGAATTCCAAGTTGGAGACAAGGTGATGCTCAAAGTCTCACCATGGAAAGGCACCATTCGCTTCGGAAAGCGAGGAAAACTAAACCCTCGATACATCGGACCCTTCAAAATTCTGGAAAGAATTGGACCGGTAGCTTACCGACTCGACTTACCACAAGTACTAGACGGAGTACACAACACGTTCCACGTCAGTAATCTGAAGAAGTGCTTGTCGGATGAAACTCTAATAATCCCACAAGAGGAACTTCAGATTGACACCAAACTAAACTTTATCGAACAACCCGTCGAAATCATGGATCGTGAGATCAAACAACGTCGACAGAGTCGAATACCCATCGTACAGGTTCGATGGAATTCCCGTCGAGGACCTGAATTCACTTGGGAACGAGAGGACCAGATGAAACTCAAGTACCCTCATCTCTTCTCAAACACCCAACCTCCAGAACAAACCAACTAAATTTCGGGACGAAATTTCCATAACAAGGGGAGACTGTGACAACCCACAAAAATCCAGGTTCACACCGACTAAATTCTTTTAACACTATTACTCAACTTGTATATGTTTTCAATTATGTACGACCGGTAAGTCACACTATGCATAAAGAATGCTTAATAACTATGTCTAAACATATACGGATACCGGAATTAGGTATACGGGATTCGCTTTACGTAAACGTATATATTTTTACAACTATATTTCTAGTCCAACATGAAAGGCATAAAACTCTAACTTTGCATTCACCACCTTTGCATGAATTGTTGCATGCATGTATTATGACTTTTTCAACTTGCATAAACCATCAACTAGACATCAAAAACAAGCATGTAAACCCTAGACTATAGAAAATTCTCATTTTCTCCCCCTCCCCATTCCCTCCTAGGATTCTCCTTGAATTCTAACCAACTTGGTTACTTGGTTACTTGTTTGACTAAGATTGGAAACTTACATACACCAACACCTCCCATACCAATCACTTACACACTTACACCACCATACCAATCAATGACCTCAAACTAGGGTTGAAACAATCACTAACTAAGGTTGAAACCTAACCCAACTCACCCTCTATAAATAGAATGCCTTAGCATTCATTTATCCTTGCTCAAAACTCACAAATCACCTCCCCACTCTCTCTCTAAAATTGGCAAAAGGAAAGAAGAAGAAAGAAATCACCAACACACATCAAAACCCTAGTTCTAAGCTTTGATCATAAAGAAGAAGCATCAAGTCTTGCATTCATATACATTTAGGTATGTTCTATAAAGCCTTCTCATGCATCATATTTACATATTTACATTTCATAAAATCTAAGTCTTTTATACAAAAACATGGGTTAAATAAAGAGAAGTTAAGTTATTTTGTTAACCGGAAACTTGCACCGACTTGTAGACACTTTTTAACCATCTTAACCAAATGTTTTGGATAAACCATTTTAAACAAAAGATACTTCTACGTTTTCTGAAGATTTAGACATAAAAATCATAATTTTTGGATATGTTTAAGTATTTTAAAAGTATTTTACGCAACAATATACGTTTCAGCTACATAAACTGTCTACACGGACTGTTTTTGGGAAATCTGGGAAAACGAACATTAAAACATAATAGGAGACCTTATCTATGTTAAAGTTAACTCAAAAACGAACGTTTCGATATAAGATTCGTTAAAAACGGATAAATATCAAGCAAGATATACCATTTTGAAGTTTGACCAAATTCCTTGACCCCCAAACTGCATACCAGCGGACCTTTTATTAAATATGGGAAAAATGGTTTTGAATTGGTCCATGAGACCTGTGTCAATTGAAAGATAAATCAAATGCCTACATTTCCATAAAAAGAACACTAAAAACGGATAAACGACCAAGGAGTTATGATATTTTCAAGTTAACATGTACTTTGAGAAAACCCTAAAACTTACTGTTAGTATTTCTGTTATAAATAGCAGTAGACTTTCAATCTGGTTTCAAGGCCTAAAATATTTGAAAGGTATTTCAAACTCGGTCGTTTCTATATAAGATTCATTAAAATCGGATAAGAAACGTGTGAGATATGTTACTTTAAAGTTGGGTAAAACTTAAAGACACGTGCTGAGTTTTTATAAACTTTTATAAAAACTAACTTTTAAAACCAACTCGATAATAATAGCGATAACACAATACTAGGGAGCTTTGTATGCAATGATTCCATCTCGATATTTCGTAGTGCCGAGCTTTCTGGATTTACGATTTAAAGTGTCCTAGCTCCGCATGCGATTATAGAATGGTCTTGTATATAATGGCCCGAACGGTGTTAGTTTATTATTATTAAACCCAAACCTTAACCCTACCTTATTCATATATATACATACATTTTCATGTGCATTGCACTAGAATATAAAACCTTAATTCCAAAACTTAATAGGTCAAGGTTAGACCTACCTGATTCTCGGATTTGAGACTCCTACGTGTTGGCTTACACACACTGCCTCATTACTTTTAGCTGGCTTGCTAAGGTGAGTTCATAGCCCCGCTTTTTACTTGTTTTTATAACATACTTGGGGTGAGATTACATGCTCTTTTACTTATGGACACAAGTACTTAAAACCTTTACTAGTTGCCTAAGTTACCAATAAGCCAAAGGAAATTCCCCTATCATGAATCGTTAGTTAAGGACTTAAGCGCGATTGTATTGGATAGATCTATTAGGGTTTGACAACCCTCACCCAACGGCTAGACGATGTAACCCACGTCTACCACAACTAACTCGTGGACTCGAGTAGGGTGCTTTACTTTTGAAACTATATATGTTATTGGCTATAACATAGGAACACTTATGGGGTAAGGAACTTTGTTACGCTTCGATGTCATGAGCTTAGGTGCAACTGTAAGACTTTACTTAAACGGAAATCTTGTGGTCCACCTTATTACTAAACTAAACCTATGAATTCACCAACTTTATGTTGACTTTAGCATGTATGTCTCAGGTGCTTAGTCGAAAGGGCTTTCGACGGAGGGATTTTGGGATATGACAGAGTCGCATATTTCAAACTCACGTTTTTGGGAGATTTCCCTTGCATTACTTATTTTCTTTTAAGTTATGTAATGTAAATCTTTGTTTTGTGAACTCTGGTAACACTTTTCCTTAATCATGTAAAACTCTGATTTTCATTATCAATGAATGTATGTTTTTTTTTTAAAACGACTCATATAGAGGTCGTTCGCCTATATATCATTGCTATCTGGGACCCATGAAGTCAACACCTCGAGTCTCGGGAACACGAGATTTGGGGGTGTGACATATGTGCATGCAAAGTTATTATAAAAGAGTATTCTTACTTGTAGAGCATTTATTCGAAATTCAAGTTCGAACATTTGTCTCAAGATGTCCACTTTGAAAAATATAAAATTCGAAAAATTCCAAGCTGCAAAGAATTTGAGTCTAATAACATGAATATAAGACGAGCCCTTATATCTCATCCTAAAATATTATCAGGAACAAAAAGTTTTGAGAAAATGTTACTAATGTAAATAATACCTCGAATGGGTGATAACTTTGGCACATTGTGTACTATTTAAGAACGCTTCATCATGTTGGATTTGTAGAAGCTGCAAAACTCAAACATCTCATGATCGATATAGCTACACAGATACTATGCAAACAAATTTTGAAGCTAAAAATCAGAACAAATAATCCATATAGATAACTCTAAATTACTGAAAATTGATAATTATTTGAGATGAGGCAAACATTAAACTACCATAGTAGGAACGTATGTGTGATTTGTATCAATATCTTGAATAGACAAAAGAAAAGAAACCAAAAGAAAAAAAGATTAGATATGGCGAATGATCATGTGAGCAGGATAAAATGGCATGTAATTAAAGGATGTAAAGGTGTGGGAGGTTGCGTATGGGTGATGGACTGATGGGTTTTTGAGACTTTTGAGACACTCTTCCAACAGTTAGATACTATTACCCCAACCTAACTTTGAATTTGAAGCCAACCTAACTTTGAATTTGAAGCCATGTTTTTTAATTTTAATGCTATGTGTCAATATTTTGGGTGCTGATCTGTCAATCTTCTAGGATGCCTCAAAAACATTAAAGTTGTTTTTATAGTATAGTTAGATATATAGGGATTAGTTCATGCGAGAACTCAAATTTTTGCGAAAACCGCGAGAACTCATTCTTAGCCACTCATTTATTTTTGAATATTAAACATTTTTCTTAAATTAAAAAGGGTAAAATAGTAATCTTCTTATTTGTAATTTAGATTTTTTTTTCCTTTTCTCTCTCATCTTAATTTATTCCTTTTTTTCACTACATAATTCGTGGATTGGCTTAGTATTTTAAATCTTGTGCATTTATGAACAAAAGTTTTTCATTATTAAAAACCTTCAGCCAATGATTTTTTCGCATTGTTACCAATATCGTTCTTTACATAGCAACTAAGAAAACATAAATATACAAATATATTAATTTCACTTTAATGTATATGATAATTCAGTAGGAATTTTTTATTTAGAGAACCCTAACTTTTCAATACTAAACTCACTTTTATGTGTGTTCATATGATCGCACCTTAATGTTTACAAATGAACAGCTGTGATAATATATGAACAACTGTGATAATATATGAACAACTGTGATAATATATGAACACGTGACGATGTTCAGATGTGATGGAGAAAAAAAAATCCAAGAACTAAGTATGATCAAATATGAACAACTCATAATAATCGTAAAAAGTTAAAATAAAAATCCTAAAACTAGGTACAAATCAAAGAAAGAAAATGAGTAAACGAAGGTTTTTTTTCATCATCCTTTATGTTCTTGATTGTAATCTTTGTTTTGCTTATCATCTGCATATTGAAAAATCATTTTACTAATGAATTATTACCATTGAACAATCAAATGGAAATTCACAAACGTTTGGTCAAACAAAAATTAAAAAGAGGCCCACAAAATAATTAAATTATATAAACTCAAACACACATCCACGATTACCAAGTCATACTAATAACGCCCCTCGATCATCCAAAAACCTTTTGCAAATGAAGAACGAAGGCAAAAAAATGGCCCCCTCTTCTGTCTTATCTAAGGACTGCAATTGATCTTAAACTCAAAGAAACACTAACTAAAATCTCATTTACCAATGGGATCATCAGAAAAATGTGTCTTCTTATATAACCGATTACCAATTGTATATAACTTTTTTGTAACTAAATATGATTATTACCTTTGTTGCATTCAAAATATTACATTTCTTCATTTTTTTTTTTATGGGAGATTAACTTTTCAGAAGTACTTTTTTGTTTGGTTTATAATCACAACCAATGCATCAAATATGATCAGCGGATCCAGAAAATTATATGATAGGGGGCATAAAAATGGTTACTTTCAAAACACTTGATTCCAAAATAATCCCAAATATCACCAAACAACGACTAAACATGACATTTGCATTAATAAACAACCCCTTAAACAAGTTTAAAAAAAGGTTTGAAATAAAATTAACAACGAAAAAGGACTAATAAATTTGTTTTCGTTATAATGAAAAAACAATAATAAAAAAAAAATACATGAAAAATATTTACCGTGCAGCCGAAACTGAATATTGATTATTTAAACGTGGATCCATGAAGATGATGGATCTTCACATGGTGGTTTTTTTCTTCTTTTGCGTTGTAAAGGAAATTAAACAAAATTAAATTATAATAAACAAACTTACAACCATCAATCTTGTGTGTTTTTTTCTTCTTTTGCGTTGTAGAAAACAAGAGAATCAATGAAATAGAACAAGAATGAATGGTAATATGCTTTTGCTATGGAAAAAGGAGATTGGATTTTTTTTTTTCTTTTTTGCGTTGAGAGAAGCAGAGAGATAGATGATAAACTTTCACCCACAAATCATGCATTTTAATTAGTATTATGGTAAAAAGACTGATTTATCCTTCATAAATTTATTAACTTTTCTTGATCTTTTGTTTAATTACATTTTTAGTCCAAATCATTTTCATCCATTGATCAAGTGATCCAAAGGCTAGAAATTAGTTCTCGCAGTTCTCGCAAAAATAATGGTTCTCGCATGAACCATTCACTATATACATATATATATATATATATATATATATATATATATATATATATATATATATATATATATATATATATATATATATATATATATATATATATATATATATATAGAGTTGGTTTCATTTAAGAACCATGTAAATATTTAGGAACCATTAGGAACCAATATTCACCATGTATATTTAATATGATATTCACCAGTGTATATACATATAATATTCACCAGTGTATATACATATAATATTCACCAGTGTATATATATATATACATATGTTTTATATACACTGGTGAATATCATATATATACACTGGTGAATATTGGTTCCTAATGGTTCCTAGATATTTAGTGGTTCCTAAATGAACCCACCTCTATATATATATATATATATATATATATATATATATATATATATATATATATATATATATATATATAGAGGTGGGTTCATTTAGGAACCATCAATTATTTAGGAACCATTAGGAACCATTTAATCACCATTAGATCATTTAGATCAAAAATTAAACTCAAGGTGGCAATTTTGTAATAAATCTAAATATTAGGGGCAAAGTGTGATATCAAATTTTATATTCCAGATCTCTTTCTTATTCATATTAAACAAACAAATAAAATATCTCCAGATCCTCTCTTTCTCTCCAACGTGATTCACCCCGAAAATCAGAAATTCACAACCATAATCACTTGGGAATCACGTCGAATGATCCTACAATCAAACAATTAATGATCGAAAAGAAATGTAAGCAATCTAATTAATTTAATTTTCTATTTTAGTTTGTTTTTTCTATTTTTGGGATTTTTAACGATTTTAGGGAATTTAATTTAAAATATTATGAGGATTTTTCAAGTTTTATGTAGATGCAAGCGTATTCATTTGTTATTATCATTGATTCCAATAATTGACAGAGAATTTTGGGGGTTTTCATATATCTAGGGTTTCATTAGTTGAATATGTGTTTAATAATGTAAATTCGGTGTATCTACTAGTGTATATTGCGTATTTACCAGTGAACCCAGTTTATGTATATATTTGTTAATAAAAATTGTTTTTTTTCCTTATTAGTTTATACATCAGTGTATAATCAATATTCATAGTGTTTATAATCAATCTCTTGTATACAAAAGTGAATCCTGATTTATGTACATAATTGCTGATAAACTTGGTGTATTTTTGTTATATTAGTGTATACACTGGTGTATTCACCAGTGTATTCAGAGTGTAAACATTGGTGTATTTTTGTTATATTAGTGTATACACTGGTGTATTCAGAGTGTATACATTGGTGTATTCCAAGTCTATACACTAGTGTATTCCTAGTATATACAAATATATTCACAAGAAGGATAAAATGTATAAGGTTGTTTGTAAGTTTTGAATACAAAGTATACATTACAGAAGAAAATTTTTATGTACATATTTGTAATAAGTGTATATACTAGTGTATACAGTGATTTCATTGGTGTATACACTAGTTTTTCAGTTATGAATACAAAGTATAAACTAGTGTTAATAACAGTGAATTCAGATTTATGTACATATTGTTTATTAAACTTGTTGTATTTTGGGTATATTAGTGTATACATTGGTGAATAACATGTATTTAAATAGTATTGTATTCTTTTGAATAATATAGTGATTATAGTGTATCTACTTATATACACTAGTGCTAATATAAATGTTTTCTTAGTATTCACTTGTAGATATGTTTAGAGAGAAATTAATTCAAAGGTCGGAAAGAGTATAAAAGACTTATACATGGAAAAATCTCTTAGGTTTATAAAGTAACATGAGTTTTCGTATAACAAAAATTATCTATTAATTTTTATGCGATACATGGAAAAATCTCTTAGGTTTATGCATAAGATAACTCCAAACATGAAAATGAAAATATTCAGTTCAAAGGTTCGAAAACAGACAGATCAACTCAGTTGGTTCATTCAGAGGTTCAAAGACCGATTTCGAGATTTGTTATCCCAAAACTAGGCTTATTTGCCTTGAGAATTCACATGCTAAGTATGTTTTTGGTTTTTTAATTACTGTTTTGTTTTTGATGAAATGTTTGATTGATTGGTTGTTGATGATGTTTGTAGCTCGGGTGGTAAATGTCTTTCGGTTGACTATACTCACCAGGTTGGCGAGCTTGCGAAAAAACATGGCTTGAAACTTCATATTGATGGTGCTCGTATATTCAACGCGTCTGTTGTGAGTTGTTTCTGTTATATTGACGGTTAGTTCGACGTAATTTAAAGCCAAAGCAACCAAAGGTCGATGTTGATATGTTAGAAACCGAAACTGTTGGAGTTAATATGCAGTCATCTGTACGGAAACGCCCTTCTGTTTCAGCAGAGGGACCAGAAGGATCACATAACGGTGTTGATGTGGCAATACCTCTTGTTAAAAAATCGAGAGGTTTAGAACATACACAGGAGGGTGCTGAGGTTCAAAATGTCCAGGTAACTTCAGATGTTTATGAAATTGTTCCGTCCATGATCGATGAGAATGAGGGAGATGAAATTCAAACTTTAAAGGACGAAGAGGAGGTCGAGACTGGCAATGAGCTGGCGGTGGAGGATCAAGCAGACATTCAGAATGATGAAGAGAATGTGAACATGCGAAACTGAGGTTTCGGAGGATCCACTGAAGGTTACTGAGGTTGAGCATGGACAATCACAGCAGGTAACTGGTGAAGGCGGAGATGAGCCTGAAGAAGGGGAACTGGTTTCGGATGCTATTAGATCACCTTCACCATTTCCAGTTGAAGATGAAATGACGGAAGACATGCTAGGGGAAATGGAGGTCAGTTCTCCACTTTTAACAATGGAGGAAACTGAAGACAAGAATGAAGAAGGTGAAATCGAAGTAGAAGAAACGACTCCCGAGAGTTCAACATATAAGCAAAACAATGACGGGAATGATGAAGCAGGATCCATGGCTGAAATTTCCGCTACTGATCACGTTCCAGCCACCACTACCACTACCACTGCTGTTATAGTCCCTCTACCTGTAATCGAGAAACCAAGAAACACTTCTGTTATGGGTGAAACTACAAGTTTTCTTATATATTTGATTTTTGTATGTGTCTTCTCTAAATTCTTATGATCATACTAATATGTTCTGATATGGATACACTTGTAGTTATTTTACAGCAGAGATGAAGTTATCAACTAAGAAAGAAACAACAAAAGATAAAAATAGAGTTAAGTATTTTTATTTAGTCGTTGTAAAATTAGAGTACATACTATGTTGTTAAGTTAATGTATACACTGGTGTATAACTTGGCTTTGTACAATCTATACACTAGTGTATGCACTATATTCACTAATGTATACGATGTATTCTCTATTGAATACATCGTATAGTTATAAGCATGGGTTTAAAAGAATGTTAAACTCTTATTTAATCACTATACACTAGTGTATACACTATATTCACTAATGTATAGTTATACACTAGTGTATTTATAAACTATATTCACTAATGTATAGTTATACACTAGTGTATTTATACACTATACACTGTATACACTATATTCACTAATGTATATGATGTATTCTCTATTGAATACATCGTATAGTTTCAAGCATGTGTTTAAAAGAATGTTAAACTTTTTTTTAAACACTATACACTAATGTATACACTATATTCACTAATGTATAGTTATACACTAGTGTATTTATACACTATACACTAGTGTATACACTATATTCACTAATGTATAGTTATACACTAGTGTATTTATACACTATACACTAGTGTATACACTATATTCACTGATGTATAGTTATACACTAGTGTATTTATACACTATACAGTAGTGTATTTATACACTAGTGTATACACTATATTCACTAATGTATAGTTATACACTAGTGTATTTATACAATATACACTAGTGTATACACTATATTCACTAATATATACGATGTATTCTCTATTGAATACATGGTATTCACTGGTGTATATATAGACATTGTATTCACTGGTGTATATATAGACATTATATTTACTAGTGTATATATAGACATTGTATTCACTGGTGTATACATTGTATTTCTAGTTAATACACTAATGTATACACTATATACACTAATATACATTGTATTCACTTGTGTATGTATAGACACTGTATTTACTGGTGTATACATTGTATTCACTGGTGTATATATAGACACTGTATTTACTGGTGTATACACAGTATTCACTGGTGTATATATTGTATTTACACTAGTATACATTGTATTCACTGGTGTATACACTGTATTCACTGATGTATACATTGTATCTATTTATTAACTCAACGTATATACACATGTGTATACATAATGTAATTTATTAGTAAATTCTCGCACAAACATTACTTAAATTTTGGATCCTTTAAACTCTTAGGCAACCATTTAAGATGACAATAAGAATGTGGTTTGATGTTAGTTTTTGTTTCTTTAATTGTTTTTCATTGGCTATTTTCTCTTTTATCTACACTTCTAGTGAAATTCAAACCGAATCATGTGTCTATATCGAGCAAAGGCTAATTCCTCTCAAGCAATTTTCTGAATTTCCATTTGCATTTCGATTTCAGTTTCAAATACTCTTCCATACACGAAAAAAGAAATGCATTTATTCAAATTGCTACATAATTCTAGTCCAGCAGCACCTTCATGCCAAGATGGTTGTTTGTTGTTCATACGAGTGCTGGTGTCAAACCCGAAGAAGAAGTCTTCACATTGGCGGCATACTCTCTAGCCCATAAGTCATAATGTATGATTTCCTCAAGTGAAGGCGCTGTCACCAGTTCCGCTTGATGTTTCTGACACGTTAACTCCACAACCTTAAATATATCCAAATAGCTAATCCTGAAGCACCACAAATGACAAACCATTAACATTAACTACAATATTCAATCTTAGAAAACCACATATTGTAATCAAATTAGGAGGTCTGAGTGACATTCAACCACTATTCTCTTGATGTAACCCATTTGACCCGTTAGAGAAAACACAAACCTAACTGAAATAACGGGTCACCTTTATTTATTACGTATCAAAATCGGCAAGGTATTGTACCTTTACTTGATCAGCAAATCGCTCGCGTTGTACCACCGGGTCATTCTCTTGGGTGTATGCATCAATGAGCTCAAACTTGTAGATAAACAATTTAAAACATTCAGCCAACCCTGTTTTGGATCGATGCGACTTTGCTAATGGACTCATTATCTCAGGATAGTCCATTATAAAAGTAGGATTAACACATTTGTCCTCTACAAAGAGTCCCACAAGCTGCACATAATATATATCATTCCTATTAGCAACATATATCACTGTATGTATACTTGGCTGACTGGCGTCTAATAATGTGAACTTGGTGTCAATTTAAATCAAGCCACAACATATATCTGACGACAAAATGGGTCAAAACGGATTCAGGCTGAAATAGGTAATCTGTAACAAGGCATGGGAAGTGTTGGGTGACCCGCAAACTCTTTCTTGTCTAATAATTAGGACGTTGATATGAGCTAATAATAATATACTTATGTCACCTTTGAGCTCAATTTAAATGTATTTATCTTTTGACTTGATTATTTTATTCAGAACTATACAATTAATAGATAAGTCTCGTAATTATATTTAACAAGTCAGCTACTTACAAAAAAATATGATCTCGGAGCAGGAAACTTTGTCGGGCCATGATAATGTATACCATTTGTAGTTACTTATGCTCCCGTCTAGTGAATCAAACTTGAATCATTCGTAATTTGATCATATGCAAAAAGTAGAAGAAAAAACGAATTTTAGGTCAAGAAGAAAAAACCATACGATTGTTTTCAATTGGATCTAGATAATGGTTGAATCTAAGAAGATACATGATTTAATACTAAAAATCGAAGATTTAATACTAAAAACCGAGTTTGTTTGAAGAATTTGGGGGAAAAAACATGAACTTGATTTTGATTTTGGAGAAGATGAAAATAAATGTTGAATTTTGGGGGAATTAGATTAGATCTGATATATTATTAGGTTAAATGTCTATTATACCCTTTTCCTTATTAAATTACCCTAAATAATTAAACTTAGATTAAAACATGATCCAATGGTCATAATATGGTTCTTTTGGTTCCTAAATATTTTGATGGTTCTTATTTGAAACCAACTATATATATATATATATATATATATATATATATATATATATATATATATATATATATATATATATATATATATTGAATGATTAATGCGAGAACTGCGAGAACTAATTCTAAACCATTGGATTGCTTGATCAATGGTTAAGATGGATTGTGCAATTTCTGTAATTAACTAAAAGTTTGGGAATGTTATATAAAAATGGAAAAGGGTAATCTAGTAATTTCGTATTAATCCATTTTCAAAATATCATAAGTGAATATTTAATTTTGCCTAAAATTGTGGAAAGTCTTTATTTTAGCTCTCTCAAAAAAAGAAAAATTGCATCTCCCTGGCTTCTTTCTCCATTGTTCGGCTCTCTGGATCGTAACAAGAAGGAAAAAAACCAAAATGTATGTCTCTGTTTTCTGTGTGCTTTTAAAAAAAATGGCTTACGTAGGCTGAATCAATTACAAGAATGGCGACATAATCAGTTTATTCAGGTAAATCTGATGAAGAAATTGAAGAGATGCTTGATCGTATATATATATATATTTCACTTCTCTGTTTAGGTTATTAATTCCGTTTTAATTCGATTTTATATCATTTCCGAATATAAGCTCGATATTTCGTAGCTGGAATATATTATTGTTAGGTTATAAACTATACTTTCAGCAAATGTTAGGTAAAATAGTTTATGAAGAAGGATGCTAGCTGGTATATATAACAACCTCGTGGTGTTTCATTAATGTCGTTTGAGTCGACTTTTGATTTTGATTTTTGATATTTTTATGTAATGCTATTGACATTGTTTTTAATAAAGCCGTAAGCCTTTGTAATTTAAACCTTTTGCTTGTGATTTTGTACTAGGGCTTTAGTTAAAAGTTTTAATAACAAATTCTCATTTATGTATGTCTATATTTTTTATAATAAGTATAGGTTTGCTTATTAATTTATTATTTATATGGCTAGTGGTGTTTGTGTGGATACGAATGTGTGTTTTAGTTTTCATTCAGTTTTTCTAATATAGGAATTTATTTTAAGAACTTTTTTAGCATATTAAATTAATAGTTTTTGTAGTTTTGGTCTAGAGTATGTATGTATTTTAGTTTTATTATTAAAAATTGCGTGTATATATTTTCTTAGATTATATTATTGTGTTTATTTTTTTGTTTTTAGGTACTTAATGAAAAAGATTAACAATATGAAGATGATGAAGATCTAGTTTGAACTTGAAGAAATTACGATCTAATGATTATATGCCTTTTATGTGGTTTTGATGTTATTTAAACATCAAGAAAATTTATGGTCATATGTTTACACGCCTAGATCATTAATGAACAACAATATAAATTCTTTTTTTTCTGTTTTTTATTTTATATCTATGTTTAAATATCTATTTAGATTAGTTTCCTACTTAAAACTTAAAAGAAAACGAAAATGCAACATCTGGAATATGAAAAACAAAGTTGTTCTTCTATGCACAACGAAAAACACGAAATTGTTCATATATGATCGACGGAAAATATAATATGTGCATTTGTGATCATCGAAAATATGAGGGTTTTCTATTTGTAAATAATTCATATTTAATAATTAAAAAGAGAATTCACCATTTTTGTGTTTTTTATTTCATCATCATTTCTTCTACTCATGTTTTAATGATAAAAAACATGTTTTTATACAAAAATAAAATAGAAATATTAAAGATGATATGACGTTTTATAACAAATTGACATGTTTAATCAACTAAAATAACAAACTATTTCTATTCTTTTGAAAAAACTTGATGGAAATATAGGAGGGAGGTTATAGAAATATAAGGAAAATTTAGAGGTGAAAGAAATAAAAGAAAGCAAATAAAAAATAACAATTTACTAAATTACCCTTTTAAATTAAAAATATATAAGTAATAAGTATAAAAAGTAAAATGAGTGGTTCAGATTTAGTTCTCGCAGTTCTCGCAAAAAAATGAGTTCTCGCATGAACCACTCCCTATAGATATATATATATATATATATAGGGGAGAGTTCACGTAAAAAGTGTTAAATTTGTAAAAAGTGTGAAAAGCATTGTGTGAGTGACATGTGGCAAGTTTGAATTTTTTTTTTAATCAAAAAATATTTTAAAAAAAAATCGAAATTTTTTTTTTTCGAGAATTTTTTTTTTTTTGCTCGAAAAAAGTTATGTATGAAAAAAAATATGATACACATTTATGATGCACATCTATGATGAACATTTTATGTGTGCATCATAGTTGAATATTATAGTTTTTTTGTGTGCATCATTTATATGAATCATATTTTTTGTGCATCATTAATGTGCATCATATTTTGTGTGTGCATCATATGACGTGACACATGACGTTATCAAAAAGAATTTCAAATTTTTTTTTTAACAAAATTTTTTTTTTTTACGATTTTTTTTTTTTCAAAAAAAAATATTATTTTTTGAAATATCTTTTTGAAATTTTTTTTTTTCCAAGCTTGCCACATGTAACTCCCACAATGCTTTCCACACTTTTTACAAATTTAATACTTTTTATTTGATCCTACTCCTATATATATATATATATATATATATATATATATATATATCTTTAATAAATAATAAAAGAGAGGTCTTAAATGTTATATAGCGAAGTAAGGTCCCTTAGATGAGTTAGATACTTTGATTTCAACCGTTAGATGAAATTGATGATGTCATCAAACATTCTTTTCATTTTACACTCTCTTACAATCCATAATTTGATTCTCTTTTCAATTTCACCATTATTAAAATAAAAAACATATGTCTCTTATTGGACTATAATTTACATTATTATTATTATTCTAAAATCCTTAAATACAAAATATTAATATATGTGTGTAAACATAAATGTATATATGTTATTATAACTATAAACAACATGTGTATAAACGTAAATGTATATTTGTTATTATACGTGTAAGATTGTATTCTAATAATAATTTAAAAGGAAGTGTTCATAAACATAAGGTTTACGATTCAATTTTTATTTATATTTACCCGCGCTATCACGGGACAATAATTTAGTGTGTTAAGATTTGATATGTTTGGGTTTCATTGTTGGCATGATACAACAAGGTTTTTCCCTACATAGATTAGAAAGTATATTGAAGATGGTCAAAATAAGTGAAGTAGTGAGGGATCGTATGTTGTCATCCGGAATAAGCATTAAGATCATTTGAAATAAACATTAGTCATGTCATAAAGTGTAATTGATTTTGTGGAATAACTTATGTTTTTTTTTGGTGAATATGTAAGAAATGTAAGTGTTTATTATGATTTTATTTGCTGAACATTAGGCCTCTAAAATTTTTTAAAAGCACAAAGCATAAGAAGAATGTTCTTCATCGTCCCAAAAGCCGTCAACTTGAATAATATTCCATTCAACTTCATGATTGCGCAAATGCTTTTTTGGCTATTTTTAACATAAATTTTATATAATCTCATGTATCACACGGGATCTAAGCTTTTATATATATATATATATATATATATATATATATATATATATATATATATATATATATATATATATAGGAACAGGTTCTTATAAACCAAAATTTAAAGTAAAATAAGTAAAAATAATATGAAAAAATAATTTATTATATGTGTAATTTTGTATTATGTTTATTTATTCAATTATAACAAACTTTAAAAAAGCAAGTTTTGATATTCATCAAAATATATGTCGTTTAGGGACTGTGCATCAAATTCTTTGTTTTTGTGTAGTAAATATTCAAATTTGATGCACAACGGTAAAACTACCTATTTTATGATGTACAACAAAACTTCGTTTTTTAAAGTTTGAGATATGTTCAAAATGAACGATAATCCAAAATATCTAACGTTATAAATTATTTTTTAATTTTTTTTTACTTATTTTACCTTAAGGTTTGTTTTACAAGAACCAACCTCTCTCTCTCTCTCTCTCTCTATATATATATATATATATATATATATATATATATATATATATATATATATATATATATATATATATATATATATATATAATAA
This sequence comes from Senecio squalidus, assembly GCA_910822075.1. NCBI lineage: Eukaryota > Viridiplantae > Streptophyta > Magnoliopsida > Asterales > Asteraceae > Senecio > Senecio squalidus. The sequence goes on from CAJVGC010000060.1 coordinate 7,412,403, forward strand.
AAGAGAGACTTAAAATGCCACTTGGCAAAGTATTAACCATTAGATGGAAATCCAACTTTAATTTGAACCATTAGATCATTTTGATGATGTCATCATTAATAATTTCATTTAACTCATTTACTTTAAATAATTAACCCTTATTTTAAATAGTAATAATTAAATAAAACTAATTAACATTTCTACTTTAAATAATCTAACAATTGTATTTTAAAGTAATTCTAAAAAATATTAAACATATTTTTTCTTCAAACACATACACATTTTTAGTATAAAAAAAAACTAAAATTATTTTATTGTTTTACGAGTGTTTTGCATATAAACGGAAAACATAACATATAAAAAACATATTTTTTCTTCACACACATACACATTTTTACACACATACACATTTTTAGTATAAAAAGAAACTAAAATTATTTTATTGTTTTACGAGTGTTTTGCATATAAATGGAAAACATATCATATAAAAAAAAATTCTGTTTTTTCGTCCTATTTACCCAATATTTTTATATATTATAAAAATATATAATTATTTTATTGTTTTACGAGTGTTTTGCATAATAAACAGAAAACATATCATATAAAAAAATCTTGTTTTTTTTCGTCCTATTTACGCAATATTTTTAGTTTTTTTATATATTATAATTATTTTATTTTTAATAAGGTTTTCTCCGAATTACATAGTATATGTTTTATTTAACTTCACATTTGCTAACATAATCATTTTGTCTACATGACTAATAGCTTTCTATCAATCTGTTTGTATAAGTTATATGTTCTTTGTTAACATTATATATTTTTGATATAATTCTCCGCGTATTAGGCGGGTCAATAAGCTAGTATATATATATATATATATATATATATATATATATATATATATATATATATATATATAGATGTAGGATCATATACAAAGTCCAAATATTGTAAAAAGTTGGGGAACCAATCATAGACTGCCATGTGTCTTTTCCTTTCCTTTTTATTTTTTTTTAACATAAGGGTATTTTCGTCATTACACTATATTTAATTCAATTAACTCTTTTCTTTCTCTTTCCCCTGTTCAAAACCTCCACGTTTCCTCTCTCCGACACATCCAGATCAAATCAAAACCTCCAGATCAAATCAAATCACGTTAACTCTCTTCTTTCTCTTTCCCCTGTTCAAAACCTCCAGATCAAATCAAATCACAGTTAAAGTTGAAAATGGGTTGGTTTGATTTATTAAGAAATGGGTTCAATTTTTGTTGATTTGGGAACACACAGTGAAGGTGTTGTGTGTGAGAGAGAAACAGAAAAAGGCGATGAAGATTAAAGGAATCACGTGCTTGATTGTTGTGCATCATTTTTGTGCATCATAACAATATACATCATTGTTGTGCATCATTGTTGTGCATCATAACAATATACATCATTGTTGTGCATCATTGTTGTGCATCATAACAAAATGAAATCGAAAACGTTATGATGATGATGATGTATAACAATGGCGGATTTCATTAGAAAACTTCAAAATATTAACTGATATGATACACGATATAGAATTTTTTACACTTACGAGTTAAATCTTCATCCGTTATCTTCATTTTTCCTTTCATCTAACAAAGAATCGAGAGTGTTGAGTGATTATGATGTACAACAATGGCAGATTTGTAGTAAAAAATCGATTTCTGAAAACCCTAATTTTCGTGAATTGGGGAGGGTTTGTGAATTGGGCGGGATTTGTGTGTGAAGAACGATTGATTTTTGGTTTTCTATTAGTGTATTATGTAATTGTTAAATGACGGGAATACCCTTTTCTATTGATTTTTATAAAAACCCACTTAAGTATTAATGATTGGTTCTAATCGCTTCTCACACTTTTTACGATTTTTGCATTTTTTACACGATCCCACCCCTATATATATATATATATATATATATATATATATATATATATATATATATATATATATATTGACAATGTATGTCAAGTGTTTAAATAGTAAATGTATGATCGTGTACAAAATTTATACATTCTAAATGTGTCATATAAAGAATTAATGTTCAAAATTAAAGTTTTTTGTTTTAAAGTATTTTTTTTTGAAACGGCAACTCCTGCAGGCCAGTAATGGAGTATCATCGTGCCACCATTACCAGCCACCCCCTCAATGCCCGCCAAAGAGGAAACCCTCTGGAGAGGCTCGAACTCGAGACCTCTCCTTCACCAGGAAAACCCCTTACCAACCAGGCAGAACCTGATTGGCGTTTTAAAGTATTTTGAAAAAGGGTTTAAAAAACAAAATTTAAAGAGAGTCTAAATTGTTTTGTTATCCATTTTCATCGAAATTTTTGAAACATAAATGCATGTGGAGATTGGATTTTGATTGTATGAAAAATGATCAATGCATGTCTGGCAATGACTAGTTTTTTGGGTTTTAATAAACAACCTAGCGAAAAACTAGGACGTTCTTTGTTATAAACATTGGGGTTTAGGCTATTTCTTAAATTACAAAAAGAAATTTTTGAAAATCGGTAGAATTACGGGACGGAACTAGCAAATCTCCTGAGAGGATTCAATATAACATTTGTTACGTTTGTATACCAACTATTTGCGAATAAAAATACATTAAGATATAATTTATTTATTTTATTCAGCCGATTCGATTGAACCTCGATTTTTAGCTTTGCACGACAAATATCAAGTCATGTTTAGTTGAACAGAGTATTTAACGACCACATGATACATTTGGAGTATATTTATGGGCTAAGTATGTGAGAATGTAACAAACGTTTTCCGATTTGCTATTATATGTATCTAATTCTCAAAACCTCTATTGTATGTATTCAACTCTTATTTTTTCACAAATGATGTAACAGACCGAATTTTTGCTGACATGTTACCGATTTTATATATTTAATATTTCTCAAAAAAAATCCAGTTTTTACATTATTTGTAGAAAAATAAAAGTACAATACTCAAAATAGAGGTTTTAAGATTTAGATATAGAATAGCAAATCGAACAAAATTTGTATATTTTCATACACTTATTTATATATTTATCCTTGTATAACAAAGGTAAAAGCCATTTTCAAGAACACTTATGAAAACACTTTAAATATTCATATCATATCAAAAAAAAAAAAAAATATCTAATAAACAAGATTAGTCAATCCTGCTAATCGTATCATTTAATACATAACGCAGTATGATTGAATGTTGAGTAAATATTTAAGTTTTATTCTATATATATGGGCTTTACTTTTGTGGGCTAAAATGTGGGTTTGAGCCCAATAGGCAATTGCTTTATTTGATTATTGAATATTATCTCATCAAATATTGTTCTCTTTTGTATACTACACATAAAGCATACATTATTTCTTCCTACAATCGTATGGTATTTTGTAACAACAGCTATATATTGATTAATAAATATCAAAAGCTACTTTTGAAAGCAGATTTTTATCTTCTCCTAAAATGACCATCAAATTATGTACAACAGTTATAATGTGAACTTTGTGGACGAAAACCAAATTCGAACAATATGGTAAAGTTCAATGTATGTTCATGCATCTGCTCCTACTTTGAATACAAATAGTTTCATTGTCTTTAGACAAGGGAGAAAAACGGCACCTATAGATGCCGCTTATCGGCCATTTTTGCTCAATAATTTCGGTAAAAGTAGTACTAGGATAAGGTGATATGCTTGTTATAGTACAACATAAAAGTCTATGCCAACACTATTGAATACAATGTTTGTAGTCCTTAAAAAGTTGAAAAAAACCAGACCATTGAACATGGTTACTATGAATACATGTTCATACATATGGACCACCTTTTCATGGTCTATCTCTAGGGTTCATCAACTGATTGACTTAATGATCATAAACCAAATGTCGCCCCTAGATATTGTTAATTAAACACATCCCAAATAAGATGATAATTAAGAAACTAATGATATTTTGAATCTGCATAACAAAATTTAAAACACAAAAGTTAGATATATATAAAAAAAAAAAAAAAAAAGTTTATTGGCGTGCCCTCTCAAACCCGTGTCACTTTTATGACCGACCGACCCAGTATCCACGAAGTCGGCAAGCCTCAAGGTTACAAAAGTTATATATAACTATAAACTATTTATTCATATTCAATGTATGTAATTTTTCCTTATTAAAGATTAAACAAAATCTTTTAGTCAGTGTTTTCGGTTTTAAATGTTTTGTGTAAAGAAGAATCTCATTTGAAAAAGAAAAATTTGGTAACAATAAATCTTGCATACACAAATCTTAATATTTTGCTATGCTTATTTCACATGCTATTTTTGTTATGTTTTATTCACATCCACTCGATTGTTATGTTTTATTCACATCCACTCGAGTTAATTAGATACAACAATTAATTGTTAAAGGTCTTATCCTTCTCATTCTAAGTTGTCATGACACATGACAATTATGTATAACTAGGCGAATTTTCGCGCGTTGCGCGGTGACAATTTCTAAAGAGATTTGTCACGAACAATGATCAGAATCGGAGTTTTGTGTCTTTGACCGCCGCCGACCTGCTACTTTTTAAAATTAAAACACATGGTTTGTGCCTATTTCCTGCTACTTTTTGTTTCTCTCGAATGTATAAAACTCAGCTTCCAACAATAACATATTTATTTACTCACTTTTATTTTTCTTTTTCCAATATCAAATAAGTGAATATTCATATCAAAAAAAAAATCAAATCAGTGAATATGTGTGGAATCGTTCTCGCCGGTTAACCGCCGTCGAACTTTTCTGGAGCTCCGATCTTCTCAAAACCTCCCTCTCAAAGCCTCTTCGATCTGATGCTGCTTTTGATGTTGATGATGAATCCGAAGCAGTCTCCAATGGTTGACAATGGCGTTGACTGTAACCGTCGCCACAGTCTCTACATAAAACAACTCAAAACAACAACCTTATCATAGGGTACTTGCAAAATTCATTGCATAGATCACAAACAAACAAACCATCCTTTACAACTAACTCTTTGTTGCACTCTCCACAACTCCTGTAGCACCAACCCGATTGAGTATATAAACGATCAACTTTTTCCAAAACAGTGAAAACATGGTCTTGTAGGCCATCGGTCAACGACATGCCAACCAACTTGCCAATACTAATTTACATAACTGCCAACGCATGGATCATTTTCCAAGAGGAATACAAAGTCGTTATTTATAAGTCATGGGGCAACTAAAGAGTTAGGACATAGTAAAACTCTCCATTATGGTACTTAAACTCAAATATTAAAAGATGAGGCAACTAAAGAGTTAGGAGTTTAACATGGGGCAACTAAAGAGTTTAGACATAGTAAAACTCACCATTATGGTAATTAAAACATATATTAAAAGATGGGCAACTAAAGAGTTAGGAGTTTAACATGGGGCAACTAAAGAGTTAGGAAATAGTAAAACTCTCCATTATTGTAATTAAAACATAGGGCAACTAAAGAGTTAGGAGTTTCAAATGCACACCATTCCACTATTTAAGATAACTCACACACTCACACCTTAGATGGTTGACAACCTTAGATTATAAGTAATAGTAGATTTGTTCACCTTATCAAGTATATAGGATATATTTATCGTTAGTATTGAAGTTGGAGTTGCAGATAAAAGTTAGAGCTATTAGTTGAAATAGAGCTACCTATAACAAAAAAGCTTGTTCGATAAATAGCTTTTGATCATTTTATAGCTTTTTGTGACGTTTTTATTCTAAATTAAAGCTAAAGATATACCATTCTAACAAAAAAAATTTTTTTTGAAGAATTAATTATTAAAAGGAAAAAATTTCGACTCCTAAAAGCTCTAAAAATCATGTTGCCAAACATATTCAAAGTGTTCTCTGGTCAATATTACCGTTAATATATCATTTCACCTTGCTTAGAAATAGACCTCGATAGGTATCTTGAGGTGGTCAAAAAAAGGTTTGTAAACAGAAACATGACGATTAGGCCGTTTACATCCGAGTAACAATGATTCACCCATCCCAAATAACTCGAAAGCAGAAAACCTCATCTGGTGTGTATAAGGATCGGATGACAAATATCAAACGGTAGAAAATGTAAACAAATTATCTAACACTTTTGGCCAAAATATGTAAATACCAATCCACATACACTATATGTATTAAAATGATATATAGAGAACTGATCCATCTTGTATGCATATACGAGTGATAGTTTCTTACTTTGTCGTATTTAATAGAATAGTAATATGCTTAAAGGAAATATCGTATTCTTAATATAGACGAATACCTAAAAAGGTAGAGGAATATAATAATAATTGAGAGCATTCATGCGTATGGGATGATGTATGAAAAGTGTAAAGTATTGGTATATAATGCATGGCTTTTTCCACCAATACACGCACGGCTGGTCTCGAGAATATTGGGTCTTGTGAGAATTTAAAAAATTCACCCTTAGAAAAGTTCTTTAAATATAGAACATTCTTTTCCAATAAAAGCGTCATTGATATCGCATATTTATATATATATTTCTACGCGATATTTAGTCGGTTTTCATAGTAAACATGATGGATAGGATAGGTTTTTACATTTAATCGTGTGGAAAAGTGTTTTTGTCCATTTTACAGGTTTACATGATCGGAAAGTGGAAAGAAGTGGAGAAATGAGCTTAAACGACATATTTAAGACGAGCAGTGAAGAGGTGCTGCGCACCTAGGGGTTGGGTGCTGCGCACCAAGAGTTTGAGTTGGATTTGGACACGGGAAACTGCCCGGTGCTGCGCACCAGGTGATGGGTGCGGCGCACCAAGTGGATAATTACAAGTTATTCGTGTTTGAGTCGAAGACGATTTCCACTTTGAGTTTGCCTATAAATACAACATAAATTCGTCCAGAAAATCATTCAGTATTATTCATACGTTCCTGGAGTTGTGATTAAGTTGGAAGCAAGTTTTCAAGGCAAGGAGAATCATTATTTCGGCAATCGGCGATCACGACAAATTCCGGCGATTATTCCGTTTGTTCTTTTCTTTGTTTTATTAATTATTCCAGAATGTTTGCTAATACTTTTATTGCTTTTTCAGACCGCGTTATGAGTAGCTAAAAACCTTTTACGCTTGTTTGATTAACGGATCCTGTTTAATGTTATTCTAACGTTTTTCGATTGTTTTATGTTTTTGTGTTTAATCGTCGATCCTTATTTACTTAGATTTTAATATATTATCATAGTTGTTTATGTTTAATTTATTTAATCAACATTCTAGGTATTCGGAAGGAATCTAGATAGGTTAGATAAGTTTTATGAAATAATCGGTCGGTCTTTAATCGGTTTAAAATTATTAAGATTCGGAAGGACTTAGTAATAACAACTAGGTAATTAAATCTAAGTGAGTAGGTCTAAGAATTAAGATTCGGAAGGACTTAGTAATAACAACTAGGTAATTAAATCTAAGTGAGTAGGTCTAAGAGTTAAGATTCGGAAGGACTTAATAATTAGAGGAGTTATTCGGAAGGAAACTCTATAAGGTTAAATCACTAAAAACAGGCTTGATTCTTATTGCTTAGTTATTAATATTTATTAACTGTATTCGGAAGGAACGGTGTAAGTAGAGATAATTAAAGTTAGTAAAAGATTCGGAAGGACTTTTAGTATAAATTAGAAGTTGAAACAACAATCGAATTCGTAGAATTAACGGAAAACAGGTGAAGTGTCGAACAAGTGTATTCTTCTTATTATTTGATTTAATCCATAAATCTTTCGCTCAGTTTTAATTAACTCTTTTTTTTCTTAAATTACTTGCAATTTTAGTTACGATAAAAAACCCCCAAATACTCTTAGTGTTATTAATTCGAAATTTAAAAACAGATTAGTCCCTGCGAACGAACCTTTACTTACTATTAACTATATTACATACGAATAGGTCCACTGCCTATAAGTGTGTAATTGCGTGAAAAAGTAGGTTTAATTTAAGACTAGATTTTACACATCAAGTTTTTGGCGCCGCTGCCGGGGACTGATTTTTAGTTTTTGTTTCGAATTTGTAATACGATCCTTTTGAGTATTTATTTACTTAGAAGTTACTTTTTATTTGTTATTTCACCGGTACGTTTTACGCTTTTCTTGTTTTTGTCTTTTCAGGTATTTCAGGTAGTTGATGAACACAAGGGCTTCGGGATTACCACTCGCGAGTCCAAAATCAAATCCAGGAGTATCAAGGAGACGAGGCAAAAGAAGAGGCAATTTATCACTTCAGACACCACCAAATTTTGATCAAGTTTCACCCGTAAAGTTTGAAGACATTGCGTCGTCAGTAAGCGGAGGAAGCGATTCAGAACCGGAGATTGAAGAAGTATTTTGTGAAGACAAACCGGAACCGCAACCAGCTATGGATCCTTTGGACACACCAATGAACCGACGGGCCGCAGCTGTAGCAGTGCCACCCACCCGCGGGTCGGCAATCACCACCCCGGAATTGGGTGATGATTTTGTTGTCAAGGGTCATCATCTCAAGATGATCCAAGATAACACTTTCGATGGGAGATATAATTCAGATCCACATAAACACATAGCCAAATTCAACGAGCTATGTGAGATGTTCAAATATGGAGCGGGAAAGAGCGACAGTGTCAAGCTGAGGTTGTTCCCTTCGTCTCTCACCGGAGATGCGAAGGTTTGGTTTGAAGAACTCGATGAAAACACAATCACAACATGGACACAAATGCGCGAAACCTTCATCAAAAGATTTTTCCCACCCGCCTTGGGTAGGAAATTACTCAGAGATATCAGAGGTTTCCGACAGGAAGATGGAGAGACTTCCACTGAAGCATGGGCTAGACTTAAGGAGTTGTTGCGAAGTTGTTATGGTCACGGACTGGGCAAAGACCATATAATTGAAATTTTCTTCTACGGATTAACCAAGGACTCTCAAAACGAATTGGATCTAGCTGGAGGAGGAGATTTCATGTACAAGACCACCAACGAAGCATACAACCTAATGGAAGACAAGTTGGTCATTAGCCTATCAAGGGAGTATCGGGATGATGGTCGAGGCCGAAGAAACAGGGGACAAGTTGCTCAAGCTGAGAGTAGCCATGAAATATCCTCGGTAGTTCATGAGGTCAAGACACTAGCGGAAAGAATTGATAAGCGCATGGGACGAATGGAGAAGGACATGCACTTGGTGAAGAATGGGTGTGAAGGATGCGGAGGACCTCACTACGCTAGTGAGTGTAATCAAGTGGAGGATGCAAGCTACGCACAGTATGGTTATCCGAATCGGGGGTCAAACTGGCAAAACCGTGGAGGTAACTACAACCGCGGTGACAACCGAGACAACGGATGGCAAAGAAACAACACTCGCTCCCCACCACGACAAAGATATGACGAAGATGAAGATCCAAGCATGAAAGATCTTTTGAAAACATTCATCAACACCCAGAAATCAACCAATGACGATACCCGGAAACAATTCAAAACTTTGGCTGAACAAATCGAGCAAGGACTAAGAAATCAGCAGGCAGCACATCAAGATTTAGAGAGGAGGTTCGATAGGATGAACGAACGAAACTCAAATCGACCACCGGGCCAAATACCAAGCAATACTCAACCGAATCCACGCCCACAGAATCAAGGAAACACCTCCAATAATCAAGCACCAAAGTATCAACATCCCGGAACACGAGACGGAATGCCACCCTGTCCAAAACACCGAGATGAACATGTAAATGCAATCAATACACGCTCGGGACGTGCTTATGGAGGAGATCAAGCCGAAAATGGAGCGGAACAGGACCCAGGTGCGCAGCACCTATCTGGAGGTGCGCAGCACCTAGGTTCTGCTCAAACAGGTGCGCAGCACCCATCTGAAGGTGCGCAGCACCGGGCATCTGATCACACAGGTGCGCAGCACCTCCCCAGAGGTGCGCAGCACCTGTCCGCTGAGCCCGTAATCGATGATTTCGAGATCGATGACGATGAGGACGAGGAACCACCAGCTCAGACCAAAACCACTACACCTGAACCAGTAGAGGAAGTTCCAATCAAAGCTTACAAGCCTCATGTTCCATATCCTCAACGATTACGAAAAGCAAGAATGAGGGAGCATTACGGTAAATTCTGTGACATGATCAAATCTGTTAATATTAACGTTCCTCTTGTAGATTTGATTGCAGGTATGCCAAACTATGCTAAATTCATCAAGGAATTGGTCACTAACAAAGGAAAGCCATCGGAGGAGCAAGCCGCATTCCTAAACACAGAATGTTCAGCTTTGGTGAAGAACACGATACCACCCAAGTTGGATGATCCAGGGAGCTTTCTGATTCAGTGCAACTTCAGTAATACCTACAGTTGCAGCGCTTTAGCAGACTTAGGAGCTAGCATAAACCTGATGCCGTATTCACTTTATGCTAAACTCGCCATTGGAGTATTAAAACCAACCAGGATGAGCATTCGACTAGCGGACAGATCATTTCAGTACCCATTAGGAATTGCTGAGAACATGCTAGTGAACGTGGGGAAATTCACCTTTCCGGTTGACTTCGTGATCCTAGAGATGGATGAGGATGTCTCCGTTCCACTAATCCTTGGACGACCGTTCCTAAACACTGCCGATGCAATTATTCGGGTTAAAAACGGGCAAATTTCATTAGGGGTTGGGAATGAAAGAATTGTTTTTAATTTAGACAGAGCTATGACTCATTCCTATTCTACTGATGAAACATGTTTTCGGATTGATGTGTTTGATGATTTAGATTGGCAGGAAATTCTCGAGATAGAAAATGGCTTGGAGGAGGAGTTAAAAGACGAGAAGATTGACGAAGTGGAGGTTGAAGTAACAGAAGAACTGAAGTTGGACCAAAGCATGAGGATCAAATCCTCAATCGAGTCACCACCAACCGACTTGGAGCTAAAACAATTACCGGTACATTTAGAATATGCTTTCCTTGAAGGTACTAATTTATTACCGGTTGTTATTTCGTCATCACTTTCGGGTGACGAAAAAGCTCGATTATTGACAGTCCTTAAGGGTCATAAAAAGGCCTTTGCTTGGCGCATATCTGACATACCCGGAATTAGCCCCGATTTTTGCAAACATAAAATAAATTTTAATGATAATATAAAACCCGTTGTTCAAAGACAACGGCGGCTAAATCCGAATATGACAGATGTCGTTAAAAAGGAAGTTGTGAAGTTGTTGGATGCAGGTATTATCTACCCGATTTCAGATAGCCCATGGGTTAGCCCATTCACTGTGTGCCGAAAAAGGGAGGTATGACCGTGGTGATGAACGAGAAGAACGAGCTCGTGCCAACGAGAACAGTGACCGGATGGAGAGTTTGCATCGACTACCGCAAACTGAACGAGGCCACCAGGAAGGACCATTTTCCACTACCATTCATGGACCAAATGATCGAGAGACTAGCAGGAAATGAGTTCTACTGCTTCTTGGATGGATTCTCAGGATACTTTCAGATCCCCATCGATCCCGAAGATCAAGAAAAGACCACATTCACATGCCCGTTCGGAACCTACGCATATCGGAGGATGCCATTTGGTCTATGCAATGTACCCGCCACTTTTCAGCGGTGTATGCTAGCCATTTTTCAGGATATGGTGGAGAAGACGATGGAAGTGTTTATGGACGATTTCTCAGTTTTCGGAGATTCTTTCGACAATTGTTTGGAGAATCTAGATCAGATGTTGGGAAGATGCGAGGAAGCACACTTGGTCCTCAACTGGGAGAAATGCCACTTCATGGTTCGAGAGGGAATCGTATTGGGACACAAGATCTCAAAAGCTGGGATAGAGGTAGACAAAGCAAAGATCGAGGTTATTGCCAAACTCCCACCACCGACAAACGAGAAAGCAATTCGGAGTTTTTTGGGACATGCCGGATTTTACCGAAGATTTATCAAGGATTTCTCCAAGATTACTCGTCCTATGACGAAACTCTTAGAGAAGGAGGTAGCTTTCAACTTTTCGGAGGACTGCTTACAAGCTTTCGAGATACTCAAAGACCGGATCACCAATACACCTATTTTGATAGCACCGGACTGGTCTCAACCTTTCGAGCTAATGTGTGACGCAAGTAACTTCGCAGTGGGAGCTGTTTTGGGGCAACGGATCGATAAGCATTTTCGACCTATCTACTTCGCCAGTAAAACACTGAACGAAGCCCAACAGAATTATACCACTACGGAAAAAGAACTTTTGGCTGTAGTTTTTGCCTTTGATAAATTCCGCTCATATTTAGTGATGAGCAAGACAATTGTTTCACGGATCACTCTGCGCTAAAATTCTTATTTGCTAAATTAGATGCTAAACCTAGATTAATTCGTTGGATCTTATTGTTACAGGAATTTGACATCGAAATCAAGGACAAGAAAGGAGCTGAAAATGTCGCTGCGGACCACTTGAGCCGATTGGAGAACCCAAGTTTGGGGGAGTTGAAGGAAGAGGACATAGATGACGCTTTTCCGGGGGAAATGCTGGCCTACATCAGTAACACGGACAGCTGTGCCCCGTGGTTCGCGGACATTGCGAATTATATAGTCGGAAAAATCATCAACAAAGACTTAACCTATCAACAGAGGAAGAAACTGATTTCGGATTCAAAGTACTACTACTGGGACTCGCCATACTTGTTCCGTAGATGTGCTGATGGAATGGTGCGCAGATGTGTACA